>NBZP02000006.1:1669462-1868323 GCA_002236755.2 Dothistroma septosporum
TCCTAAAGCTTACGAGCTAAATCTAGTCTATAAAGCACAATCGACACCCCTATTAAAAGGCTATAGCGATGCCGATTGGGGGGGGGTGATTTTACGACTAGAAAAAGTACTACGGGATATATCTTTACTATAGGACCTAAGGTACCTATTAGTTGGCGTAGTATACTTCAAAAATCGGTCGTGCTATCGAGTTGCAAAGCCGAATATATAGCCCTAAAAGAGACTATAAAGGAGTTCCTATTCTTAAGAGATATATATCTCGAAATAGGAATAAGTACAGGCCTTAATACTATTTTTACAGATTCGAAATCTACTATAGAACTAGCAAATAACCCGGAGCACTACGCAGAAACTAAGCACATTGATATACAATATTATTTAGTGCGCGAATATGTTTAAGATAAGATAATAAGTCTAGAGTATATCCCTACGAAAGACGAAATAGCGGATATCTTAACTAAAGCTCTAGACTTGCTAAATTTTAAGAGACTCCGGGACTTAATATATAATAGCTAGTTCTAGCTAATACTCTATTTATCCTATTTAGGTTGAGACTCCTACTTAGGTTTTTAATAAGGCTAGCTATTCTTAAAATCTTCGTACTCTTTTTCCTCTTTTTAAGAGGTTTTCTAGTAAGACGAAGTACTCTATAAGGCGTCAATCGGCGTAATACGACCCTTAATTATAGGGCAATATATAGACTTTATAGCCTAGAACTTAGTTAGGGATAATAGTAATAGTTGGTACTTTTAGTTGTTTTCTTTAAAAGGACGCCTTTAGAGAAAATTATAATTTTCGAATTTATTAACTTCGATTGAAAATAATAGCTAGCCCTACGACTATAAGTCAAACTTTAGGCTACTCTACTTAAGTATATTTAAAAGATTTCACTAGTCGCCAAGGCATTCAGTCGCTATATCGACTGTAATAGCCGTTAACTAGCGTTAAATTTTATAAAAAATTACTACTTTGGTTAAAATCGAAGTTAGTACTTATTAATATATCCAAACCTATATATTATCGATTATTACCAAGTAAGTATCTACCCTATAGGGCTAGGAGCACCGAGAAGTATAAAAGATTAGGTTTAGGGTAGTGTTCTCGCCGAAACGGCAGGACCACCCCCCGAGTCTTGGCGCTAAGCCAACACCAACGCCAAAATATCCAACGGCGGGGTCACCCCCGAAAAAGTGCCTTAATCCAAAAATTTTAGGAATCTCGGAACGACTTTTAATTTTAGCTATAAGAAGTAACTATATGTAGTTACTAGAGCCCTTAACCTATAGTTTAAGAGGTCTTTTACCTAGCTTAAGGATATAAATAATATAAATCCGACTCGGGGAGTAGTATACTCTATAGACTCTCTAAATCGCGCGTAATATACCTTATAGCGAGCTATACTAGGCTCTAGATGCCCTTAATAGTATAGGATATCGGCTATTAATCTATTATAAAGAGGAGAGTATACTCTATTAGCCTATAAACCCCTTAAACAATAAGTCTTTAATCTCTAAGAAGAGAAGTTCTTATATTCTTAGGCTTATTAAGAGTATTATCTGCCTTAATAGGTAATAACAATATAAAGCGTACGGGGGTATATTAGTTTATATAAGCTTTATATAGTTACCTAGCGGGATACTATTTATAAGTGGATATAAACTACTATTACTAATTGAGTTATAACTTTAAGAATAGAAAGTTATCTAGAATCTTCGTTAAAGTTATTGTTAGTAATCGACTATAGCCGTACTAGGCTAGCGCCAGATTAGCGGTGCCTATTACTAGTAAGGTTACTACGTAACCTAGCTAGTATCAAATCTAGAACGTTATAGATAGTCTAGAAGTCGAGTTATAGAATTAAATAGAAGATTCTAGTTATAACTTCTTACAAATCCACGACTATTAAAAGTAATACTACGTAATAGATTACGTAGTAATAGAAAGTTCTAGGAGTCTATAATAGAATATAAATAAGAGTAGATATAATCCTCTAGATAGGAACTAAGCAACTAAGCAAGTCTACTACTCTTACTACTCTATTACGACTATTATTCCGACTATTATACTCGATTTACTACGACTATCCTAAGGCTAGCTTCTACTATATTCGACAATTTAATATATATTACTATAATTAGACGGATAAGAGTACTTAGTATATAATACTACTATATTAATATATTCGATATTATACGTAGACTTGCCTTCTAGCTCTCGAATCTAGGAGGTTTAATATCTAAGTATAATAGAGCTTTCCTTAATATAATATAAGAATTTAGTTTATAGAGAATTTTGTTCTATAACCCGTATTATATAGTCTTAGACCCAGATAGTACGTCAATAGACAAATTAATTGCTATATAGTCTAAGATATAAATAGTAGGTTAATAGACAAATTGTTTATAAAGTAACTTTTCGAAGACTTACTACTAGTACTAACGTCGACTAGCGACTCTTAAACCTTTTATACTACTAGACGTTTCTAGTAGTAGGGGCTCTTATAATACTAGTATAATAAGTAGTAATATTATATATTAGACTAGCTATTGGTATACTAATTATATATGTCTCTTACTTAGACATCTACGGCTAGTAAGCAGTGCTACTAGTCGTCGTCTAGACCTAGTGTCTACTATGCCTCGTGCGTATAGCCGTCTTGAATAGTAATACTCCCACGTGTCGTGTCACTTTCGTAACTGTCTAAACACGTAAGATCGGCGGCCGCATCTCTAGCTTCGCGGCTTTTCCCTGGGCGAACACAATACGAGGCTGCGTACAGCATGCCCTGCAGTGCAGTCGGTCTTGTTGGACCAGGGCCACCTGCCTGGTACACGCTCAATGTGTGGCCGATGAAGTCGTGTTGTAAGGCAAGTCAGACGTGCACGAAGAGGAGAGACGACCGCACAATCACAACGCGAAACAAGACGAAGCTTTCAACCGGTCCCTGGCTTGCCGGCATCCCCGTGGGCCCTTTCGCAAAGGCGGAGATGTGCCTTGGCTCTTGGCAGGCACTAGCGACCAAGTCTTACGGCAGCAGGAACGATTCTGAGTGACAAACGCTGCGCCGGTGTCGAAAGGCAGCTCCAAAGTCGTCTTTAAGCCCCCGAATGACTGCCCTCGAAGCCCTGGCATCTTTTATGCGGAGCGAAACTCACTTGCCGCTTCACTACCACGTTCCTAAGCACAAGGAGCACTTGGAACGAATTAAGTTGACTTGCATGACTACTTTGCCTCTCTCTCCGCTCTCCGAGCCCTTGATCACACATGGAGCGTATAATTGCACGTATTCTTGCCTTGGGGCAATTTCCTGTTCTACCTACAGTACTCCACTCCGTCCACAACGTTGCACCGTAGTACGCTCACCTGTCTACAGGTCGGGTCGACCGGCACATCAGCCTTGACCACAGCAACGTCTGCAAGCTTGCTGTCGAACACTCCGGACCAGCAATGGACGTACGATAGACCGGATCCATATGTTTGCGAGTATTCCGGCTTGAACGGCTGCTGGGCGCCATTTGAATCAGGCGATGGCTCTCCATACATGCATCACGGCAAGTGGCCGAATAGATCCAAGACTTGTACTATCGAAGCGCGTGGCGATCCCACCGCGGATGACACTCCAGCTATCCTCAAGGCCTTCTCGGACTGCAAGGAGGATGGCCACATCATATTCCAGAACACCACGTACTACATTGCCACCGTCATGAACACTACTGAACTCCGCGATGTCGACATCGAGCTTCGTGGGACTTTGCTGTGGGACACCAATATTCCATACTGGCTTGCCTATTCTTTACCCATCGGATTCCAGAACCAGACGTCTGCTTGGCATCTCGGTGGAGAGCGCATTCACTTCTATGGACACGGCTACGGCACTTTAGATGGCAACGGTCAGGCTTGGTACGACTTCAATCAAGGTGTTTCGAATCGTCATGGACGGCCGCACGCCATCTTGATCGAGAAGGCCAAAGATAGCGTAATCGAAGGGCTGCGGTTCGTCAAGTCGCAGATGTGGACGATGACTGTCGCTCGATCGGAGAGGGTACTGCTGCAGGATATCTACGTCAACAACACAAGTGACGATCGCGACTCCCGATCGAATGTCAATACTGGTAAATCATTGTGTTGTCCGGCTCACGAACTGCTAATGACCGTACCGCAGATGGTGTCGACACTGTCTACGCTGACAGCATCACCTTCCTCCGCTGGATCATTGACAACGGCGATGACAGCATCTCGATGAAGCAGAACAGCACCAACATTTATATCGCCGACTGTGACTTCTATAATGGCCAGTCTCTTGCCATGGGGAGTATTGGCCAATATCCGGGCCAGATTGGGATCATGGAGAACATTACCGCCGAAAACATTCGCTGCCACAACACGGCCTATGCAGCTCGCGTCAAAACCTGGACTGGCGTTCCCAAAGGGCAGCCTCCAAACGGCGGAGGCGGGGGCCTTGGCCTCGCCAAGAACATCACCTTCCGCGACTTTACTCTTAACAATGTCAACGTTGCTTGGGCAATCACACAGTGCACGAGCTACAATGGCGAGCGCGGCGACTGCGATACAAGCACTTTCAAGGTGCGTAATCTTTGGGGAAGTGAGACACCACTACTGACATTGCATAGATAGAAGACATGAACTGGGGTGACGCCAACGGCACGCTCAAAGGGGATCGAGTCGCGACCCTTTGGTGCTCGGGCGCCGCTCCCTGCACTGGCATCAACCTTTTCAACAACACTTTGTGGGCACTCGATCAAGAAATCCCGTCCTACTCATACTTGTGCGAGGCCGTCGAAAGCACCGAGAATTTCAACTGCACTCACAAGTGCAACGGTGATTGCCCTAAATAGCTCAGACTGTCAGATTCACGCCCAGCGAATGTGAAAGACATTGCCTATGCTAATCATACATACTTCCTAATCTTGGTCATCAGGTTTGTGGGATCACGCCCGCCAACAAGCAATGATCAGATGCCGACATGAGAAGCCCATGAGCGAGCGTGCTTGCCATAGCACCGCTTGCTATCGGGGGCCGCCGTCCGATAGAAGTCCGTGTTCCCTGTACATTTCTGGGAACGTACGAGAGTATATGCCACAAGGAGGAGGCTCTTGTAAATCCATCAACGTCTCCTAGCAGAAACGGGCACCATCATGGGTTTGATAAAGGCCGACCGGTGCAAGACAAAAGTGCCATCCTAATAGTGGTCACCGTTCAGAGCATAGCAGTGTGGACGAAAATAGCTCCAGCCGTAGAGACGGTCCATACCAGTGGCATCATCATGGAGGCCACTGAATACATGGTGCTTGAGCTGGTGGTCGGCGTGAAGGTTCAAGAGCTAGAGAGGAGCTCGTCATCCGTCTTTCTTGACTCTTGCTAAAGGCGTTGCTCTATGGCAGGTGGTGTTGGTGATCCTGGGAAGGAAAGGAAGCGAAGCTGGAAGCTTGCTCGGAGGTCATACTATTGAGAGAGCTGTGGTGAAGGACTTGCAACACAATTCGACTACAGTACGGACACCATCGTAGTGATACATATCGCATGCGACATCGCCAATTCCGACAATAATACCAAACACCACATTCACGTGCTTCAAAAGAGGTTCATCCAAGAAGGCGACTAGCGGAACCCGCCAAACATGGGAGGTCCGCAGCCTTCGTGTATTCCGAAACGGCCGATTCTATAAGGCCAATCGTGCAGTATCGAGTTACGGCCGGGGAACGAGATACCGTTGTTATTGTCAAAGTGAGGAGAGAGAAGATGCTGGCTGCCAGTACCGCCTACGTCGGTGATGCCGCCGCGGACATTGTTCGGGAACACGACGCGCCAGGTAAAGGGTCGGAATGGTGAGTAGCTGGGCAGATCATGAGCTGCAGTGTTACCTTGGGTCGGTTACGGCTAACAAGGTATCTGGTAGTGTTGTGGTGCAGTGAGAACGTAGAAGAGCCGTGCCCAGTCTTACAAGGACATGGACACTGAAACAGGTGTGGTGAAGGACACCGAGTGCTCCTACCCGCAGTGCTGTCCTTGACATGGAGTCAAAGACTGGTTGTTCATACGTATCCCGTCACGACATCTGCTGCGAGTTTTTGACGACATCATTAAGGAACAGCGTCTACGGGTAAGGTCTCCAGAACCATCGAGACAGGAGGTCACCGACCTCTCGTATAGACGGACCGCTACTGCCCAACGATACAGAGTTCAGAGCTTCCGGATGATATCAGCGCAACCTTGCTTTGGGCAGAAATTCCAATCAGGCGTCGGTCGTAGACTGAAGACGTCTTCTTGCAAGTGGCGCTCCGTCGTGGCGGCTCAGCGAGACAGCATTTCGTCGGAGTTGCACACCTGTGACAATGGTCAAGCGCGTCCATTCCGACAGTATGCTTGACAACGTACATCTCCACGTAGACCCGTATCCCCTCCTTGCCAGCACTGATGCTAATTCCTGGTTGTCCTGCAATCGACGTCCTGTGTGCGTCAATAGCGAATCTGTTCCCGACGTCACCTACGATCCTCAATTTGAGATGCTTCTCAAAGGCCGGCTTGATCTTCATCCCGGCTCACAGAACCCACCAATATCAAGGGCATGGATCAATCCCAAGGTGATGTGCTGTGCCATTTTCCAGACTATACCGGTGTCTGGCAGGACATGCATGGCAAAGATACGAAAGCAGTCGTGATAGGTGCCTATAAGTCAGTGAGCTGAAACGCAGACCTATAACGAGCAAAGATGCTGAGATTGTGTAGGGTGACGACATTTGTAGAGACTTCCACGAGCACGGCTACCATGTGACCACGGTCCAGCGCTCTTGCACCCGCGTTTTCACCAGCTTCAGCATCATCAATGTCGGCCTCGCTGGCCTCCATGACGAGACTTCCCCGGCCACGAAGGACGCAAATGTCTGGCTACTGAGTATGCCGCCCGAGCTGTTTCAAAGCGCAGCAAAGAAAAATGTTGGACCTGCCAAGAATTACTGATTTCGAGATTCTGAAAGGGCTGAAGAAAGCCAGCTTCAGATGCGATGGTGGTCCAGATGACAGTGACCTCTTGATCAAGTATCTGCAACACCGCGGCGGCTACTACATCAACGTCGATGCCTCCAAGATGATCACAGATGGCAAGATCAACAAGGTCAAGCACGGCCAGGAGGTCGCCGAGATCACAGCGCATGGCCTCGACTTCGCCGCCGGCACAAGCTTGCAAGCTGATGAGATCATCTCTGCCACCGGGTATTCAAATACGCGTTCCCAAGCTCGTGTTACTTTCGGAGATGAAGTCGCAGATCGAGTCAGGGTCGTCTGGGGTGTCGACCGAAAGGGGCTGGCGCTGCAGATCGAGGGCGTTGAGACAGACATTGGTGCGCATGAGGCTGGTGAGCACAATGTGAAGGAGTGGATATTGGAGCCGTCGGATGATGAGCTACTGCGTCTGTGTTAGTACGTATATGGGAGGCGCCAGGCGACGTGTCCGATACCAATGCCTCGCTCGTAGTCATGCTCGCGAAATCGTCTTATCACCTTGGCAAGATCGCGTTCATCGAGCTCAAGTCGCACTGTGCTTTGTGCCTCTTGTTCTTTGCTCTATTGCATATCTTCTTCATGCGCTGCGCGACACCTTCCATCATCTTTGCCATCTTCGCTGGTCGAGGGCGGTCGGTGCAGTTGGCGCTGTGTCAGTGGCGGGTGGTGCGTGCTGTAGGATCGTGCTATTTACGATGAGGTTGATATGATGTCGTTGTACTCTTCTCCGTTGGTGCCAAGCGTTGTCGCAGCTCAAGCCGCAGCAACGATGAAAAGCTCATCTCGATGGCAAAAGTCCACAACGTCGCCTGCACCTCCTGTGTAATGACTGCTGTACCTGGACGAGTTCACGAGTAGCATGAAGATGAGGCTCAAACGCTTGTCGATTGTTCAGAAACGATCGTCATTCTTCTGGAGGCGGATGTGGCGCGGATGCTGATTGCCAGCGCAGCTACCAGCTTCGGCCTAATAGTCTTTTCGAGCGCAAAAGTTCAGAACGACCTGCGCGTGCGCAGTGACGATACTGGATAGATCCGAGCGGGCGTCGATGGGAATTGCCAAGAGACTCTGAAGATTGTTGTTTGGATATAGCGACCCGAAATGATTTGGTAGCTGGGTGCGGCGACAGTGCTCCGGCTTGGGGGTCAGCTCCGATCCAGCTTGTACTGTCCATCGTGTTTACGCCTAACATGCAATGGACTGCGATCGCCAAATCGTGTTGCCAGGTGCCTGAAGAAGGCGGCCAGTCACTCGAGCAGCGCTGGAGATTCTGGACCAGCCCGTGAAGTGTCAGCTCAAGGAACCCGCCTTTCGGGTCCAGACGACGCTCTTAGTTCAGATGCACCCAGCACATGGCGATGGGCCAATCAAGCCATCGTTATATGGTTGAGTGCAAAATTTGCTGCGTTGTGCAGTGCAATTGCCTGTATCCCTATAGCTCGGCAAATAGAAATGCTCCTTGCGATTGAATGATCCTAAAGCAAGCAAAAAAAGATATGAAGCATTGCTGCTTAAATGCCAATGCTGATAGAGAAGCATGGTTGCAATCATTGGTCTAAAGATATGTCAGCGGGATGCCCCAAGGATGTTGAAATGATGGCGTAGACATTGTTTGACGAAGGCTATTTCTAACATGGTCTCGGCGTTGGCAGGCAGAGCAGAGCAGAGCAATTGGCATAGACTATTGTACACAACTCCAACCCCGAAGGGCGAAGGCTGACGCGAGATTTAAAACTATGTAGTCTCAGCAGCCGGGCTTCGGTCTTGGGGCAGCAAGTTACAGATGGTGCCGTATGCCGCCCTTGCTTATCAGGACACTCGGAGGCTTGAGAGGATGGCATGTGCAGGCTCCGTATCAAGTTTGACGTTAATCCGTTATGTCGTCGTCCAGATATTGGCGGAAGGGGGAGGGTCGTAGTCGTGTTTGTGTTCCTTCCGATAGCTCGGATGGCGGAAGTGCCAGAGGCGGAGGAGCTTTTGTTCTCCTTCAGCAACGGCAACAGTGCCAACATCAACATCCCACGCCAATATCCCGCAGCAGAGCAGCAGCGACAGCAGAGAGTCCATACAGCAAGAGCGCCAATGACCAACACATCCCGGACCATAGTACGGCAGGCCTTGCCACATCAGTGCCTACACGAAGGCCCTCAAGACACCAAGGACAATAGCGTGCGATCGAGACACCGCGCAACGTGTACATCAACACGCAGCCGGTCGCCTGCACGCGACAAATATCCCTCAAGAAGACCAGCGCGGGCACGGACAGCAAGCCGCGACGGTGCTATTCAGCGGCACGAAAGTCCTCCGCGTATTCCACAAGCATCTCTCCTCGCAGCCAGCTTGCACCACAAAGCCTGAAGCAATCGCCACTGGCAAAGCGTTACAAGCAAGGTGCCATTGTGGCCGGTGGACGGCTACGAGGCGCTGCACCGGACGCATTACTGCCACGTACGACACCTCGACCCGCTGCACGAGGTGATCCACGGCTACTGGAAAGTAGCATGAAGAAGTCCCGAGGCGGGGACGATAATGTTACAGCTTCACAGAAGACACACGTCACCTGCGGCAAAGGAAATAGCAGGAGAGTCCATGGCGAGCGTCCACCGCGTGACGTGTCCAGTGAGGAAGTTCAAGAGGATGGAATATGACGAGGGCGAAGAGTATGAGCAGACCGACGAGGACGAGGAGACCGACGAGGACGAGGAGACCGACGAGGACGAGGAGACCGCCGAGGACCAGGAAAATGAAGAGTGCGAGGGCGACCAGGAGGACGAAGAGCTGGGAGAAGCCCATGCCCAGGTCAACGCCGTACTCTGTCTTGTCGCAGAGCTCCAGCAGGACATTCGCAACCTGCAAGCTCGGCTCAGTCATCTAGAAGCCCGTTATGCTGGCCGGGTCAACACGCGTCCTGCCGTAAGGAGGGTAGACGATCGGCGTCAGAGTCGGTACCAGCCCGACTCTCGTGCTCCGATCAGAGACTTGTAAACAGCACCCGCAGCTCGATCGCCAGTCTCGTTCGACCCATTGCTCACGCCAAGCGCAAGGCGAAGCAGGCTTGGCTCCGCTCACCATCTTCCAAAGCTGATGATCCAGAAGAACCAGATCCGGACGGGGATGAAGATCATCCCTTTGGCTCTTCTACATGTCTCATCTGCTAGTAACGCAGTCCGTCCAGAAGCAGCATCTTAGACGTTCCGCAGACGATTGCTATCGGCACACCCCGCACGAGCCGCGCTCTCATCCTTCCCAGCCGGAAAGGGATCGCACAGTACACAACGTGACAAAGCAAACTTTTGGGACCCTTTCCTCTTCAGCGCATGCAATGTTCACGGTGGAATCCGTTCCAAAGACTAGGAAAGTATTCCAGGCGGACCGCGTAACGTAATGGCCTGATCGAGGTCCCCTCTGAACAGCTTTCCTGGACTGTTCGTGACGGGCAAAGGTACAATGTGCCTGGCAACGATGATACCCCTTTCGCAGACTGTTCGATCTTTTCGTGCTCAAAAGCACCAAGGCATATCTCCGCGTCACGGGCTGATCAACAGCAACATCAGTTTTCGTGGAGACAGCGACATTGAAGGATCTGGCGACCAATGATGCCGATGCTTTGTCATGATCAACCGTGCGAGTCGCTTTTCGCAGTCAGGGCGTCCTGCTCAAGGTACTAGGCCCTTTCCTTTCCTTCCTTACCAGCACCATCGGGCATGATACCTCCAGCAATTCCAGACGCGATACGATATGGCTCATTCGACTTGGATGGGTGGCCAATAAGATATCTTCTTATCTCTGCTGTGGTCTTGATCATTGGCTCTTCGGTTTTCCCCAGACAGCTTCTTCCATGCAGGACTTGTCTAGACACCTGGTGTTTGGAGGTCCGCAAAGAGACAGGGCTGGGCTTACTTCTTGCGTGCACCAGCAGCATATCAAGCGGCGGCGGATCAGCCTACATGGCACCGTAGCGTCGACAGACTCGGCAGCAGTATTCGGCCTTTCTCTTCGCTCCTGCCTTGCTCCACTGCAGTTGTGGTCGTCCCGCTGAGGACGATGTCGCACGATATCAGCGCTCTGATCCTTTGATGCCGTCTTCTTTCAACGACTCAAGCAACGGAATGCTGCCATCTTCGTCGCCTTTTGAGAACAGAACCGCTATGCAGTCCTAGAATGCCCCAAGGTATCCGGACCTTCTATCCTCAAGCCGCAAACCGTTATGACGAGCAGGCTCGAAATCGTCTTGAATCCCAGCACATTGCAATCTCAAAGTCCCTCAGGAAGAAGGTGAATGGCAGAGTCCAGATTGTCGTAGTGCCCGCATCGCTGCCATGTCGGTGGCACTGTGCGGAAGTCCTTCGGCGCCAAATCGTGACGTTGGCATACGACTCTCATCACGCGTCGATCCGAGGACGGATAGCAGATACATGTTCCTCCCGTCAACGCCGTCGTCGTGTGGGATATCGCATCTTCGGTGTCGATACATGAGGGAACGTCAACTGTCGCAAGAGCGACGAGATGTCGGACGAAGCTTTCCCGCTTTGCCCGTTTCTGCCATGTCGATCTTGGCTGCCCCCGACCCGCTGGATTCCGCTCTTTCCTTCCATCTCGTCGCTGGTTGCATCTCTTACGGAAGTCACGCCCAGTTGGCTCATGTGACTTTGGCTTGTGCCTCGCTGGCGGCAATATGCTGGTGTTCGCGGCCGTACGGCGAGTGTCCGCTGCACGATCGCACGATACCGCCAACGGTCGAGCGCCCGTGGTTCCCTGCATGAGCTCGCTATGTCGATCTTCCCGGCGCGAGGCAGACGCTTCCGATGGCTTGGAGTCGCTGAGAGTCGGCCGGAAAGTTGCGGTAAGGTACGAGGCGTGGAATTTGAAGGCGGCGCTGCTTCTTGTGAACCCCGATACGGCAGCTCGCATCCTTGCACCATGAGGATGGTGATTGCACGGATCGCATGGGAGATAGAGACGTGATAAGCATGGCGTCGGTGGCGAGCTACTTGCGAGTGTTCCTCTTCGTCTGGAGTCGCGACGCTCAACTGCATCGTGGAGGAAGGGATCTCAGGGCATGACAGGTTACAGAACATGTCCCCATCGCCAACTCCAGCGGTCTCGCGAGCGGCAACTAGTATGCAGTGATATACGTGCTCGATGAGTGCTATAATTCCGGTGAAATGTACTGGGCGTATTCGAACACATCCCGTCACGGTCGCTCCGTGGCTGCTGACCACCGACAGTAAACCCTACCAGCGGACACGACCACAACTCACAATACCTGTGTCACCACTCTGTCCGCCATCTGCTAACTACCGAACAGTATCTACAGCCTCGTGCTCATAGTCCAAAGCGATCATTACATGAGGACTCGCCAAGGGTCGCGTGAGATGGCTCCACCAGAGACAAGGCGCCAAATTCGAAAAGGGAGCGCGACGATCTACCGCGGCGATAACACCTTCAAAGCACAGGAAGCACTAAGCTGCACGTACAAGCGCCATGAACATGGCTCTCTGCTTGTCCATCACCTGATGCAAGACCGGAAGCGCGCAGCAACGCCTCAACACTGTTCGCGGGGTTGAACACCATCGGCAAAGACACAGCCAGCCTCGTCGCGCGGCCACTTCTAGAACACGGCACGGCCACGGATCGAATCAGAATAGTGCAGTCATGAGAATGTTATGGAGGGTAGGAGCGGTGTAACGGCGGCCGAACGTTCGGCACATCCAAGTTTGGGAAGAATATGACCACAGTGCTGAAGAGTAGTGGCATACTGCAGCTCAGTATAGTACTCATTACTCGACGATATCTACCTTGGCTGTTCCACGATCATCCGAGCGACCTCCGAGGCCTTCTAGATCGCACAAATGAATGAGGGTGTCGAGATGGCGAAGAGGGGGATGTACATGAGATCGCCTTAGCCAAACGCGCCATAAAGGTACGGTGGACAGATCGGGAACACGGAACGAACTCGTCGAATGGTCACAACATCACATTCTGGGACATGCGGCCAAGTTACTAGCAGGTCCGAAGCCTTGGGCGACTGCCGATGTATGCGGCGATACACACACAACTAGTTCCGACCTCTGGGACAAAACAAAATTCAATTCTGAGTCGGACCACTGAGTGGACGCGACCACGACGATGCTATCCATCCACAACCACATGTAGCACTCGATTCTTGAACTCTCAAAATCATTCACCCCTCCTGTGTCCTACAAGCCAAGACGTACAGTACCGCCACTGCCAGCAACAGTTTCGATTAGTATTGGGACACCGCTTTCGCTGCCCTGAAGTTAAATCTAGAGAAAATTAACCAGAGCTTGAGGGATGTGATCAGGAGCCGCATGCCTATCCCGTCATCTGCCACAGCTGCTGAAGCAGGGAGTCGTGTCATACAAAGCATACTCGATATCCTCGAAGAATAAGTCACTGTATCGATGGCGAGCTAAGATCCGCTCTTTCGATGAAGCAGGCAAAACGTACTGACCCGACGACACCGATGCCGCGTGTTCGCCTCGCACACCAAGCACACTTCCAGACCTGCCTAGGCAGCTTCACGACTGGCTCTGGGACAAGATCGTAGTCAAAATAAGGCACAGAGTGGATCAGGGACAAGAGGACAAGATCGTACATCGAGAGCGTACGCTGTTTATCTCCATGGACCACGGCAACCTGAGAGTGCCAGACTTGTATCGCGTGAACGAGCAATTCCGAGTTGAGACGTACGACATCTGCTACGCCCGACATATCTTCGTCCTCAAGCTCGACAAGATCGGGTGGTCGCCCTGCTTTGAGGGTTCATCGTGGTTCACCAAGTGTCGCTCTATGCGATGACTCATGGCGGTCGGGCCGGATGTCTGGAGGCGCCTGAAGAGGGTGGGTTTCCTTGGGGAGAGTAGAGGACTGTGGCCGAGAGGCAGGAGGCATGATGGTGGTTGTGCAATTAGGATCCACCGCAGCAGGCAAAGGAGACGTCTTTCGAGCTGCTGCTGCACGATCTCAGTCTGCAACGCTGGATTGAAGTCGCCAACGTATTCAGGGAAGCGAGAGAGTCTGCGAATCCCGAGGAGTGGGCCAAGTGGCGAGGACCTGTTTGGCACGAGGTCTGTGTCTATCTAAGGCCGCGGTCGTGATCGGACGAAGTCGCAGACAGTGATACCAACGGGGCCAGGTGGGCGAACATCTTAGCAGAGAGATGCCGATTCCCAAACGCTCCTTTTCGCAATTACTAAGCAAGTCACGACACTAGTTTCCTCGCACATCATGCCTCTCCCCGTACGCATCCTGAATCCTCAGTTGCGCCGTCTGTCTCTCAATCAACTCCTGCTCCCCTGAGCCCATTTTTCCCCCACCATGCCCGACCTCCTCCGCCTCCCCGTAATCCATCGGCCCTCCATAATCCGGCGGATAAGTCTTCACATACGGTATGCCCGGCTTTAGGTACAAGATCAGACGGAATGCAGAAGTGCCACTCAGATAGTATCGATGCAGTCGCTTCGTCCTGATGAAGCCAAGCTTTTCATATATTCGCAGGCTGGGAATGTTGTCGACTTCAGTCTCGAGAGCGATCTCATCGGCGTCTTGCGATTTCATGGCGTCGACTGCGAGGCGGACGAGTTTCCCGGCTATGCCTCTGCCACGGTGTTCTTGTTGGGTGGCGAGCATGGCGATGTAGCCGCGCATGGGACCGCCTCGGTGTGGTTCGAGTTTGCAGACTATGACGCCGACGAGGGTGTCTCGATCGTCAAGAGCCTGAAACGTGTCAGTAGGATGGACTATTCCTGCCGACACGCGTGACTTCTTACCATGAAACACAAGTCGCCCCATTGATACAGAAAGTATCGGTAGACGTAGATACTATATGGTTCTGACAGATCCTTGCTGATCAGCTGCTTGATGGCCGGTAAATAGGGCGACTCTTTCTCCGTGCCGTAGCAGACATATCGAAGGTCGTCGGTCTTGTTCTTCGTCGCGTCATTGGAGGTGGCATTGTGCGTCCCTTGAGGCGCGTTATCGCCCATGCCGCTCGGGTTGGGGCTGTGTGGCTGTGCCGCGGTGTCATGAGGGAGCCCGAGGTGCGATTCTGCCGGAACGGCTCGCTTGCCGAGACTGCTACACCAAAGTCGACGAGATGCGGTCGGATGCAGGTTGCAATGGAGGGCGGCAGGCGGCGCGCGGCGGGCATGTGAAAGCACGTGCAGGAGGATGCTCACCAGATCCATCTCCAGTCCTTGTCGTCGTGTGCTTGGCAGTGACGCCACGTGTCAATCTCGTGTCGCAAACAGAGAGATGGCCGAACTTCCCGCGGCGCACCATCTTAATCACACACAACAACTTCATCATTCTATTACCACAATGGCGACGCTGCGGCGACGCATCCTCGGCGGCGATGACAGCTCATCGGACAGTTCGCGCGATTCGAGTCCTCACCCGGACGCTGCGAAAGGTGCCGGAGGAGACGCATATCGCATCGTTCCTAAGGAGAAGCTCGATAGGCTGAAGGGACAGGTCAGGCCTCGAGGTGGAAAGAAGCGAAATGCCTGGATCTTCGGTCTGGGAGGGCTGTTTGGCCTGTTGGCTGCTGGCTTCTTCGCCGGCAGTAATGGCGGCATCGACAAGTTGATCACCATGGCGGGGTTGGAGGAGATGAACCTGGATAGTGTCCTGGACGTACTACCGACCGGCTTGATCCGTGATATTCGTGATCTTCAGGTATGTCTTCCCGGTCGCCCCTGCCTTCTGCGTTCCACAAGCTGATGTTGACGAAGATCGCCCACATGTAGTCCCGTGAGAAAGAAGCCGTCGATTACGATTCGTTCGCTGTCGGTCTACACGCACGCCAAGAAGGCATCAAAGCGAAGTATCCCGTCATTATGATACCTGGAGTCATTTCCACCGGCCTGGAGAGCTGGGGCACAGAAGACGAGTCGAGGCAATACTTTAGGAAGAGGTTATGGGGATCGTGGAGCATGATGCGAGCATTGGTGTTGGACAAGGCGAGCTGGAAGAAGCATATCATGCTGGATAAGATCACCGGTCTCGACCCACCTGGCATCAAGCTCCGATCGAGTCAGGGCTTTGATGCAGCAGACTTCTTCATAACTGGATACTGGATCTGGAACAAGATTTTGGAGAATTTGGCGACCATAGGCTATGACCCGACCAATGCATTCACAGCTGCATATGACTGGCGACTGAGCTACATGAACTATGAGATCCGCGACCAGTACTTCACCAGGCTGAAGAACCACATCGAAGTTGGCAAGCATGTCAGTGGCGAGAAAGTTGTGCTACTGTCGCATTCGATGGGATCGCAAGTCTTGCTCTACTTCCTCCATTGGGTCGAAGCAGAAGGCCACGGCAACGGTGGCAACACCTGGGTAGATGACCATATCGAAGCCTGGATCAATATCTCGGGCTGCATGCTTGGCGCTCTGAAGGATGTGCCGGCTGTTCTCAGCGGAGAGATGCGAGACACTGTGCAGCTCAACGCATTTGCGGTGTACGGCCTGGAGAAGTTCCTTTCGCGAGCTGAACGAGCTGAGATATTCCGAGCCATGCCTGGTATCTCCAGCATGTTACCGATCGGCGGGAACGCTGTTTGGGGCGACGAGCATGGTGCACCAGACGATGCATTCAACCAGACGGTAACTCATGGCAAGTTCGTGAGCTTCAAGGAGGTCAACAACACCAGAACGCCAGGTAACTTGACAGTCAACGAGGCGCTGCCATATTTGTACCAAAATACCCCGGACTGGTACGTGAATGCCGTGCAGACGTCATACAGCCATGGTGTTGCCCACAGCAAGAAAGAGGTCGAAGACAACCAGCTCATCCCAGCGAAATGGATGAACCCGCTTGAGACTCGCCTGCCGCTTGCGCCTAACATGAAGATCTATTGCTTCTATGGCATAGGCAAGCCGACAGAGAGAGCATACTTTTACCACGAAGAGAAGGATGTGAACAATCAGACCATGGTCACTATAGGTATGTACCTCGAGTGCATTGTCGCAGAGCGGGACTAATGCTCATTACAGATACCACAGTCAACACTCCTGATGGACAAGTCGATCATGGTGTCGTCATGGGCGAAGGTGATGGGACAGTCAATCTGCTCTCAACAGGCTACATGTGCAACAAAGGCTGGAGGATCAAACGCTACAACCCTGCCGGCGTACAGATCACCACCGTGGAGATGCCTCACGAACCGGACAATTATAGCCCCCGAGGCGGACCGAACACTGCTGACCACGTCGACATCCTCGGGCGATCATCTTTAAATGACCTCATCCTTCGGATCGCTGGCGGCAAAGGACACTTGGTCGAGGAGCGAGTCGTCAGCAACGTTAGAGAGTACTCCGAGAAAGTCAAGATCTACGACGAAGAGCCTAAGCCAGCGAAAGACTAGAAGCCGGCAGTCATGGTGGAGCCGCTTCGTAGCCAAGCCCAAAGGAGTCTGATTCTGATGTGGACAGGTGACCAAGGATACCGCAACCTCATTCTCTCGTATTCGTGGCCAGCTATTACGGTGACGATATACTTCGCATCGAATTTCACCGCCTTTACGCTTTTGATCGAATGGTTGCTGGAAGATCTGAGTCCGAACTTGATAGCAGTGAGCGACGAAGATGGTGAGGATGGAGATGGTGCAGACGAAGATGGAGGGGCATATGAGGTCTAGAAGTGATGGCGTTGTATGCTGGTGGAGTTTGCAGAAACCAGGGAAATACCTATTGTTCACTGCTAGAATACCCACTAGATCGCTAGAACAACATTGATGCTTCATTTTCCAAAACCGCAGGTCAAAATCGCAATGCGCCGCCCACTGGCCGCGTCCGAGTCTTCGGAGAGACTGGATGATGATACGAGCGCTGTCGGTGACCTCATGCCCTGCCTGTGTCCTTGATTCAGCTGCCTAACTTCGCAAGCCTGATTGTCGCTCCCAGAGCCATGTGGCTGACTTGGGTGGTTGTTGCTTCGCAAAATCATGCATTCCGAGGTCCACTTTGTCGTCGCGGAGGAGGCTGTTCCCAGCTAGCTTTGCTCCTGATACCTCTCTTATTGGATAGAAGACGTTTGGAGACTTTGGCTGGAAGGCAGTGTCGTAGCCTGTTCCGTGTTCGCCCAGGCCTGGAACTTGCATGTGATCACGGGATATCCGATCATGTATTCGGAAGATTTGCTGTGAATTTACGACACTATGCTAACTCCATGATGTGATATGCAAGCATTGCTTGCCGAGCTGAGGGTTGGAAAGTATGCTGTCTATCGCTTAGCAAATATCGAAGTGTAGTGCTATTCTCAACCAACATACAATACCTCTCTCGAGCTTTGCTCGGGCGTAGTAGGACCGTACAAAATCCTGGAGGAAAGGCTATGACCAATACCCGTGGTGCATCGTACGTACAGACATCGTTCGACTCCAGATAGGTAAAAATCAGGGTCCTCCTCTACACATCGTCTCATCTGTTCTGGAAGGTCACGCTCAAACTTGCGCCGTCCACACCACTCGTCTCACAACATCCATCCTATGACTGCAGTTCTCTTCGGATCATAAATTTTGTCCCGACACATGGTACTTGCTGCTCCAGCACAGGACGGTGAATGGTGGTGGCTCGTCAGCCCCGGAAGAATGACAAGGGTTGGCAGGCAACCTTGAAGTCAGCCTGTAAAGTCATTGCAGTCGGGAGTTAAATCGGTGAGAGAGCGCTGATGGGGTGGCTGCACGCCACCGTCCACGATAGGTCACACGAAGATGGCTGTGAAAGTGGAGAAAGAAGCTTAGGATGAGCTCGCGGACGAGGAATGAGCGAGTGGCTTCAGAGTGTCGAACATCTCGCGAACCAACCTCACTGCTGTGACGATGACATAGGTCGGAATGGATTATCTGCGTATCTCGCTGTCCCACGCGTCGTTAACCTTCCTCATTGCTTCCAACGCAGCCTTTCCTCGCAAGGGGTTCTTTCCGGCTTCGAAAAGTGCTGCTTTCATCTGATCAAGCTGCTCTATAGTCTCGTCAATCTTGGTCTGCAGCCATTCTTCGCGGCTAGCTTGACCAACTTCCGTTGAATCAGGACCGTCTTCCACTACTACATCTTTAGGCTTCTCCAACGCAGCAAAGTCGATATTTCGCTTGCGCCCTAGTGTGCTCTTCCTCCGCGGACGCCATATCTCCTCCGATAGTGCAAGGATGTCGTCATGCACCCAATCTTGCGCTGGCTCTGACGGTTCCTCAACACTCTCGTCCTCGTTCCTCCTTTCGATCGTCTTATCATGCGTCCACTTTTCCCAACTGGCCAGCTCGTTCCTGTATACGTCCAGCTCGGCAACCAGCTGGAAGAACTTCCCGTAATCGTCGGGATCCTCAAAACAGACTCCGTACCCCTCACAATAGCAGATCCTTGGATCCGGACAGAGAGTAGTAACACCTTTGAAGATCCAGTGCCAGAAGTACTCAAACACGCGACCAGTGATATAATCGCTTAGTCGACTGGCCAGCAACCAATTCCTGAACTGTACATATCTTTCTACAGGATGTGCGCGAACTGCCTCGCGGCTCACAGCGAATTGACTACAGCATGGCTGCGCTAATAGCTCAGGCACCTCGTGAAGGGGAAAGAGTGTACGCCACGCTTCGCCAATGACCATTTCCTCTCTCTTGTCTTCGTCATACTCTGTGGCAGAAGGATCGATTCCAGGCTGGCACCCCGGCGTCCAGTGACACCTGAGATTGAAGTATCCATCCTTCAGCACCTTACCTCGATCCAGATTTCGCACGATCTCGGAGGAAGACATGTTGAGGAGAAAGTTGTTGTGCCAAGCTCCAGGGTGACCGTGCATGAAGATGCTGATCGCTGGAAGGTTGTCGTAGAAGTCGATGAGGTAGGTAAGGTAGGCCATGGCTTCGTGACCTTTGTTGGCCGGTGTGTGTAAGGGAGCGCGCCCATCGTTGACGACGTAGATTGCTGTGTAGAGGTTGGTGGATGGACCGAGTAGGTCGCCGAGTTCTGCATCGATCCAAGAGTTGTCTGTGGCAGACAGCGTTGCTAGAACTAAGGTCGTGTTTGGATGCTGACCGAGCGGCACTACTGGAGAGCCTTTGATGTGCTCTGAGCTATGCTGTGGCGCTGATGTAGAGTTGACATTCTTCGACGCTGACAGCCACGAATTGAAACGTGGTTTGTAAATCGTCGAGCTCCTCCAGGGCACCTGCTCCGTTTGGTAAAGAGTGACGAGCAGAATCAAAGAGACTATTGCAGTGGTTGCAATGGAAAGGAGAACGCGCTGGGGCATTGCAATAATCGCTGAATGCTCAAGCAGTGGGTGTCATGAGCAAAAGGAAAGAGAAGCAAAGGAAGCATGGTGTCCTCGATGGGGAGAAGATGACTTAGTGAGTACATGGCCTGTAGTATTCGCGTCCTGTATGCTTCACTCGTCCCAGACTCTCTCGAGTCGTTATTGTGCTGCAGGGAGTGTCACCACTCCGCGTGGGCACAGCGACGTTACGCGTGTCTGCTCCATATACTACGTCGCGGCAGCATGGGAGACGCGGTTAGCTTGCGTCGGTCGTTCGGCCCTCCGATGTGGTCCCGGGGACGGTCGTCGGTAGCGATGCACGGCCAAGACAGTTGAGTGACCAGATCATTGCCAGGATGACGGCAGTCGTCCGTGGTGCTGAACGACGTCTCTACCTGGGTTTTGGTGATGGAGTGCATGAGGAAGTGAGGTGTGGCGGGGTTGATTCTGGACGAAACTCTGATGGAAACAAGCATAGAAAACAAGCTTTGCCGCAAACGCCACCTGCACCTCCGGCTGTTGCCGGCCGCGCCTGCTGCAATCTGCATGTTTCGCATCTTTCCGTGGCATGGCGCTTGTTCCCGACTCCTATCTTCCTTCTTCCTCCGCTTAAAATCGACACGATCGACGTCGCGTGCCAGCCTTCACGCGCAGACACAATCATATCACAATTCACGTGTCCGATGGCGATCTGGACTTCTCTTTTGCCGTGGAAACGCACTCTTCACATTGACGACATCTTCGTGGCCGCTGTCATTGACAATACGCCAGGCTTCAGGTCATGCTCGGCACTTCAATGACGACTCGGAACGGGCACTACCGCCAGATATCTCGCCACTAAGCGGTCGTCCTTGGAGCAAAGACTACATCCAGCGCTTGTTCGAGCTACGCGAGGAGGGCGAGACTGTCGTCAACATTGCAATTTTGCTGGACGGGACGGTCGCAAGCATCGCCCATCGTTTGAAGCGGGGCCCAACGTTCTCTTTCCGAAGTTCCTGGATCTCTGAAGCAGATCGACTGCTTTTGAGAGAACAGGAGCGAGGCCTGCAATACATCGGAATTGCACAAGACTTGATTCGCTAGGCGGAATCTGGCGAGTCGCGATTCAGGAGGCTGGGGACAGGTGGTGGGACTGGGCCTCGCAGCCATAAGCAAACGTAACTCACACCAAAAGAGGACCGCATGTTGCTAGGCTTGAAGAGTCAAGGTACGGCGTGACGAGAAATTGTCCTAAATCTGCCCGAGAAATCATTCTCGTCATTGTCGTCTCGATATTATAGCTTGACGCATGGTAGGGATCCGTCCTTCTACACTGCTCCCTCGCACTATTCTGCGCATGAGGTCGACATGCTGTTGCGCTTGAAGAAGGACATAGCGAAACCTTCGTCTCTTGTTCTACAAAGCTTTCCAAGCCACACGCTTGGGTCACTAAAATTGAAATACAGTCAGCTGAGCGATTCCGACACATGCAGAGAACCTTGGACGCCGGACGAAGCGAGCTCCCCTGTGCAACTGCGAGCCGCGGGCAACACCGCTTTGGAAATCTTACGGGTCTTTGCAAATAGGTCTTGCTACGCACCTCGTAACGAAATGTTCAGCCCAGGCGGGATTCGCGCGCAAAGCCATGATTGCAGCGCCGAAGCTTCTACCTCCTATCAATATCCGACCTTCATCCCGGCGAATGCAGGCGCACTTGCCGTGACGCAAGCCTTGGGAGGTTCACACACATTGCACCATGTTGCTCCAGCACATGTCGTTGGCATTACTTCGCAAAGGCTTAGTGCCCGTCGAACCACTCAGACGACGACGGACTCATCTGGAAATCCGAAGGTGTTGTCGGTCGATTCGAAGGGACATGTTCGATTCGTCCGGTGGTGGCTGCCGCCGCTGCTGCTCGATGTTCCCGAAGACTTTATCGCAGTTGCACAATGCTATAGCCTCGCCGAACCACTTCCCGAAGTCTTCATGAGCACGAGTATATCAACCCAATGCTTGTCTAGGAAGATCAGGGATGATGCCTGAGGTGAATGATGGCGCAAGCGAGCGCTAGCTCCAAATGGACAAGATGGGTTGAATCCGTTTGCCTGGCTCTGCGAACAAGGCTCAACATCGTCCACCTTTCTTTCTCTCCTTCATGGTGGAAAGTGCAATAATGGAAACTTATGCATCTTATATCAGAGACGTGCCTCCGCAAGTCGCCAGATCTGAAACAGGAACGGCAGCCGCTACCCATGGAAAGTCGTCCCATCGAGGAGAAGAAACGGTTGCGCGACCGTTTCAGTAAAGCCATGGGCCGGAAGCGAAGTGAAAGCATGGTCAAGAAGCATGTCCTTAGCTTCCGAATGGAAAACATCATGCCAGAAACATCGATCAACATTCAGGAGGCCAAGTGCGGCGCCGCGATCGCCACAATGGGCACATCTGAACAGTATCCAACCTCGGGCTTATTGACACAGTATCCGAAAGCTTCCCTTCTTGGCATTCCAGGCGAATTGCGAAACCAAATATATGGATACGTTCTCCTCGAGGGCGGGCTCGTCAAGCTGGATGCACAAGATCACCAACTTCCAGGACTCCTCCGAACATGTCGCCAGATACGAGATGAAGCTACAGAAATCTACCAGACTGAGAACAACTTCCAGGTCGATGCGTGGAATATGAAGCTGTGTATTCCTCAGAACTACGCTGATCATTGGATGTCGACGCTCGAGCATAGTCACTTCTGGATTACTATGCGGGGAACGCCCAATTGGGAAAACTTCATGGTGTGGTTGAAGTCAGTGGTTGGTTCTCGGGCGTAGGCGTGATCATGCTGACAGTGTATAGGAGATACTCGACTGGAGAGGTACCAGGCCTCGCGAGCGGACAGCCAACAGACGAGGCTGAAATCCTTGCTCAAGCTTTTGAGATCGTCCACAGCATGAAAGCCCTCTTATCCATTGACCAGACTCGACCAGTCCTAGACGCATGGAAGAGATCTGTAATATTAGCGGGGGCGAACCTTGTCTTTCCATGATAGATCTACAGCACTCTCAAAGTACGGTATGTTAATCACAAGATGACATGCGCTAGCCCATCGACTTTGATGCCATCTCCTCCACATACCTTCGAAGGTATTGAGGAGCTCCCTCGCGAGCTCCTCAAATCCTCGATTCGGCCGAGTATGGTCGGTTCCTCGGCTGCATTCCGATGTCCAGAGCATTGAACAGACTAAGAGGACCGCCATTAGCACATGAATGTTGTGGGCATGACTGTATCAATGCTTAGCCCATGAACATTGCAATGGCTCCGGGTGCCCTGACGTGACGCTCGCGGTCGCAACACCTCGAAGCCGCCGCGTGCGATCTAACACGGGCGATCAATGGCATTGCTTTGTCGACAGTTGATGACTGCACGTCATGTGAAGTGCCGGCGAAGAGCCAATGTTGTTGGTGATGTGCAGGTGGTGTGTGTGTGAGGAAATGCCGCATTGTGCCGCGTTCCTGTCTCCGAGGGCTCGCTTCCTGTTGGACCCTCGATGTCGGATAAACATCGGCGGCATCAAGCGCCACATGCCTCAGTTCGTGCCTTCTGCATCCGGCCGAACGTTCATGTTCGTTCATGATCACTGCTATCTGCACATGCCCCTGAGCCTTTTCAAGCCCATCACGCTCAGAGCTACTCATATCAATCGCTCACATCTCCCGCTAATATTGCGGCGATCCATTCAGTAGCAATCATTGTGTGCGCCACGACAATCGAACATCCACCCCACTACACGACGGGAGCAAGACAACAGTGCATGGTGCAGTGCATGCTGCCGTGAGACAAATACGCCGTTGCAACAGAATGGCCTCGCTCGTAGGCAGAGGCCGAGCAAAGATTCGCCCTCCACGACGAGTGAGTTCCGCTCCATTTTCATCTTCACCAGCACATTCGAGCCTTCCCTCCATTCACTTGGTGGCCAGCGGGGTTGTTGCTCCGCAACTCAAGCAGAATATTTCTTCTGCAAAGTCCGCCCTTACTCACCCAAAGAACCTCTGTACAAGCATAGGAGAGCCACTGACATGGCTGTGCGCCTTCCACAGGGCCTCAACGGCGGCGATGTAGACTTCGAGACGACATGGGCAACACTGGAGCGGGCATTCGTCGAGATACACACCAAAAACGCCTCACAGCTGTCCTTCGAAGAGCTTTACAGGAACGCCTACAAGATTGTGCTAAAGAAGAAGGGCGATGAGCTGTACACCAAGGTTGCGCAGTTCGAGGAGCGGTGGTTGGGCGACACAGTGCGAGATAGAATCGTGAAGCTGCTGAACGCGCCATTGCTGCTGGCAGATGACATCGGGCGGACACTGGCCACAACTGCTGAGCGGCGGGTTGCAGGCGAGAATGTACTCCGGTCCCTGAAGGAGTCGTGGGAAGATCACCAGGTCTGCATGGGCATGCTGACAGATGTGCTTATGTATATGGTGAGTTGAGATGCTTATAATACTGCTATATCGTACTGACTCCCTGCAGGACCGCGTCTACTGCACCGATCACCGCCAACCATCAATTTACTCCAAATCCATGGGCCTCTTTCGCGACCAAATCTTACGAACTCCCGTCAAGCCGTCAGCGCCCGACCTCCTCCGAATCCTTAGCGGCATTATCCTCGACCAAATTGCAATGGACCGCGATGGTGAAGCAATAGATAAGTACCTCATCAAGTCAAATGTCTACATGCTTGAAGGACTGTACGAGTCAGATCAGGAGATTGAGGACGAGAAGCTATATCTCAGACGCTTTGAGGATGTGTTCCTGCAGGAGAGTGCGAACTTCTACCGAGAAGAGGGTGAGCGGCTATTGAAAGAGTCAGATGCAGGAACATACTGTCAGCACGCGAAGCGGCGCATAGACGAGGAAAGCGACAGATGCAGATCTACACTTTCCGAGTCCACTGCGAACAAGATTCAGAAGGTGGTGGAGGATGAGCTGATCAAGAACAAGATGAAGGGCCTGATTGAGATGGACAGCGGTGTGCGGTACATGGTGGAGAACGACAGATTCGACGCGCTGCATCTCGTTTTTGATCTAGAAGCACGGGTGAATCCTCAGAAGCCGGAGCTGACCAAAGCTTTACAAAGCTTGGTCACGGAGATGGGAGCGAGGATCAACGAGGCGGCCATATCAGCCTCTACGGCACCCGCTGCAGCAGCACCCATCGGAGACGATGCAGAAGCTGGAGCTGAGAAGTCGAAAT
The DNA here is from genome assembly GCA_002236755.2 of Dothistroma septosporum. Taxonomy (NCBI): domain Eukaryota; kingdom Fungi; phylum Ascomycota; class Dothideomycetes; order Mycosphaerellales; family Mycosphaerellaceae; genus Dothistroma; species Dothistroma septosporum. The sequence continues at coordinate 1,694,991 of NBZP02000006.1, forward strand.
CTGGCAGTGGGAAGCAAATCAACCAGCAGACACAAGCCGCTTTGCAGTGGGCAGCGGAAATTCTGAATCTCAAGGACCGCTTCGACAAGATCTGGGATGTGTCGTTCTCGAAAGATCAGATCATCCAGACCGCGCTCACCCGCAGCATGTCTGAGAACATCAACTCGTTCGCTCGAGGTAGTGAGTACATCTCTCTTTTCATTGACGACAACATGAAGAAGGGTATCAGAGATAAGACCGACCTCGAAATCGATCAGACCCTCGAAAAAGCTATCGTGCTGTTGCGCTATCTCCAGGACAAGGATGTGTTCGAGACATACTACAAGAAGCATTTGTGCAAGCGCTTGATCCTCAAGAAGAGCCAGAGTACAGACGTCGAAAAGCAGATGATTGCTCGCATGAAGATGGAGCTTGGCAACGCTTTCACCATGAAGCTGGAAGCTATGTTCAAGGACATGTCTCTTAGCGAGGACTTGACCAAAAACTACAAAGGTTACGTTGCCGGACTAGGTGATGCAGATCGGAAGCGTATCGACCTCAACGTCCTCGTGTTGACTTCTATGACCTGGCCTTTGGAGGCATTTCGAAGCACGAACGAAGGCGATGGTGAAGAAAAGGCTAAGATCATCTTCCCAACCTCAATCGACCGAGTGCGAGCAGGTTTCGAGCGCTTCTACACGGAGAAGCATTCTGGTCGCAAGCTTTCGTGGCAGACCAACATGGGCGACGTCGACATGAAGGTGTCTGTCTGCAACAAGGAGGGCAAGCACAAGACATATGATGTGAACTGCTCAACATATGCTGCGATTGTTCTCCTCCTTTGGAGTGACGTTCCCGCCAGCAACAAGCTGACTCTGGAGGAGATCGAGGCACAGACGAACATTCCAATGAGCGCATTGACCCGCAACCTGCAGTCACTTGCAGTCGCACCCAAGACTCGCTTCCTCGTCAAGGAGCCCATGAGTCGTGAGATCAAGCCCGCTGACCGCTTTTCTTTCAACGAGGAGTTCAAATCGCAGTATCTCAGAATCAAAGTCAACGTGGTGTCTGCCGGCAATAAGGTCGAGAATGACCGAGAGCGCAAGGAGACCGAGAAGAAGAACAACGACAGCCGTGGCTTCGTCATCGAGGCTGCTGTGGTTCGGATCATGAAGTCTCGCAAAGAGCTGTCACATTCCCAGCTTCTGACAGAGACGATCTCGGTGCTAACGAGTCAATTTAAACCTGATTTGAACATGATCAAGAAGCGGGTCGAAAGTCTGATTGAGCGTGAGTACTTGGAGCGCATGGAAAACGCGCCAGTGCCGAGCTATAGGTACTTGGCTTGAGGAAGCACTTTCACAGCATTGCAACGGCGTCGGGCATAGCACCTTCGGGTATCGCCAGGACACTTCACGGGACGAGCATGATTCGGCGCACAGAAAGGGATAATGCGACATCAGCGAGGCGCTCGGTGACCAGCGACGACACCTCGGTTGTATCTTGCTGGATAGCGTGGTGTCGGGCGTGAAGCATGTGCCGGCTTTATTGAGCTAGATACCCAAGCGAGTGGAGTATTCGTTAACGAGGGTGACGAGCCATCGAATACTCTGATCTCGTCTCATGCTCCTGCTTGTCACGAACGTGACCTAGATCTTGAGTCTGGGCTTGTGCAAACGCGACTTCCTGCGATTGGTAACGTGAAAGCTCTCACTTCCACCTTGACATGTGCACACGCGCAAAGGTCAGACATCGACCACGAGCATCCAACCGTGACGGAGATTCTGAACAGATCAGTCGAACTCTTGGAACAGATTGTGCTGTTCAGCTTGGATCGCATCCAAGTGACACGCGACCAAGGGCATAAGGGATGCCGGTGTGGAGGTGTACATCTGGACTGTGACCCATTGCGTACATTGCGGGTCGCACACCCTCGACTTGCATATCTGGGGCTCGTTCAGCGAACGCTGTCCAACGCCTTTGGGCTCAGACCAAATTCCGACCAGCTGCGCACCGTTGAATTGAGCCTGCTTAAAGACGACCTCGAGCCAGTGGCATCATTAGTGGAGAAAGTCATGTTCGTACAGGCTATCATCAAAGTTTGTCCCACTCAGGAACGCCGCCCAGCAGCACTTGCCGAGCAAACGTTGTAGCCGAAAGTCGAGCAAGTTGCGAGAAAAGGCTGTCCTGAACTCAAGCAAGTAAAAGCCTGCCGGCCAGGAACATTCAGGATAAGGACAGCTAAGTCAGTACGATGCAGGACAGTAGCGTAGGAACTGGTTGCTGATCGTCAAGGCAGCTCTGATGGAGCGTTCGTGCAGTCGGCGAGGCCATACCATCCTGACTCATGAAGCGATCGTTCAACGATAGCGTCGTGTGTCTTTGTCACTTGCTCTGAGTCCTTGGGCCGGTTGGTCGTTGAGCAAGGAGGGACGAGTGAAAGCAGAGCAGATGAACAGAGTTCGGCATCCCGACAGGGCTGTAGCGGGAACATCCGGGCGCTAGTCTCGATGTGGACGATATGAGCATAATGTCGCCTTCCTCGCAAATTCCATATACACAAGCAGCACAACAACGCCGAAAGTTGATCGAATGCCATCACTATGGACGTCTGCGGTCATGAGATCTTTCCTGAGCTGATCGAGGAAGCAGAGCCACAGAAACGATCAAGCAATCCTCTCGGTGACCTGATGCGAAATCTGCGCAAACAAGAACGCGAAGAGACAGCTGCTCGCGTTGCCGCCGAGCGTGAGAAGCAACAGAAGGAAGCCGAATTCCATCTATCCGATACGGAAGACTACTTCCCACATGACATTCGGGATGCCAGAGTGTCAGGTCACACAACGTGCAGACTTCTTGAACTTCCGCCAGATGTCCTGAACCTGATCGTGGATCACTCAGCGCCTCGAAGTCAATCGCTGCCCGGCGACTTTCAGACTTATACAGCGGCTCTCAAGCACCTACGTCTCTTACATCCGTGCTTTGCGTATCTACGCTTGCTATTGAACAGGCTCTTTGGCAATCTTACCATGAGAGCTGATCCTGACCAGCTGAAGGAGCTTCATAAAGGCATAGAGCGCATTGCTCCGTTCGTTAAGAAGATCACGTTCTGCTCTAGCAAGGTGAAGAGGGCGGATATGGCCAAGCGGAAACGGCGCGACAGCTCTCACGAGATTCGAAGAGTTCTCGGGCGTCGGGTCGAGAAGACGCTGGAGGACGGACGGCTGTTAACCACGTGGACCGGAGTGCTGCAGCAATGTCAAAACCTGCAGGACTTTGCGATTATCAGAGGCCACGTGGATGAAGATAATATCGATTTAGGCCCAAGGTGAGTACGTGGGTGGCGCGCCTGTTCAGCATTGCCGTGAGGTGGTCACTTGCCCGCGCAATCAGCATTTCCTCCGACTTCGACATGAGAATACAACGGCTGACCAATTCTGCATTGTTAGCGCCCACGCCTTGATTAACGTAGTAGCGAAATGTATCGTTGCAGCCAACAAAAGCCCGCGCAACATCTCGATCGACCACAAGATCGACAACGAGATGATTTGGACCACGATGCCTGAGTGGAGACATCTTGACTACAGGAGACTGGAGCATCTCGACTTTTCCCTCGTCCTGCAGTGTTTGCTGAACAAGTACAACTCTCGGGTCGTGTTCAAACGTGAAGCGATGCTGCTCCTTTCACACGTTCTGCGGGCGTCCAGTGGTTCCCTGCAGAGCCTGTCCAGCGCTGGTCACACTTTGAAGGCTCTCGTTGACATGCAGATGCCAGTCTTGTCTGTACTTCGTAAGCTGCATCTGAGTGGTTCCGATATTTTTGTCGACCCTGTGCGCCTAAGTCGGACGATCGCCCATTTTGGCAGCCTGAGGGAACTACGCCTAGAGAAGCTCAAGATCAAGCCGTATAAGAATATTCAGCATTGGCAGCCGGTCTTTGGAGCTATACGCCGTCATCCCAATGAGCTCTACGTTGACCTCGTTGATCTTCACATTGACAGCCCGGTGGGACCGAAGTGCAGATTGAATGTCACACTTCGACTACCACAACCTGTTCGCAAGGTCGCCGACAATGATAGTGTTACTGAGACTATCGAGAAAATGATCATTAACTACATGTCAAAGCATGGAGAGTGGTATCTTCTGGATTCGTGGGACCCTGCATTGTACGAAGAAAGTAATCAGGAGCCGCTTGGGGAAGACTGGCAAGTTGACTCATGATCATGCTCTGAGGTGCCTCGCTTGTTGCAAAGGTCACCGCGTACTGAAAGTCCGAGAGCATTCATGTTGGAGTGTCATCACCACGTGGCACTAGCCGCCTTCAGACCCTTTCGCATCGAGACTGGAAATCTCCAGTGCTGCAGCAAATACTGCAGCCTCCTCGTCCTCCTCCGTCTCCTCCTCCTCCTCTTCTTTCTCTTCTTCGTCCGGATCCGCAGCGACCTCACGTCCGTACTGATCCTCTTCCAACGACTGCCGCTCTCCGTCGTTACTCGCGTCATCGTCTTCACCTTCACCGTGGTCGTAGTCGTAGACACAGTCGCAACCATCATCCCCCAGCGCTCCGCAATCATAGCAGAAGCCCATACCACAAGCGCAACTGCACACGTCAGCATCTGGTTAGCGCCGGAGGAAGGAACAGTACTCACTACATGTGATTACATCCATGAGTTCTTTCGATAACAAAGCCACAGCTTGAGCACTGCTGGAACTGATACTATACCTTCAACTCCCCAACGAGATTTACACATGGTCCAAAGTGCTCCTTCTCTCGACACTTCGCGCATGTGACAGCATTGCACTCCTGCAATACCCGTGGTTGTTGTGGATGTGATGTGGCGCGATGAAGGTACTGCAGGTTGGTCTGTGGCAGTAGAGTCTGTTCTTAGTAGTGAGTTCGAGAAGGTCCTTTCGGATCCTGTGTGTCAGGCTGGGGGACAGGAAGGGCTTTGCTGATTTGAGAGACCATGGCCTTGGGCCGCAGCATCTTGGCGGAAACGCTTTGCTGTCGATGGCGGATTCGAATTGCTCATGGACGCACCCTGGGCGGTAGGAGCATTTGCAGTCTGGTACTGTCAGGCCGGACTTCAGCTCGAATTCAGCACCGCAGGCCATACAATACCCGATTGGTGGCCCTTCAGCGTCCGGCATTCTGTTTGATGTTTAGTACGTCTCCGCGTGAAGATTAGGGGGCATTTGAGGAAGTTTAAGTGTGCGTCACGTTGACGCTCAGACCAAGATATGTAGCCGCATAACGAGTGAATGCAGGCGCTGCTATAGAATGGCCCCGCATATTGCGAGAGCACATGTACCCACGTGGAATGTCCTGAGGCTTCATGTGAACCTCCTCCCGACAGGATCTGAGCTGGCGCATGGGTCCACTATCTCTATCATTCAACGGGAGTCGAATCAGGCTGAAAGCAGGGGCCTCACGCCGCGTGCCACACCTGCAGCATGTTACAACACAAGAAGCCCACCATCGAATCAAACAAAGCTCCGATAACCATGATATCACTAAGGCGCTGTTCTACTTCTCTTTCGAAGAGGGCCGTGGGCCATCTGTTCATTGGACATCAGCATGGAGAACAATGTGCCTCTGGACCCTGCTGTTTTCCAATCAAGATCTCGTAGCCCACGAACCTCAGATCGCGGTAATTGCGGGTCCTCGATCGTGATAGCGGAAAATGAAGCGTCCTAAACATATACGATCCGTTCGCAACCATTGTACCATAATGTATATCATGTGATCATGCCTTCCATGATGCGACATGTAGACGCTTCTCGTTGCCAGAATTTAGGCATTCCACACTACACATTGTCAATGTCTATTTGATATGCCTCTTTCGACGCTTGACTTCCAAGCTATTGCGAACACTACACCCTGCCAGCAGACAAGCGACTCCCAATTAACAGCAAAATTACCCCGTCAGTACGTCAAGCATCGACGCTATTCACAGCTCGGCGATCATCTCCCAAGTCGTGATATCTGGGCAGCCCGTACATTCCACAGCATTACACCTTCGAGTGACTCTTTATATTGTGCGCATAACACTTTTCCTCCAAGACCTGGGCTTGCACCACCCATGTCTATCAACAGAGGCCGCTTTCCAGCACTTCCTCCTTAGTGGTCTCAGCAACCGCAGACTTCGTCGTCCTCCGCTGAACCACAGGAGCCACTCAGTATTTCACCGCTGACTGACTCTTCACGAGATGCTGGACCTTCGACACAGCCCAACGTCAGGCCGCGACAGTCGCGGAGCAGAGCTGACAGTATCTCGCCGCCTCGAGGATACATTCCTCCACAGAGAGACCATACGCCTCCGCCGCCGACCACTCAGATTCCAGATGCCCCTGCCTGGCTTCAGGAGCGGCAAGCCATCGTAGACGGCTACGTCGCCGCTCTCGCCCAACGACGCAACGACAGCAACTTCCCAATGAGATTGCTCGTAGACAACGCTGCGATCATGACCAAGCAACTCCTGGCTCAGCGCGATTGGCTCAACCGCAACGCCAGACTGAGACTCTCACTTCCGAGCTGGATGGTTCAGGAGACTGCAGAAGCGCAGGATCATCTGCTTCGACGCATGAGCTACACTGGCTGGGTCAATAGAGGTGCTGAAATCCGGCCCCAAGAGTGGAGGAACGGTGTGTGTTTGAGTGGTCCGGGTAATGTGGCGAGACAGCAGGCGTTGCGGAGAAGGCAGGATGTTAGTCCGTTTGAGCAGTTTTGATGTTAACTTTGCATGCTTGGGTGTGTTCAGTTCCTGGATCGATCATGTTGAATCGAGTCACGTCGAGAGAACTTCGAATTTGAGGGGCGAAGGTCTCTCCGCGTTCAGCATTTTTAGCGAGTGGTGGCATGATACATCTTGATACGTGAGTGGATTTCTTGTTAGCCCCCGTCATACCGCAGCCTGTCTCGCCCTTGTGTCCTCCATGGGTCCGACCAAATTTTTGTCTGTGAATAATTGTCGTAATCAGTGCTGGAACCAGAGAAGCCATAGATCCATTCGCATGTGCACATGAGCCGAGAAGGCTCACGAGCCCTCCAGTATATGTAAACACGAGCGCTAGTGCCTATGGAACCGAGAGACAGTTCAACACAGAGTCGACGATTGCTCCTTCTGAGATCGCGTAGCTCCGTTAGTCAGGTTCGTCCCTATCGTGGGCACTCTGGCAGATACCATATCCGACAAGACGTTGCGGGATCTGATCTACTGCATTCGTGATCGTAAGGATCTCTTGGCCGAGAAGCTGCGGAGTACAGGTCGAACGTCAGAGGTGGCATTCGGGATTAAGTTCTTGAAGAAGAGGACGGTCTCTACCATGAAGGATTGTCATTCATCCGCGCCGCGGCGTAGCACCGTTGAATGCGTCGGAGCACTCTGAGCCGATCGAAAAGGGGAGCCCTAGCTGAAACAGGAGATGCGTCTCCGTCTGCTGCGACCACATTGTTCGCTTTACAGGCTGCTAACTCCCATAGTTTGGGACCTGATCCGGCGAGAGCAAGCCCAAAAATAACGGCAGCAGCTCATCAGGCTCCTCAAAGAAATCGAACATGACGATTCCTAATCTCTTCCCTTGCAAAGACTTCAATATCGGAACAAGCTGCTGATTAACACCACCCTCCGGCGTCAAAGTCCCGTTGCCGAGCGCCTGAGTCAGCGGAGTATCGGGCGGGTTGTTCCCGGTGTTTGTACTCGATGCAAAAGACCAGTGCAGACTGTCCGCATTAGACTCAGAAGCACGCCGCAGCGCGACATCTGTGGCGTTCAGCTTGTAGTGGATGTTCATTCCCGCCGAAGAATTTTTGGGAGTCTCGGGGCTATAGTAGTCTTCGATGTAGGCTGTTTCGCCTGTGGTCTGATTGTAGACTAGTGTGATGTTCGCTCCATTGTCTGTCCAGCTGTTGGGCGAGAAATGAAGACCGGGCATTGAATCTCCGTAGGATGCTGGCAATAGATCCAAGTCGAATCTGCGAAGGAGTGTGATTTTGCCACGGGCTTCACCCAAGGTCCCGAGCGTGCCTCTTATTTGCAGGATATAACGCTTCGCAGCTGGAGATGTCAAGGTGTTGAACAGCATCAACTGCGTACCCAGATCATTGTTGCCGCCCTCATGCTGGAACGACAGGAACAATGCTTCGCTGGAATGACTGTCAAGCCAGTCGTAGAAGCTGTACAGCACATCATCCACAGTTGCCGTCTCCGACTGCAGGGCATTGCCATGCCAGAACACCAGTGTTGACTTCGTCACATCGTATGCATATCTCAAATCAAAGACGCGGATGCCGGCATTGAGCATAGCGCTCATCGACCGGTTCTGGCATCTGTAGAACGACGGGTCGACCTCGGTGATGTTCACAAGATCAGTGATCGGCTCGAGAGATTCTTGTGTGGTCTTTGAGAAGTTCCAGGTAGCGGCATCATGAGTTCCTGGGATGTTCATGTGCACTATTCTGGTATCGTCGCTGTATTGTTTCATCCACGTTGCCGTAGACGCTTGGGTCGTCGTTGGGAGGCCGAAGACGGGCGATCCGTCGCCAAGGACCTTTTCCAATGCTAGACTGGCGAGGGAGCTTATCGATGTTGCGTAGCCAACCCGATCATGTGATGGTAACCATCCGGCAACTGGTTGAGTCCAGCTAGCCACGGCGGCAAATGTTATGAAAAAGATGCTCATCCCGGCGAACAGGTAGAGCGCGATCTGCCCTTTCGACGATGGTATTGAAGCTGAACGCATGATCGTCCATGTCTGCCGTCTCTACTGTCGTTCCGTAGGCATCGACTCAGTCAAGGGGCGAAGTGAATTGAAGTGTGACAGTCAGCGCGCGACCACTTCCTGGTTTCACGTGGCCGAACATCCGGCTCCTCATTGGCCGAACGCGTGTCCTACGCGACGCGTCCTGTCTTCGTGGTCTTGTCACAACGAGTATATGTCTTCGTGGTCTTGTCATAACGAGTATATCTTTTCAGAGTCTTATCATAACGAGTACATGTCTTCGTAGTCTTGTTATAACGAATATACATCTTCGTGGTCTTGTTACAACGATAATACATCTTCGTGGTCTTGTTATAATGAATATATGTCTTGGTGAAATTATTCCACCCTTCAGCAGGTACAGACTACGAACAGCCCGCTGAGCCGACTCCACGCTCCGGTGCGCGACCTGGATGCGTGCCGGTCTTGCTCAGGTGGCCATCTCGGCGACCAAGCCGCAATTCTCATGAAAGCAGTGGCGGAGCAGATGAAGGCCTACCTCCTATCACTTCACGAGATCTGGATGGCCCTCGAAAGAAGCTCCTCTCTATGAAAGGTCCAGAGGGCCAATGGTGCTGAGTACAGGGCTGGAGGGTAACGCTCTCCCACCTGCTGTTGTATATTTGGAACATATGCTCTGCCGCCATGCAATACGCAACATTGAAGGCTGAGGACCATAACGACGCTGTGGAATACCCCAGCACATTCGACATCCAGAACATCAATGTAATCTGCACTGAACCATTTCGATGTCCGCTGTCCTATCTTTGAGCTTGAAGCGATCAGCACGCCGAAAGATACTGGTGCATCAATAATGTGTGTAGTCTCCTTGCGTCGTCATAGAAGGAGTTGTACACATCATGACACATCGTACGACTCCACGACTTCGGTCCGGTGCTGTAGAGCGTTGAGTTCAAGATGGCCGTTGTCGTCGTGGTTATCCCGTCTCACCTTCACGGCCTGTCAGAGGAAGGTTTTGTCTTCGCACTGGAACCCCAGACTGATCAACATCTCCGCAAAGGCGGCGTAATTTCGTTCCTGCTGCTCCGGACATGGAAGGCTACCGCGTTCGCCAATGGCATCACCTATTTCTGACATGGCCTAGCAATGGCGAGCTCGGGATATCCTAAGCCCAGACAAGCACCTCGAACAGGAGGAGAGGGGGGTCAAGTCAGCCGACGTGACTTCGATATGGAATCAAGACAGACAGCTGCCGCGTCGCACGCAGAGACAAGGTGCGGTACGGTGCGATGCGGTGCGGTGTCACGGCGGCTGCTCTGGCCGGTGGAAGAGGACCGGGAACAAGAATACCGGTGACAGAAGTCAATCCACACGCCAAGCAAAAACAAGCTCCCGCAGGTGCGGTTCGAAGCGGTTAGAGGTGATGGGCGCAGCATGGGTACTTCTATGCGCGCTCCTTTTCGTCCTTCGCTCTCTGGTCAGCTTTCACTTCCATGAGTGGGCCTTTGGCGTCGTGTGATGAGCTGAGCCTGAGCTGAGCCTGAGCCTAAGGTCTGCGTCGTTGGCGCCGCTGCTGCTCGTATTGAGACAACATGGCGATCCAGACGTTTGGGTACCATTCACAACCTTTGCCTTAAGTTATCTTAGGTGTACGCTGTACACTCAACCATTTCGAGATACCCGTGACTGCTCACCCAAGTCCGACGTTGTTTCCCTTCTGGTTTCACTGCTACCCTCCAACACAGTCGTACCCTCTTTCCTGCGGCACAGTCTGGTACCGATGGTTGCGGCGGATTCTCTACTTTACCTGCACCGCCGGCGGAGACATTGAAGCGGGGAAGGCAGTATGACCGGGAGTGCAGTTCTGGGAGGTCGCGGTGTGACGCTGGCACGATTGGCTGTCATCTTCCTGGTCATCGTTGGGCTGTTTCTGCTGCGCGACACATGGTTTCCCAAGGCAGAAGAAGCCTACAACAAGCACGTGGGAGATACGAAGTGGTCACATGGGAATCACCAAGATCACGAACCGAGCAACAAGGAGGCGTGGGAGGACAGCAAAGCCAGGCCAGTCATCCCGGGCACTGCTCTTGAGCAACCACAACACCTCGATACTTCGACCGTTGGGCAGCATCCCGAATCGCCGTCAGCTCCAGAAACACCCAACGCATTACCACACTACAAGCTCGGCGATTCTTCCGTGGCCCACAAGAACAAGGCAGAATGTCTCCACCTCCCCGGCGCCGACAAGGTACTGGTGATGCTGAAGACCGGCGCGACTGAGCTCTACCAGAAACTGCCTACACATTTCGTTACCACCTTCCAATGTGTGCCGAACTTCAACATCTACTCCGATCTCGAGCAATCCTTTGGCGACGTGCCCATCTACGATGCAATCAAACCGGTCTCGAAGAAGATACGAGAAGAGCATGAAGACTTCCAGCTATATCGTGAAATTCAGAAGTGGGAACGGGAAGGTCAAGATCTGGGTAAGCTGCAGGGAGATTCAGGCTGGAATCTGGACAAGTGGAAGTTCTTGCCCATGCTGCATCATGCATTCGAGACGGCAGCCGACAGCATCGAGTGGTTCGTCATGATCGAGGCAGATACCAGCATATCCTGGCTGAACCTGTTGATGTACCTCAAGACGATGGATCCGAAGAAGCCATACTATCTCGGAGCACAGAATGTGATCGGTGACACCACATTCGCTCACGGCGGTAGTGGCATTGTGATATCTCGCGAAGCAGCCGACGTTCTCGAAGCCGCACGCTACAATGCTGGCAAGGAACTCTACGACGAGAAGTGGGAAGAGCAGACCGCACTGTCATGCTGTGGTGACGGCATTGTTGCAGAAGCATTCATGGCAGTCGAGATTCCGCTTACACGCGCGTGGCCACTAATTCAAGGCGAGACCATCAATACGGTTGACTTCACAGACAACCACTGGTGCACTCCACCGGTCACCTTCCACCACGTCACTCCCATCGAAGTCGACAACCACTGGAAATTCGAAAAGGCCTGGACCGACAAACACGGCTGGCAAGAGCCATACCTCTTCCGCGACATCTTCGAACACTTCCTCGCGCAACATGTTAGCGTGAATAGAACTCACTGGAACAATCTGAGCTCGAGAGAAAAGTTCGTGCGGCCTGACCTAGCGACGACGAAAGACAAGCCGTTCGAGGAATTGGAACTCTACGAGCAAAAGTCGATCGAGTCACCAGAACTATGCGCCGCAGCCTGCATGAAGAAGGATGATCAGTGCATACAATGGATGCATACATCAGGAAGATGCCATCTGGGTCGCGACATAAGACTCGGAAAGAGCGATGAGCGAGAGAATGAGCATTGGGAGTGCGGGTGGATGCCGGAGCGCATCGCTGCGTTCAAGAAAAAGTGGGAAGGGTGTGAAATTAGGTGGGCGGGATGATTGACACATGCTCGTACCATTTCATCGTTACTACGAGGGGGGTAATGGGGTACGGACGTTTGCAAGGTTACTCGCACTCCAAGTGCTGGAGGCGAATGGGCGGATAGATTGTTGTGGCGCATATGGCCGGTTCATGCCTTTCACCTGGGAGTATTGATGGGAGATTGTCGGATCTTGTACAGCGTGGGTGCATATTTGGCGTCTGTAGCGAGAGAATTTATACATTCGTCTTCGGCCCTACGTCGTTTGACGTTTGTGGTGGTGAGCGGCTTGCAGGCGTGCATTGCAGCAGGCGATGACATGAAATGGGTATAGAGTGCTGGGACTTGCCCAAGGTGCATGTTGGTAACGAACGATCAATGATCTTGCGGTGATCGGCAGATCGAACATGAACAGCACCCTCGTGCCAAAAGCCGGGACCCGGCGCTGCTTCTCCAAGACTACACCGCTCGATATGCTAGATCAGAGTCAAGGTCGAGGTTGAGAGATCTTCAGGCGACAGGCTGGAAAGCACACGGCGAAAGTCTGCTCGAAAGCGGGCTACTGCGGCGAGTACGCTTCAGTGCTCTTCCTCATCGCAAGCTACAAATTCGGCTTCAGATTGCTTGACATATCCGTCAAGAAGGCGGTCAAAGTGAAAGCTCAGCATCCAAGCCTTATTGTCGATATACTGTTATTGATCTTGGGAGCGTGCGTGCAACAGCAAGCCAGCACAACTTTGCCGGCCACTGCACCGGCCCCATTACCGACACCTCGATCAAAATCGTAATCGACGGATGGTCCGCGCTGGATGTCACTGGCTACATTACCAGCGGCATCGATCTGATCATCAGAGCCTTTGCACAATTCGACGCTAGGAGTGTAGTGGACTTCAGACTTGTTCCACACCATCTCATAGGGGGAGGAATATGGGATTTTGAGGAGTTCGTCAGCCAAGACGGAGACCTACGCCGTCGGACGAGACTGATTGGCCGTGCTCGAGTCGGCTGGTTGTGCATGATCTTACGTATGCGAGCGTGCTGGCAGGGCAAATGGTGCTTCAGGTTGACGGGCAGACAAGGGCTGACGAGCGGAGGTGACGGCGGATAGGGAGAGGTCGACGCGGACATAGGTATGATCGGCAGACTATGTTTTGCCTATATGTCATTGATGTCTGGTCAAGATAAAGGTCCGCCGCCACTCATTTGCTACGAGTCAATAAACAGCTGGGAAATGATTGTAGGTCTAGAAACACAGCTGGTTTGCGGACGTACGACGAATGCTTTGCGCTCTGAGACCTCTTGGCCGCACACCGGAATCTCATCACTATAAGAGCACGATGGAGACGTAGCCCTGAATTTCGTAGAGTTCCATGATCCTCCAATGAGTTGTCGTTGTCCCAGGACTTTTTCTCGCACACTACCTCAACACTAGATGCCTCAGGCACGTAATTCAGCTTCCGTGCAGAGTTGTTCACGTAAGTGACTCGACTGGACACCATTGAATTCGAGTCACTTCCTGCTAGGGATTGCACATTGGACGAATGTTCCTTTCGCATCTTGTTCGCCGCCGCTCAAGATACCTGCTCGGCCACGATCTGGTCCTGAACGGTTTCACAAGCTTTCCGCTCCGCGCCGAACGCATGGCTCGTGCCTCGTCTCGTGCGACACCTGCTGGTAGTGGAAAGCGAATCTTGGGTCGTCTCCCACAACACCTGCTGGCGCATGCGATGTGGAACCTACCGACAATCAAAACGACGGTGATATTAGGACGAAAAGGCAATTTCGCGTGACAGCTCTGTAACTCATCCTTCTTCACTTTCGTTCAATACACGTATCTTTGTCGCTCCTCTGCTGGTCAGGAGCGTCGCGTTGGAAGAGGAGTCACGCAGGAGATCATATGAGGTAGCTCCGTCCCAACATAACGGCCTATGCTCTTCAGGGAAAGCAGAGCGAGGGGCACGAGTGACACTTACAGAATACACGTGTGGTAGAGAGCAATATTGGGCCTAAACAATGGCGGACACCAAACGCAACAGCGTGGCAGGAAAGGTTGCGACACCAAAATCGGGAGGAAGCCCGGCGATGCCGCCTCTCCAGGATCCATTTGAGTCGCTCGGAAAGGTGATCGGAGCAAAGTGAGTGAATGTCACTGCTGAACGGGCTGGAGAGAACATACTTAGAAGTGGCATACTAAGAGACGCACGAACAGGGTCAAGATCACCACCTCAGCACCACAATCACAAACACTCGAAGGCACTCTATACACAGCAGATCCAATTCTCAATATCGTGGCGATCAATACACGAGCACCGTCCCCCAACGGCACTGCACAACCCGGCGACTACCACATCATCCCATCCTCCACTATCCGGAGCTTCCAGATCGTTGATCTGGCGCCGTTCGGGACTGCAGGAGACAGCAACTTCGCAGACGCGGCGCCATCAATTGGCCCAATCGACCCAAGACAGCTGTTGAAGCGCGAGGAAACTCGTGTTGCACAGCTGAAGGAGCAGGAGGCCAACAGAGGGAAGGGTGTGTCTAAGGATGGCCAGGCCTTGTTTGATGCTTTGAAGAGGATGTGAGTATACATGGGTGCAGGTCACAGGATGCGGCCGCTCAGCTAACACCACTGGCAGTAACATGCAGGTCAGATGGCACGGCCAACAAATCGTGGTCAACGACATCGCCATCATCTCACCACCCTACGAGGTCAACGATGTCAAAGGCAGCCAAGAGAAGCAAGCGGAGACACAGAGAATCAAGAAGATAGTAGAAGGCGAGAAGAGGAAGCTCAGAGAGAAGGAAGATAAGGAGCGCAAGGCAGCCACACCTACTGGAACACGTAAGGGAGGTTGAAAGGGCCGAGCACAAGTGGAAGGAGAAGCTCCTGGCGCCAGGGTAGCGTTTTCAGAACGTCTGAAGCAGCACCAGAAACGCAAGTGTGGTGGCAGAACAGATGTACTGCAGTGATCTTCCAGCTGCTTTCGGTGGCGCGCATAGTGAGGGAACGATGCCCATTGAATCTCGGCGCGCGTGGTCACTCCAACAGTAAGGACCAAAACCGCTCTGAGGGACGATGTCAGACGGGTCAGGAGCGAGGTTCATGTTGCGCTCGACGCCGCACGGAGTTGCCATGCTCTTGAAGACCGAGAGCTGCGAGGCACCTACCGAGACCGCATTCCACCCTCTGCGAAGCGATCAAGAGCCTCAGCAGTCCGCATGGGCACGTACAACCCCCTCCCATCAGCCTTGACGGCTCGATATGATCGTGCTCCCACCAGCGTCGTAGAAACATCCGTCACGGGCGCTTCGACTGGGACTTTGACTGAGTATGCAACACAGTCTTTAGATACGACCAAGACTCAATCTCAGAGCGCTCAGTACTGCCTCGTAGCCTCAGGCCTAAAGCTAGATGCTCGAAGCGGCTTAGCGTCCACAGTTTGCGCTTCCATGAGACAATGCGCGCGGACATTGAACATGGTGGCTGTGTTATGATTGTGAATGTCGACGCCGGTGGTGCCTCATGACTGCCTCACTCCCACCATGTAATGCGCACACGACAGCTCCTCATCTTCGACTGACCAGTGGTGTCAAGCATCGTTCAGCTGCGCGCCGAGGTGCTGACACAAGCCACAGCAACATTTCATTCGTGCAAACGGAAGGATCAAGCCGGTAGCTGTTGCCGCAGAGAGCGGCTCGCCTGTGGCTGTGTTCAGCTTGACCACTCTACGTAGTACATCACGACCGACTACATATTCCACCATCCTCTTGCCAAGTGCATCTCCCAAGCCTGTCTCACGACCTTTCTCATCCTCCAACATCGCACTCCACCAAAGTCTCGACGAGACAACGCGGTCATAATAAGCGGGGTCATGACCAGAAACACAGGCGACGGCCAGTATGGCTATGGCGACCAACAGCAGCAGTACGGATATGGCCAGGACCAAGGCCAATCATACGGGAACTACCAGTCTGGAGAGCACCAGGGACAGTCGCCGTACCCCAATTACCAGCAACCCCAGCAGCAAGGCTATGGCGGCCAGCAAGGATCTGCGCAGGGCTACTACGGCAGCAACGAGCAGCCATATCAGTCGTACCCCAATGACCGGCCAATGAACCAAGGTGGACGAGATTACTACGGCGGGAATCAATCTGGGTATCCGCCCCAGCAGCAAGGTTCCTACCACCAAGGCTACGGTCAGCAGGACCAGCCATATCGTCCGCAGGAACAGTATGGAGCCCCACCACCTCCGCAGCAATACGGTCAAGAATATCCGCCCGCACAGCACTTTCAGCAGCAACAGGGCTATGGCGGCGACGTTGATGCATTCCGCTCACAGTTCGACCAGCCTCACGGTCATGCGCCTCCCGCGGGCCAATACGGTGCGCCGGCAGAGCAATACGGCGCACCCGCAGCAGCAGGCCAACATCCGCCAGCTCCTGGCCAAGAAGGTGACCGCGGCTTGATGGGCGCTCTGGCCGGTGGTGCAGCTGGAGCTTACGGCGGGCACAAGATGGGCCACGGTATTATAGGTGGTATCGGCGGTGCGGTCGCTGGCAGCATGCTCCAAGACACTGTCAAGAAGCACCACAAGAAAGAAGACAAGCACAAGCCCCATGATCGTCGCGGTTCCAGCTCCAGCTCTTCCAGTTCGGATTCGGGTTCTTCACATGGCAAGAGGCGACACGGTAAGCATGATCACCACCATCACGATCGGCACCATCATGATCACCATGATCACCACCATCATCATTAGTATGCTCGCTTTCCAGCCTTGTCACGAGCATCACTGACCATCTCAGGTGCCGCCGCGCTCGCCGGGAATTTCCACGCCTCATGTCGGGATGTACATCTTGAGGGCGCCCGACTCGTGGCGGATGCTTGTAATACGCGTGGACATCATGTGCGATCTGAGATTGACTTGAATGATTGCTTTACGAATACGAATGGTGGGCTTCACTGGGCGCAGGGCGGGAACTTTGCGGCCAGTGCGCGCAATATGCGTCTCACTGAGCATGGAAGGGTCTTTGAGGCCGAGTTGGGTGATGGAAGGGGTGGTTGGAAGCACAATGCTGTGAACCTTGATGAGAGAATTACGAACGAGGATGGGAGGTTGATCTTGTTGCTTTAGATGTTGTGGCGAAGACTGAATACGGGAGAAACATTCTTTTATGTAAGCTAAAATTAACATCGAGCCCTCAATACTATCACATCACGTACCGCCATAAACAAGCAGACTCCTCACAACGGCTTCTCCGAAGCCACTCTTGCACAACAGCTCCCGACCACGATGGACAGGAAACTCAGCGACCACCATGACCACGACATCCTTCGCCTTCACCCCTGCCTTCTGCAGTAGCTGCAGCACAGCACACAGCGTCTGCCCTGAAGACAGCACATCATCCACCACGACAATTACACTACTCTTCGCCACAGTATGTCTATCAATCTCGAAGCTCTTCTTCTCCACGGCTTCGTCAGTGAAAGATGAAATGTACGACGCACTCCTCGTGACCGAGAACGTCGGCGGTGGGAGCTTATCAGCTTTGCAAATGAGAGCCAGAGGCAAGTTGAGTTGTTTTGCCAGTGCTGAGCCGAAGGGAACGCCACCGCTTTCGCAAGAGGCGATGAGATCGACTTTGGTCCAGTCGTGCTGGAACAGAGATTGTGAGAGATGTGCAAAGGGAGAGACCTTCTGGCTGTTGGACGATGTTCAGAATGTGGTGGAACTCAACTTCTGCAGTTGGGAAGTTGGGCACTGAGCGGACCATGTCGGACAAACGTGTCAGATCGCGGTGGATGAAAGACAAGAGATGGCTCTCCGCGAACTTTTTGGCCGTTTCATCTCCTTTGGTGTCATTGACGAAGACAAAATCCGGCTGGCATTGTATCTTTGGAAGATCGGCATCACGTTTGATTTGGTCAAGGGTGCCGACTCGAGTTCGTATCGTGCCCTTGCTTGCGCTCACATGCACTTCCAGTACTCTGCTATACGGCGCGAGGCATGAGAGCGACGCGACCGGCGAATCATCCCGCATGCCAGTGATGAACAGGACATCTACACTGGCATTGTCATTGATCACTCGAAGGAAGTGTTCACTGGGTAAGTCAGGTCGCCGCTCGATCTGATTGGCATAAAATGCTGTCAAAGCTGTTCGGTGCTCCTCCTTGTAAGCGCGATCATGCAGCAACCTGTCGTGGCTTGCGTCGGTCGAGGCTGCGTATTCGCGCTTCGTCACATCACTGATGCTGGTTGTACGGGCAAGACAGCCCTTCCCGTTGAGTACCTCACACCATGTGGCGGCACAATAATCCTTCCCGGTACCATGCTGTCCGGTGACGAGGATAACGAGCTTGGGGCGGGCTGGCGCCTTGGGGACAGGACAAGCGTAAGCCAATACATTGTGCGGATCCAGCTTCGACTTCAATCGCCCAAGACGAGACCGATCAAGTCCGAAAGCATGCGCTGCGAGGTTCGCATCCCTAGGATCTGGTCCAAGATCCGCGCCGTAGACGCCACTGCTCAGAGGCAGTAACTTGTTCACAACGCCATACACCCAATCGACCGCGGCTCGAGCAGCTGCAGTGCCGTCTTCGTTGCGCTTCCAGACGCCTGTGATCACGCAGGCGTAGTCCCAGTCTCGACGGCCGAACACCGTGGCATCACATCTGGGAAAAGAGACCGCTTTTCCGCCTTGCAATAGATTCAGGTAGCACAATGGGCCCGACCGAGATGTCACGGCGGATGTCAGAGCATTAACCAGCTCTGACGACCCGACGTCCCTCAAGAAGACGCAACGCTTGAAAGCAGAGGTCTTGCCACCTCCATGGCCACCATGCATGCCGGACATGTACATCTCTGAGTTAAAGGCCTCAACACCATCAACCACCTGGGAGTTCGCTTCTTGGCCGAGTATCGCGCGTAACATTGACATCGTGGGAGTCACGGTTGCAGACATGAGATTTTGAGACGACGTTGCATGATAGGCGGTCACGCCCAAGCGTAGCTGTCGGCTGTCGTCGGAGTAGAGGTACATGTCGACTGAGTTGCGCATGTGGAGATCAGCAGCAAATTGGTTGACGGAGCCAATCGTCTGTTGTGCTACTGCCTCACCGCTCACAGGCACTTCCCAGTTGGTGATCAGGGACTTCGAGGCAGGGAACGCCTTGAGGACGACGCATACCACGATACCGAAGTTCGTCCCTGCACCTCTCAAAGCCCACAGGAGCTCGGATTCGTCCTTTGGTCTTACTGCTTCATGCGGCGGGTATGGATCTGGCACCTCGCCAACGACGAGAACTTGGGCATCTACTACGCTGACCAGTACAGCACCGACAATCGTGTCGCAGGTAAGTCCGTGCTGCCTTGAAAGGTGTCCGATACCACCTTGGAGCCAAAGTCCAGCGCCGACGCTTGGACGAGAACCAAGTGACACTGACAGTTCTTCTTCCATAGTCTGCCGTACTATCTCTCCTGCAGTGGCGCCAGCTCCGACCACGATCAAAGCCTTTGGGCTTGACACGGCATCTTCCATGTTGCGGCAGATAGCGGTCTGGTCGAAGGCACTCATGTCGACCGAGACAACATTGTCCAAGATGCAGTGACCGCTATGACTCCCACCAACTACTGCGAGGTTGAGCCGATGCTTCAAAGCCCACTTGACACAGTTCTGAACCTGCCCAACATCGACAGGCTTGACTATGGAAGCTGGATGACAGAGACGAGCTTCAGGGTTCTTGATTTTGCTCGGCTGAGCACGAGATATGTTGGCTTCGAGTTCCCCTACTCGGGTTGAGCCGTGAGTGAATGTGACCATGAATTCCAGAGTGTTGAACAGTAGATAACCAGACTGATCTTTGTGGCCCAGAAAACGGCAGATGTTGCGCCATTCTTTACGAATCTTGTCGCCTGATGCGGTAGCTTGCAGACTAGTGCCAGCAACGAAGGAAGCGAAGCTGTCAATAGCAGTGTCTTCGTCTGGTAAGCGCGCCAAGCCCATGGGAAATGAAGCTGTCTGCTGGCAGGCCAGGCCGTCAAAGTTGAGATTCTCATGGCGGTGGAAGACGATCACCATTGCATCGCTGGACGACTTGAGAAGGCCCAGGGCCTTTTCGATGTAGCTTCGCTTGGGTGACATACCATACATGCTGTGGCAGAATAAGATGATGTCGAAATTGGCGTCTGTCAGGTCCGAGTCGATATTTGCATTGTCGTCGACAGTAGAGAATGAAGATCGGTAGACTGTGGCTGTGCCTCTCAGATAAGGTAGAACAGGGTCTATGTCCGCTTCGAGGCGCAGACGATTCTCCAGCAAAGAAGCATAAGTGATATTGGGCTCAAACGCGGAGTACTTCGTGATTCGACATCTCAGGTCTTCAGGTAGAGCTGCAAGAACAGTCTTTGGTCCAGGTCCGATCTCCAGCACAGAAAGTGATCCTCTACTACGAGCGAGTAGACTACATAGTTGAGGATGAATGAAGTCTTCGTAAATTGTTGTGTCGTTCCGTAGGATGTCGAACCCAGCCTGATACTGGGTTTGAGATAGTGCCTCTCGTTCCGATGATAAAGCTGCTGCTTTGAGATCTGTTTTCAATTCACCGAGAGTGGCCATGGTGACTACCGTGTAGACTGAGTGGTGCAGTAAAGTAGTGCGCGGGTAGAGAGGGTGCTCGCGGCGCCGGCGATACTTTAAGAACAGTAAGCACTCAGACATCGCAACGTTGAAGAGACATGTCTGTCGAATGTTTGTCCCACTTCATCTGCAGCATAGATGCGACTACCGTTTGCGACGGAAGAATGCAGCTTGCAGTGATGCCTGCTCACGTGTCTCAGTCATTCAGCATTGCAGATGGCAGCTTCAGGCTTCAAGCATGAATGCTCGCACTGACCCACAAAGAGTCACAACGTTGTCTTTGACGTTGTGCAATCATCAGCATACGGACACTGATTGAAAGACCCTCCAGGTAAAGCCAGAGACCCTTCTGCATCCGAACATGTAGCCCACCTTATCTAGAACATGGCTAGGTTGTTCTAGTGGTAGAAGTCGCTGGAACTTACAGCAGGTGCAATTGCTGCAGAACAAAGACTTCGGCTGCATTAATATCGGGGCCAAGCTTGATGCGATCCTGCTTCCGTTACAAGGCCATCTTGAATCACATTGATTTCATAACAACGGAATCCATAACGACGATGCAGACCGGCTCATACCCAGTGCCAAAGACGATCGAGACAGCTGAACAGGGTCAGACCAACGGAGTAAGTGGGCAACACGGCGACCCAATCGGTAGGACCTGTCCATCACCAGACGTCGGCAGGTTCCCGACTGACAGATCCCGCAGGAGGTGCTATGCAGCAATCCGCCCATGCCGACGCGGCTCAACGCACAACCGCCATTGCCAACGCGGTCAAGACAATCTTGACCAATATCGACGAAGACGCTACTCGTGAAGGCTTACTCAAGACCCCAGAACGCTTCGCCAAATCCATGCAGTTCTTCACCTCAGGCTACGGCCTGAATCCAGGAATGGTAGCCAATGATGCCATCTTCAACGTCGACTGCAACGACATGGTCGTAGTGCAGGGCATCGATGTATCCAGCCTCTGCGAGCACCACCTCGTACCCTTTGTCGGCAAGATCCACATCGGGTACATACCGAAAGGCCAGGTATTGGGATTGCCGAAGTTTGCGCGCATTGTGGAGATTTATGCGAGGCGGCTGCAGGTCCAGGAGCGTTTGACGAGGCAGGTGGCCGACCCTGTTGAGCAAATTTTGAGGCCGGAGGGTGTTGTGGTTGTGGCCGAGTGCTCGCATCTGTGCATGTCGATGCGCGGTGTCCAGCAGAGCGGGACGACAATCACGACACGATCTAGGACTGGTGCATTCTTGACCGATGGACAGGCATATGAGGAGTTCTGTAGTCTCATTCGGCGCTGATGGGAGCTTGTTGTGTTGCGTCGAGGCTTCACTAGATAGACGGTGGTAGGCTGAGATCGGATCGAAATGTATGTTCTTAGGGAGTGAGGGAGCCGTGGGGTCCGTTGAAACTACTATTGATCCTCTCGGAAAGCTGGTGGTCAGTGGTGACATACAGAGGCATAGGCATTATCGGGCGACGTGTAAGGGGACCGCTTGTACAGAATCTCCTGGCCAATACCCGGCGGAGGGGTGGAACGAGAACGAGAAGAAGTGCTCGTTGCCAGCGACATCAGCCCGAAGCTCCGGGAAAGCATCAGGTAAACTTTGGTTGCCATGAAGGTAACGTAGATTACCTGGTTGTCGTCTACACGAGATGATGTTGTACCAATATTGGAAGTATACACTAGGAGGTACCCGACCTTTATGTACTCGACGGAACGTGATGCGCGGAAGTGGACCACAACAAACGTCACCAATCCTTCCTGCCGACTCCACCTTCAATGCTACGTCTATGTACACCCTGCCTATCTTCATCGACATCACCAAAATGCCCAGCATCAGCAACTGACACCACCCATTCCCCCGTTCATTTGCATATCCAGATCATGAAGGACACCCCCGAAGTTCGGATCCGTTGCCTGGCCCAGGTACGACCATTCCGCATAAGTCTGCGGTATAGGTCCATAGGCATAGTCCTGCCAAGCCTCGCTCGGCTCGTTCTTGTCGCGGTCTTCTTCGGGGACGCCTTTGAGGACAATATCGTGGACGGATTCTGGACAGGTCAGGATCGAAGGGTCGAGGCCAGCCATTTCCCAGGCTCTGGGGCGAAGTCAGAATAGCATCATCGATGGAGCGGGATAGAGCGTACCTGTCTCTGGCTCTTCTGAGGAATCTCCAGGCCTGGGCGCCGCCACTGTGCAGTGGTCTTGGATCCGGTGCGCCGTCCTCTGACGAGGTAATACCACAGTCGTCGGAACCGATACATTTATATATGGCGAGATCATCGAGCTTCCTGGTCTCCACGGCCTCGGGGTCATCAGTACGATCTTCCAGATCCGATATCAGAGCCATGATACTATGCAGCGGCTGATGCTGTCCCGGCCAGCACCAATGCCACGGTTGGAAATCGCGACGCTCGGCCAGCCGCAAGAAGCGATGAACATACTCCCTGCAGTAAACAATGACACTACGCCATCTGGTCAGCGTCAGCGAGGGCAAGTACTGGGGTCATCGTACATACTTTGGTTCTTTCTTCCGAAGAGCGTCGAGCAGATCATGCCGTCTCATGGGACCGTACATGACGGAATATGGTTTCGCCGCCCAGAGTGAGAAGAGCATCTTGGCGAACTGCGCCAAAGCCGCGTTCGACTCCGTATGCCGAATCGCATCGATATCACTGCCATCATACGTTTGCGGGTTTGTGCTGTGCAGCTCTTCGATGGACGTGATCTGCTGTCTTCGCGAGTCCATATCAGCTTTGATGTCGTGAGTGATCTCAAGCATGCGATCAAGGTCTCTCTCAGACAAAAGACTGCTATGTAGTAAGTGCAAAATCTCGTTACCCTTCTTGTAGAAAGCGAAGCGGCCTCCGATGAAGATGCCTAGAATGGACTTGTTCGCATTGCCGTGCGCTTCGAAGTCGTCTCGGATGGAGGCTGCGCTGAGCTCACTGACAGGTTGGACATTACATAGTCTGCAGTCTAGTATTGGTGGCAAACCTGACGCGAAAGCCACCTGCGCATCAATCGACACAATTGACCACCAGACTTGCCGCCGGACATGGACATCGACCGGAGAGCAGTGTCCAAATGTCGTAGGCTCCTTGTGAAGACCAAGCATCTGCGCAACTCTGGCGGCCACTCCAATGAAGGAGCAGCAGGTGAGAGGCTGCTCTTCGCGTAGCCAAGTCGAGTCCAATATGATGAATGCCGACAACGACTGCAACGAAGGCGACTGTGGGAATTCTGACAGGCGGATCGCTCTCACCGCACGGCGGTACAGCCTCGACACCAATGTCTCGCGACTGAGGTCTCCAAATACAGTCGACAAGCGATATCTCGGACAGACAACGGAGCCAGCGAACAAAACTGCCGCCATCAGCGCGAGGAAGTGTACGCTCAACACGTAGTTTGGGTCTCTCGTATCTAGCCTACGATAGCACGTTAGTCCTACGAAGCGATCGCAACGTCGAAATGCCGCAATTATACGTACCAACGCTGAAACTTCCGTACCTGCACCAGAAAGGAAGGTCCATGGAACAACGATCTTTTGGCATGGAAACCTCCCATGTACGACCAGATCAGCACCTCACTCTGCTCTCTCGTCGGAAGACCAGTAACAATTTCCTCTATGCTCGGCGCCTGCGAAGCCAGTAGCGTGTTATCCTGCGGTGTCCATGTAGGAATATTCGGGAAAAGGTCGCCATAGAGTTCTCTTTCTCGCTCTGGCGTCTCCGCGGGACTGCTCTCATACGAGGCTGTCGTGGAGTAGCGAGGGGATGTGAGAGGTGGCGACGTGGGGAACGTTTGGCCTATGGGACCGCGGAGGGTATCGCGGGTGTAGCCTCGTTGG
Source organism: Dothistroma septosporum (assembly GCA_002236755.2). Taxonomy (NCBI): domain Eukaryota; kingdom Fungi; phylum Ascomycota; class Dothideomycetes; order Mycosphaerellales; family Mycosphaerellaceae; genus Dothistroma; species Dothistroma septosporum. The sequence goes on from NBZP02000006.1 coordinate 1,719,591, forward strand.
TCGCGGAGGAGGTCGTTGATGGCGGCTACCTGGGAGGTGTCAGTGTGCTGTCGCAATTTCGGCGTGAGTGGGATAGCGTCCTACCTCCTGGCTGATCAGCGCGAAGTGCACACTGGAGATGTAATGCCCTTTGGTGTGAGGTCCAACGTAAAGGTGTCCGGTATCCCGACTTGGCGTCGTACTATCTGTGGCCGTGGGCTCTTCAATGGTAGGAACCGGCCTGATGCCAGTGTCATGCGGCTCACCTACACACCATGGGTCAGCCCACCCACGTCCCGATATCATCAAGACATACGAAACACTTACTGATCGGCGTAGGTATAGGCGTAGTCCGGGGAAGTTGCGTTTTAGCAGCCTGACGGGTAAGGTCATACAACCTACTGGCCCGCGAAGCTAGGGAAGGCGTTTCATCTAAGCGGCAACATCAGCTGAAGAGTGTATAGGCCAACACGCGCAGATTCGCCACCGTTGGGTCCTGTAAGTTACCTATCATGGTGATGGAAGCCGGCGGTGGGCGCCCTGCCGCATAAGAGCACTCTATGCCCGCTCGGGCGCATCTACCACAAATTGGCCTCACCTGTGATTCTTCCCATCAGTAAAACGGTTATACACAAGTTCACCGCTGCACGATGATCCGCCTGACTCACCTTATCGCATCCCACTTTCCTCCTTCCGCACGGTACACACGACCTCGGTGTGCGCGGTCGAGACGGCTTGGAGACCTTAGGAGATGACATTGTAGAAGCATCAAGGAGCGTTGGCAAACATGAACGGGCGCACCGAAAGAAAGATCAATGCGCCGGAGAGCACGCAAGACAAACAAGCTTCTCCCGGGTCTTCTGGAAAGCATCCGGAAGGAAACGAAACAAGCGTCGCGCAAGGCGTGTTGACCACCTCGACGTTTTCAGGAGACACGGCCCGCGAAGTACGTGCAGTACAATGGTTCAGGATGGGATGGGGTGAGACTCTTTCGAAAAGCAAGCTCGCAGTCACGCAGAAGCTTTGGGACAAACGGACAAGGGCCGCCTGGGGTTATCCCACCATTTCCAAGGGTATATCCATGTCAACTTTGCGCGACAGACCCAGGCGCGCCGCTGCTCGCGCCGTGCACGATTTCTCCACACGGTTCGATCGACTCTAAATCGAAAACCATACTTGCATCGTGCGCATACGGAGCCGTGAAATAACCAACTCCTGAGCCACCTCCGTCGCCATCCCCTCCTCCATGATGCCCAGGACCAATGCCGTCCCAACTCCAATGTCGCGCGCGCTCTTGATCAAAATCATTGTCGTCTGGGGTAAACATTTGCGGTGGACTTTGCTGATGGCTTACAGCTCTGCTTGAGTCGAGCGATGAGGCGCCGGGACTCATTGGACTGCTGTGAGGCGGCCATGACATTGGCGCCATGAGGTCGGACCGTAAGCCGACTAGGCTGGGCGATGCCGCGGGCGACGTCGCGGGTTGTGAGGAAATTGTGTAAGACTGGCTGACGAGGATGTGCGGTGCAGGTGGACCAAGTTCGAAGGGACTGTACTGCTGCATGGATGCAAAGCTCCCTGGTAGCTGTGTCAGAATCTTGGAGCCATTCATGGCCCCGGGCCCTGGCGTCGCGTGGAAGAACGTTCCCGGCTGAGTCGGCGATCTCGGAGCTGGATCAAATTGATATTGCATATGACCTCGTTGTCTTGAATCGGTCTCGGCTGGCATTTGTTCGACAGGAGACATGGTTTGGGCATTGGTCAATTGCGATTCCATGCTAAAAGGAAACGTATGGTGCGAAGTCTGCTGGTGTTCGAGACGCAATCCCCTCAGAGCGGTGAGCAGGTCTTGAGCCTGTGGCCTTTCGGGCAGTGGCGGTACTGTTTTGATGTGCGACTCTTTCAGCAGGCGGTACATCGCTAACAGGCCCGACGAAAGCTGTTCTTGCTGTTCTTCGAGATACTCCACGTATTCTCGTGGATACGGCACCGTGTAATGCCAATCGCTGGACGATCATCAGCATCATGCAGATCTTTTTGCGCGGACAGTATCGCACACCTGAAGTAGCATGCACTGTGGCTGTCTTTGCAGCGCTGACAAGGGTTACCGCCATCACAGGTCCTCTTCTTCGCCCGACACCTAACGCATGCCTTTTCAGCACGACCTTTGAGCGTCCTTCGCACTTTGTCAAGCTGACCCTCTTGATCCAGAGAGTCTCGCTTCATACTATGGCACTGCAGGGATCGTCAACACAATTTAGATTCTGGATTGTGCTTCGTTGTAGCGAGTGATCAACGAGATCAACGCATAGTCCATAGAGCGATCGAAAACTTGGACGAAATTCTGACACTCCATGGCGGCTGGTGGCTGCACGTCACTTATTTGAGAGACAACTCATCAACATGGTGCCGCAATCACAGTGCAGTATCAGCGCTGGGCAGTCCGTATTTGATGTCGAGAAGTCGGGCCCGATCGTGGTATCGTTCGTATCGCCCGAGGAACCAATCTATCATTCACGATCTATAAGAATGTCGGACTGCCCTTCAGATCAAAGTTCCATCGGACTTAAAACCGGGAAATACATCCTTGCTTTGGAAGTCTTCGCGAGCCTTGGGCACTGCGTATTCGGTAACGTTTTGAGTCTAGAAGCATCATGGAAGGTCGCCGTCCTGAACATGCCGGGTCCCGCACGCAACATCCACGTGTTGCCCTGCAATCTACCGCTGCAACCCGTTTGGATCTTCCGGTTGTGTCGACAGCGGTACAAGAAGCACCCGGATGCTGCATGACAAGTTTGACTAAATTGGTCGCTCAAGACCTGATCCGGATATAGCTCTCTCTTTCTCCAAATCCTGTCGGCCCGAGCGAGATTCGTTGAGCATATTGTCCAATTTTGAAGTCGACCACACTCGCGGGGCATCCCGTGTGGTCGGCCAAGATTCTGGTGAGCAGTCTTGGAGTCTCCAGATCGCGAGCAGGGATGCCACACAACCGAGCAGGCTCGCGCTGGCAGTTCAGTACCGGACAAGCCGCCGACGCATAATACAGTTCGACTTTCAACGTTAAGACCTTCAGTGTGAGCGATCAAAAGCGCGCAACGTCCGGAAAGTTGAGCCTTATCTTGCACAACGCACTTGCCGAATCGTGCAGCTGTTTTGAGAACACCCGGTACGTGACCACAGCAAGATGGCGGTTTATGATCCTGCTCGGCCCCGAGACGCTTAGGTGGATGCTCGGCCTTTAGATCATCATCGAAGCACAGTGGTAGCGGCGGTCGAGTCATTGACCGCCCACAGCGATGACATGCCAGACGGGCCGGATTTGCTATTGTGCTACAGCATTGTAATTTGTAGTCAGACCTAGCTCTCTTCCGGGTTGAGGGACATGTTGCCAATGTCTTCATTGACCTCATTGTCTATCGCGCGTTGAGGGCCAGGCTCCAAGCTTCAGTTTGAGCCGGTTGCGAAGGCACCGCCCGCTTTGTTGCAGCATGTTGAAGCGGACTTGTGCGTCTGGGCGAGATAAAGTGTGCAAATTACATGAAAGGGCCTACCTCGACTTGCTCTCGCCAGAACTTCTGCGCATGTTCCGCAGCCCTGCCATGCGGGACCATGCAAGACCATGCCCATGAGAGGAAACAGCACTGTCGTGACGCTCGGATTCATGTATCGTATGCAGTGATTGACGAGTGCCATTTGGTCGCGCTGACGCAGCTGACCATGGGCGAATGAACAGAATGCTCGGTGCCCTGTCCCGCGAATATGCCAGCAGTGTTCGAGACATGCGCGCCGCCTTGTGCGTTGTGGCCGAAGTCCGCGTGCATGCGCAAAGCCCTCACTAAGCCAGTCTCAAAGCCATCACCAGAAGTCAAAATATTCCAGTCATGGTAGCGCATGGCTCAAAGGTGCGATGACCTCGAAGCTTTCGGTCGGGGCGATGAATACGGGTCGGGCCCTGGAAACGCGAGGGAGTGATGCCGGATGGCGCGTGCTATGATGGGCGTTACGAGGGGTTCGCCACACAAAGCTGCCAGTGTAGGGTGTTATGCACAGAACTGGCCAAGTGACATTACTTGCTGCCGCTGACGCTGAAATATGGCGCTGTCTATCACGTCCCCGCAAGAAGAGCTGGAGTTCACGGCACACGGTAAGTGCACCTCGCGTGACAGGACCTCCGCTCTTGAAATTAGACAGGCTCACCGACTTGACTTCTGATCTCTTGGGATTGCCCATTCGTCAAACTTCGAATGATCGATCTGCACGGTATGTGTAGTGATCGATAGCCATGCTCATGTCGCTGACTCCACCAGGCAACCTGCTTCTCATGCCGGAAGGCGTAGAAGTACGCCGTCAGATTGTTATCTTCACCGGTCCCGCTGATTGGTCTCCGCAGCTGCGGTGTCACATCCAAGGTCGAGTCGCCGAGAGCAGGGCGAAGAAGAATTGCCCGATGGTCTCGATTCCCTGATTTGAACTTCATTCTCTCGCCCAGCAGCCGGAGCTTCGCTCGTAGCAGGCTATTTCGTCCCTTGAAAATGAGTCTTATCGCAGCCTGACGTAGCCTGGCCGCGTCCATGCCGAAGATGCTCGCGGCAGCAAGAAGTTTTGCTTGGTCGTCGCAACGGAGACGGTGCGTAAAGCTTATCGAGGGTGCAGATGCTATGGACGCATTTATTGTCGCGATGCAATTCTGTAGTTGGGAAGTTCGATCGTGATCATCGTCACAGTGCAGGTGCGTCTTCTCACTGCCGTGGACATGGGTGGTATGTTTGTATGATGTCGACTCACGAAGGGCTCCAAGAACATTATCTGCGCCCGCGGGAGACTTGTAGCTGAGGGGATTCGCAAACTTATCGCCATCGCCATTGTCGGGCCCGATGCGGACGTAAAGAAGCAAAGATCGGCCATGGTCGTTTGCTTGTGGCGCGCAAGGCTGTTCGGTCCATGATAGATCGTCGATTTGGTACTCATAGAGTTCGGTCGTACACCGGGGCCGCACATGGACATGGCCAGAATAATCATATCGCGACATGCAGCTCAGCGGATGGGCTCGCGTCAATGGGCCTGCGGCGTTGCCACGAACTGGCAAGCTGAGCCTTGGGAGATTGCGATTTTGAGGCTCTTGCCACGTGAGGTTGAGCGTTCGGAGATCGTGAAGGACAAGATCCTGACAAGGACATCCTGGCTTTGGCTCGGTGCTGTTGGCGAACGCCAGCCTCACGGGAACAGTGCAACAGGGTCATGGCCTTGCCTGTCTACAATCAGCAACATCGGAGAGCGCAGAACGGTAAGAGCCACGGAGAGTGCCAACGATGATGAAGAGCTAGGTATTGGTAGCATCAGCGTGAGAACGGTCCCGAAATGAGTCGGCCGGATGTGGGAAGGCTTTGTTGAACGGTGTTCAGCTCGGGGACGTCTCAGGTGAAGCAGAAGTAGCAACACTCCAAGCGTCAGTCGATCGTACCTGTACCTGTACCTGTACCTGCGCCTGCACCTGAGAATGATCGGACTGCATCCAGTAGCATCGCTCATCACGTGCATACCCTAACAGCGCTGGCGACGACGGGACGCTGTTCGATGCGCGCGCTGACACGCGTGTCAGTCTTCGTGTCCATGTCATGAGGCGGCATGTCAGCCATGCCATTCACTGGAGTTTCCGCATCGCCGCCGAGGATATCGCACAGGTCGCTGTGACGTTGCGACGGTGTCGTGTTCAATGATGTTGTTCACGAACATGAAGACGAGAGTTGTTGACGCAAGTGGTCGGCTCTATCAACGGAAGGGGTGGAAGGCGCACAGACTTCTGTGGCTGCCATTGGAATTTGGTGGGGGACGAGTCACGTAGATATGACTACTAAAACATCGAGTTTCATAACTTTTGTTCCTTACATTTCCCACCAGCCTCTTTGCAGCAAGCGGACTCACGAGAACATATACCTCAGACACATCACAGCATAAGAGCGCCGCGATCATGGCGGACGCCGACAAGAAGACGATCTTCGTTGATGAGGAGGTGGGACATGACACAGCAGACGTCGACGGCTCGCGAACCAAGCCATACCAGTCACTGTCATATGCATACTTGCAACATGGTGCAGTCGAGTACCAGGTCAAGAAGAAGGAGGGCGACGAGGAGGCGCAGTACAAGCCAGCTGCCAAGGCTGCTCTCAAAAAAGCCGTCAACTATGCAGACCAGCAGAAGAAGAAGGCGGTCAAGGAGCGGGAAATTGCTATTAGGGAGAAGAAGGAGCAGGAAGACCGACAGCGGGTCTTCGAAGAGGCCAAAAAGATCAAGGTCGAGGAAGACAAGAGCCTGCCCAAGGCGGTCAAGATTCATCTTGGTGAGAAGCGGCCCGAGGTAGTCAAGCTGGGCAGTGGGGAGCGGTCGAAGGAGGTCGACTACAGCAGCGAGAACAGAGGCACACGAGTCCGCGTCATGGGCAGAGTGCACCGTGAGCGAAAGCAGAAGGAAGTGCTGTTCGTGACACTCCGAGACGGTCATGGCTACATGCAGTGTGTCATAACGGGCCAACTCGCAAGAACCTACGACGCCCTGACACTCACGCGCGAGACGAGCATGATGATCCTCGGCGAGATGTGGGAGGTGCCACCCGGTGCTCGTGCCCCGGACAACCGCGAGCTTCACGCAGACTATTTCGAGATCATCGGCAAGGCCCCAGGAGGAGAAGACGCTATCACCAACGTCGTCCAAGCCAAAGGCGACGCCCAGACCCTCCTCGACCGCCGTCACCTTGTTCTCCGGGGTGAGACCTCCGCCGCCGTCATGTTCGTACGCGACGCCGTTGAGCACGCCTTCAATGTGAAATACCACGAACTCGGCTACGTCAAAGTCTCCCCACCCGCCCTGGTCCAAACCCAAGTAGAAGGCGGCAGCACTCTGTTCGAATTCAACTACTACAACGAAAAGGCCTATCTCACACAATCCTCGCAACTCTACCTCGAGACCGCCATCCCCTTCGCCGGCAACGTCTACTGCATCGAAAAATCCTTCCGAGCCGAGAAATCTCTCACCCGCCGCCATCTGTCCGAATACACCCACGTGGAAGCCGAGCTCGACTTCATCACCTTTGACGACCTCCTCGAGCACCTCGAGGAAATGATCTGTGGTGTCCTCGACCTCGTCATGGCTAACTCGCGCATCGCGGCATACTTGCAAGAACTCAACCCAGACTTCCAAATGCCGCAACGCCCCTTCAAGCGCATGAGGTACACGGAAGCAGTGCAATGGCTCATCGAACACGAGATCCCCAACGAAGAGGGCGAACCTCACAAATTCGGCGACGACATCGCTGAGGCAGCAGAACGCCGCATGACGGATATCCTCAATGTCCCCATCTTCCTGACGCACTTTCCGGCGGAAATCAAGGCGTTCTACATGCAAAAGGACAAGGACGACAAACGTGTTACAGAGTCCGTCGACTGCCTCATGCCCGGTGTTGGCGAGATTGTCGGTGGCAGTATGCGTATGTGGGATTACGATGAGCTTATGGAGGCGTACAAGCACGAGGGGATCAGCCCAGATGCGTACTACTGGTACACTGACCAGCGGAGGTACGGGACGAGTCCGCATGGTGGGTATGGACTGGGTCTGGAGCGATTTCTGGCGTGGCTATGTAAGCAGCATACCGTGAGGGATACGTGCTTGTATCCGCGGTATATGGGTCGATGCAAGCCGTAAGCAGCAGCGTACTAGGAGTATCGCAACGAAAGTATGAGAACCACTTGCCTGAGAAGAGATGTGGTGTGTGGATGGCTGTGTCAAAACAAGCTCAGTACGGACTGGCCTGTGGTATGATACAAAGACAACAAACCCTTCAGCTATCGACACGCAATGCTACCCAGATGTGTCCCACTGCACGCCTTTGCCTGTATCAGGAACGTCAACGCTAAAGAGTAGTAACCACAAGCTCACCCACTACCATCCACTACTTTCTTCTAGTAGTGAATAGCCTTGCCATAAGTCGCCATGGCAGCCTCCTTGAACGCCTCAGCCAGCGTGGGATGAGCATGCGACGTCCGTCCCACATCTTCAGTGCTCGCACCATACTCCAACGCAAGAGTTCCCTCTGCAATCATCTCACCGGCATTGGGTCCAACGATGTGGATTCCCAGGATACGATCCGTCTCGGCATCAGCCAAGAATTTCACCATGCCGTCGGTATCCAAGTTCGTCTTCGCTCTCGAGTTCGCGCTGAAGGGAAAAGTTCCAACCTTGTACTTCACACCCTGCTCCTTCAGCTCCGCCTCGTTCTGGCCCACCCACGCGACTTCCGGGTGTGTGTACATGACGGAGGGAATGGCATTGTAGTTCACGTGGCCGTAGCCCTTGGTGATGTACTCGATTGCTGCAACGGATTCTTCCTCGGCTTTGTGTGCGAGCATGGGGCCGAAGGTGCAGTCGCCGATCACGCGGATGTGTGGCAGCTTCGTGCGGTATTCGCTGTCGATTACGAGGCGGCCGCGGTCGTCGGTTTCGAGGCCGATGTTCTCGAGGCCAAGCCCTTGGGTGTAGGGGCGCCGGCCGATGGCAACGAGGACAACGTCGGCGTCGAGCTGAGGAAGTGCATCAGTGAGGTGATTATTGGTCAATGTGTTTGGTCGGGCTTACCGTCTCCTGCTTGCCACCCTTTGCGGCCTCAACCTCAAGCTTGACACCCTCGCCGCTGTCGTCGCCGGACATCACCTTGGTGTTGAGCTTGAACTTCATGCCCTGCTTGCCGAGAGTCTTTTGAATGTTCTTGCTGATCTCAGCGTCCATGCCTGGACCACCGATCTGGCCCAAGAACTCCACGACTGTGACCTCAGCGCCCAGTCTGCTCCAGACACTGCCCATCTCGAGACCGATGATACCACCGCCAATGACGACCATCTTCTTCGGGACCTGCTTCAGGGCGATTGCGCCAGTAGATGTGATGACCTTCTTCTCGTCGATAGTGAGACCCGGGAATGGCGTGGCCTCCGAACCAGTTGCGATGATGATGTTCTTGCCACGCACGCTGGTCTCGCCACCATCGACCAGGTTGACAGCGACAGTGTGCTCATCTGCGAATGCGCCGGAGCCCTTGATGTACTCGACGTTGTTCTTCTTGAACAGGTACTCAATGCCCTTGGTCAAACCTGATACAGACGTCTCCTTTGCCTTCATCATCTGTTCGAGGTTGAGCTTGACATCGCCGACTTCGATTCCGCGGTGTTTTGAGTCGTGGAGGATCTGGTGGTAGAGGTGCGAGTTGTTGAGGAGGGACTTTGAGGGTATGCAGCCGACGTTTAAACATGTTCCGCCGAGGGAGCCACGCTTTTCTATGCAGGCGACCTAGAGCAGCATATGGATTAGGTATTGTTCAGTGTTTCTGTGGTACGTCGGTATGCGCACCTTGAGGCCTTCTTGCCCGGCCTTGATGGCCGCCACATATCCAGCAACGCCACCACCGATGATCACGAGGTCCTTCTCCTCTACTATGTGTTAGCGTGGCATCATGCCGTATGACGGTTACATGCATACCAGCTGGTGTGGCGTATCCTCTCCGTTGCGATAACCTGTCCTGTAGCAGGGAAGCGCACGGTCGTGCTGTGAAGGTGCTTTGTGGTGATGCTGTCCGGAGCGCAGCAGTGCGCGATACGACTCTGGGTACCACCGACTTGAACATGACCGCAGAGTATGGCGCGAGAGATCAGGAGAGGCAGTGTTGGTAAAGGTGGGTGTGCTTTGTTTGGCGCAGTAGGTACTTTCGAGGTAAGGTAGTCTTCAGCAGCAGTGCTAGGTAGGGTCATCGTTGAAGCTTCAAAGTTCACCACGCGGAAGAGAAGGACCGATCCGAAATGTTCCGTTCGCCGCCGCTCCAAGACCATCGCTCGCATTGCAACCCGCGACGTCAATAGCGCCATCATAACCTCGATGAGCACTCAGAGAGCACAGTTACGTCTCGCGTGCATTAGCATAATTGGATCAGGTAGGTCGATCAGACTGACGTCCCCTCACCATGGTAGACGAGTGGCACAAGGCCGTCACGTTCACAGACCGGCTGGAGCATATCACAGAAATGCAAGTAAGTATCCGAGATGACAGCCTATTGTTACGGTCCTGCTGACTATGTGTAGCACCAAAGTATACCGAGACGCCCACCCTGAGTGTAACTCAGCTGAGGCGAAGAAGTACGCCAAGGCGTTAGAAGAGACAGCTCGCAAGACTGCCTCGAGCCTCGTATGCCACTCGACATTGACATCTGCGCGAGGATACTGACGGACAACAACAGCAAGAGTATCATGAGCTATGTTCCAAACAAGCCAAGCTTCTGACAGCTCGAGCAAAGTTCCACCTTTCGCCGGGTGAGGACCAGCATCCAAATGAACACCTCTTTCCAAACTTGCCTGCTCATGGAGCCACGATTGGAAAGTACACAAACGCCGAGCACTTCAACGATGGGCTCTTCTCAGAAGTGTTTCGAGCTGCAGATCCAGAAGTGACTCTCAGCAATGGGAAATCGAGGATTGTAGCGCTCAAGATCACTACTCCAGCATTGGAGCAACCACCTCATAATTCCAGACGAGAAGCACGAGTTCTGGAGGCAGCTAAAAATGAGCATGTCATAAAGCTACTCGAGACCTTCCATCCGAGCGGCGATCGCTTTGTCCTGGTCTTTCCGTATATGCCATTCGACCTCAACCAACTACTCCATCAGCAGAGGCTCACGCCACAGTCGAGACGGGCAGTTCTGAAGGATCTCTTCGCTGGTCTTGCACATCTCCATAGCCTCGACATTGTCCATCGAGACATCAAACCCTCGAACATCTTGCTTGCTTCATCCAAAGGCCCGGCTTACATCGCAGATCTCGGCATTGCGTGGTCGCCGACAGGCGCATCGTCAGAGCCGGCCGACCAGAAATATCTAGAGGTTGGTACGACATGCTACCGGCCACCAGAGCTTCTCTTCGGCCATGCCTCGTACGGCACGAAGCTAGACATGTGGGCGGCTGGATGTGTGGCTGCGCAAGTGACCTGTCTCAACGACCAGACGTTGTTCGATGCAGGCGATCTTGGCAGCGAGCTGGCACTGATTAAGAGCATCTTCTCTACTTTGGGCACGCCCGATTTGGAAACATGGCCAGAGGCCTCAACCATGCCGGATTGGGGAAAGATGAACTTTGTCAAGTACCCGTGCAAAGACTGGAACCAGATTCTACCAACCGCTGACGCACAAGCTCGAGCATTGGTGGCGGATCTCGTGTGCTACGAAAGTGCATCGAGAATTAATGCTCAAGTGGCTTTGAAGCATTTATACATTGGCGAGCCGCATCCATGAGAGGCTATTACTCGAGAGACCGCGTTGCCCGGAAATCGAGGTCACGGGAACAGCAGGGCATGCGACAAAGAGCAAAGCTTATAGCAGGTCTTAGTGCGGATTCCCACAGGCGTCTTGCCAAGCATGAGGTGTTTCGAAGTGGTCGCGGCATAGGGCTATTCGAGTCAGTCGGCCGCGTTCGGTACCGGGATATGCTGACTGCCATGCCCGGTGCAACGAGAGACGAGACGAGTGAGTCTGTACTCCGAGTCGCTGCGACTTTTGAGCATCGTAGGCACAGTCGGTGAAAGCCCTTTTTACAACCGTCACCAGTAGACGGCTTCGATGTCCGACTGTGGCCGAGCATTCACCACACACCACTGCTGTCGCGCAATCACGGGTGAAAGTCGACACTGAGCCCTCGCGTTGTCGCAAAGTAGGTTTGGTGGTACACAATGCCTGTGCCTGCCCAAAACCAGCTGTTCCTGGCCCGAGACTGCACGGACGCATAGCTTGCTTTCACGACACTTCATGTGGTCCTACTAGTGATACAACTCACCTGGCTTCAAGGTGATTTTTCCTGTCGGGACAACAGATGATTTGACAATAGTTCAAAGGTCCTCAACAGCTTAGCACTGCACTCGCCGCCAGGCGTTTCAACATCACTTGCGCGACAGATCTGGACAACATACCGTCCTCTTGCATTGACTAGGATCTCTTGTCGAGCAAGGTTCGAAACAAGTTTGCGAGCCTCAGACTGCTGTATCACAAGCCCCATACCATTGATCGTCCTGTCTCATCGTCACATATTGCTGGGTCTGGCTCACAGGTCTGGTCACCGCTTGTCACATGGAAAGCCAATTGGCCAGTCAAAGCAATCTTTCACGCATCACGCTCCCTCACGCTGATCCTGATCCGGCTTCACTTCATCAGAACTGACATGACCCTATGTCGATGGAGTCAACCGCAAGTCATCTTCCCGAGCCTCACGCGCGATAGTCTCAAGCACCTTGTCGGACCTCGCGAAATAACAAGGTCAACGCTGGTACGCGCCTGAGGCTACATACGTATCCTAGGGGTTCGGTTACATAGGATCCTGCTTTTGAGCTCTCCCCACAGGTTCGATGGCCACGTTCTGGTCTTTGCTCGTGTTGTCGCCCTACCAACCGAGTCCGAGCAGATCCAAAGACCAACACATCATCCTTGCGAGTGTGACACCAGCAAGACGATCTCTAAACAATACGTTGGAGCTGAGACTTCCGGGACATTGGTTTGAGGTGCTCATGATATACTGTGGCCGCCGTGGTCCTTCGGCAGCTACAGTTCTCTTTGCTTTTGTTGTCTCCTCGTTGCTGCTCACCTGACGTACCTCGACGCCTCGCCACCATGAGCATCCTCTACGCCCGCGAGAACGACGCCGTTCGCGACAATCCGCCTTATGCCAATGGCAGAGCGGCAGACATCCACATCACCGAGCGTGGCTCTGACGTGCGTAGCTGAGGTGCGCCAACACTGTGAGATAGAAGCTGACATGGAACAGTTCTACTATGCCATCTGCGCAACCATGGGCTTCTGCGGCATTGTGTTCCTCGGCTGCTCGTTGACGAAGCGTCGGACCGATCGTATCTTCTTCTACCTGACGGCTGCCATCAACTTCACGGCCTGTGTAGCGTACTACTCCATGGGTTCAAACCTTGGTTTCACACCAATCGCAGTCGAATTCAATCCAATTGACTCTCACGTCCATGGTATGAATCGTCAGGTGTTTTGGGTGCGCTACGTAGACTGGTAAGTTGCCTTCTTCTCTGCGCACTGCATACCATACTGACCATTTACAAGGTTTATCACCACGCCACTCCTCCTTCTGGATTTATTCCTCACGGCTGGTCTACCCGCACCCACTATCTTCTGGGCGATCTTCATGAATGAACTCATGATCATCATGGGTCTGGTCGGTGCCGTGACGAAAAGCGGTTACAAATGGGGTATATGGTTCGCAGAAGCATATGCTATACACGAGACTGATGAATACAGGGTTCTTCGCATTCGGCTGTGCTGCCATGTTCATGGTATTCTACACTCTCCTCTTCGCCGGCCGCAAGTACGCGAGGCATCTTGGTAGCGATGTCTCTCTCGCCTACTTATTGCCGACGGTTCTTTTAGTCCTGATATGGCTGTGCTACCCTATCTGTTGGGGTGTTTCGGAGGGTGGCAACATAATTGCACCGGTGAGTACTACATTGGATGCATTTCTTCGAGCTCAAGCTCACGCCATTGCCACAGGACTCGGAAGCTGTCTACTACGGTGTGCTGGATTTCGTCGCAAAGCCCGTTTTCTCCGCGCTCTTGCTCTTCTTCCACCGTAAGATCGATCCCGCTCGCATGGGCTTGAAGTTCAGAGAGTACGACGAGGACTTTGCCATAATGGCCATCCAAAACGGCCACAACCGACACCATCATGATCGCAAGGATGAGGCTCCTGCCCTTGGTGAAGGCGTGCGGGCTTCAGAGGCAGCAGACCGCCCTGTCGCTGGCGATGGTACTACAAGTACTCATCACGATACCGTTCACAACGACGCCACTCACCCCGCGTAAGTGAGTGCAAGCACTACAAATCGTCAAGGGATGCATGCTGATAGTGCTGTTGCACAGTCCGACTCACTGGAATTTTCGCATTCCACGTCCGGCGTTCGGCTCTCGCAAGGGCAATGCCAATGCCAATGCCAACGGCACCAGGACCATGTGAGGATACCTACCCCAGCAGAAGTCTGGCGAACGGAGGAGGAAGAGTGACGATGAATTGCTGTGCTCTTACCCTAATGTATCTACGGATACGCATGATTCGCGGATACATAATGCTCGCTAGCAAGATACCCATGGTATTCGTGTCACGCATCGCCATTCTCTATAGCCTTCTTGGCCTGTAATCCGTCCCGTGCTAGTATACACAGCTTGGCCGACTGCCTCTCCTTCTCCGTCTCCAGCGCCACCCCTCCCCTCGGGTCCCTACTCAAGATTCCACCGCTCGGGCTTTCCAGCTGTCGCGAACAACAAATTAGCAAATCCCCGTCCAGCGCTGCTTGGCTCGTCAATGCAATGGGTGTAACTCCAGGAACACCACCTGTCCAAGCTTGTTCGCTGTTCCATCGGCAGGAGTAGTTTGACATCACCATAAGTGTCCCGTAAGTCTGCCTCGTACATGATGAAGCCTGTAGTAGGTCACCATTCATGTCGTGGGCTACAAAATCGAAGGAAGTCTGTGTTCTGCAACACAATGGTATCAAAGTCGCCGGAACAGCCGGAAGCGGCATCCCGCGCATTGCGACGGAGCCCCGGACATACAGATGCGACAAAACTAAATTTCGTGCTTGTAGAGATGTATTCCTGCGATAACTAATGCATTTTACACTTTAAGAAAAAGTTCTATATACGAAAATTATAGCCCTATGTTATGGCTGCAAGATAGTAGAGCTAGTTTCTTTATATAATACTTCGTTCTTATATAATCCCTAAAAACTAATATTTTCCTAGAATTTTTTTAATATTTTCTAAAATAGTATATATTCTAGTCTTAAGAAAGACTTTAAATTTTAATAGTATATAGAATATAGCTTTTTATACTAATAGATAAAGTTGCTTATTTATATCTCTAATATTACGTTAGTAGTAAGCTAATATATCTCGAGAATTATAGAAAATCTAATTCTATAATTCTCTAAGTATAAGAACTTAGGGTGCGTAGAATTTATACTAGCTCCGTATAACCTACACTGTATTAAATCTGGGGTAAGTATAGATTCTACGTAGCTAGTATGAATTCTACGCACCCCGAATTCTCATACTTGGAAGAAAAGTAAGCTTCGAAATTTAGTTTTGTCCGATGTGTACATCTGGGGCTCCCTAATTGCTGGCACCACCCGTTTCTTTTGCAATCATAGCATCCGTTCCTTGTCACTTCGCGTTGTCCTCGTAGACATCGAGACGTGCGACTGTTCATCACGCATCGAGCAACGATATGAGTGGGCTCAAAGACCACCGCCGACACCGACAACCAGATCACCTCGAACGCACGAGGTCCGCCTGAGCCACGGACTGGAGAATATTGCCGAGTTCCGAGATTGATGCGCGATGAATGGGTGCTTTGGAGGCTCGAATTTCAAACTTCGCCTTAACCTTGACATAAACTTCTCAATGCGGAATTCACCCAATGTCGCTCGCTACGAATCCGGAGCTCGCAGTGGAGCGCGCAACAGAACGAGACCCATTGCTTGGTACAGCGCGTGGTGACGGCGACAATGCATCCTCAACGCAAACCGGCAGTGAGATCGACCTGTCAAACATCAAGGCAATCACCTTCAGGGCCGAGATCGTGATCCTGCTGCGGTACTCTGGACCTCTTGCCTTGACATACCTGCTGCAGTATATTCATCAGCTTGTCGTCATCTTGGTGGCCTCTCGACTATCTACCGATGAATTGGCTGGAGTCAGTCTGGGCATCACAACATCAAACATCCTCGGATATGCCGTATTCGAGGGTATGGCCACAGCGCTGGACACTTTGTGCTCTCAAGCATACGGCGCTGGACGATTGACTGATGTCGGCATGCACACCGTCCGCTTCACCATCTTCATCCACATGGTAGCAATACCAATTGCTCTTCTCTGGCTATTTGCGGAAGACATTCTGGTCCTGGTCAAAGTCCCCTCTAAGCCACTGATCGAGAGTGCTGGAAGCTTCCTGCGCTACTCGCTTGTCGGCATACCTGGTTATGCGTCCTTTGAGGCTGGCAAGCGATTCATGCAGGCCCAAGGCAACTTCTCCGCTGGCTTCTACGTTCTGCTTGCATGCCTACCGATCAATATCGCGCTGACATGGGCTCTCGTCGTGCCAGCAGGTATGCGAGTTGCTGGTGCCGCTTTGGCTACCTCACTCACTAATTGTCTGCGGCCGCTGCTGCTCATCGCTTATGCCACTCTCGTGAATCGATCTACGTTGAAGTGCTGGCCTTCTAACAAAGAGATCAGAGAGTCTTGGAACCACCAATGGAAAGCGATGGTCTGGCTTGCCATTCCTGGAGCATTGATGACTTTGAGCGAATGGCTTCAGTTTGAGATCCTTACGTTCTGCACAAGCTATCTTGGTACTGCCGCGCTCGCCGCACAAACATTCCTCAGTACAACTGCTGTGCTGGTTTGGCACATACCATTCTCGGCATCGATCGCTTCTAGCACTCGCATTGGACAGCTGATCGGCGCAGGGTTCACATCGTCTATCACCAAGCTGATGAGATGGCATGCATTGGTCTTCGGGCTAATGGGTGTCCTATGCTGCGGTCTGACTGTCGGCATTATGGCTTCAGTCCAGCGCTTTCTAATCCACGATGACAACGTGTCTGAAATTATTCGTATCACGCTACCATTCGTGGCGATCTTTGTTGTGTTCGATGCCACACAAAACTGGCCACATGGTGTCGTGAGAGGTTTTGGCTGGCAGAGCATCGGAGCCTGGGTCACCTTTATCCTCGGGTACTTGTACGCTACACCTCTGGCTATTTACCTCGAGCTAGGACCGCCTCACCTTGGCATTCGAGGACTGTGGATCGGTCTCGGCAGTGGTCTAGTAGCGGTGACCATAGTGGAAACACTGGTCATCCTTTGGAAGTTGAAGCGGACTGACAACCTTCGCATCGGGGAAAGTCCGGCCGAAGACGATGAATGAACGGTTGTGAGCTCTGCAAAGTGTAAGCAACAGGAGCCCCATCCATGACGATACAGACAGCACTTGTACAGTCACGATATCGATCACTGCCGTGACCATCACCAGCTATTGTGCAGTTGAGTATGATGACATGCATGGTCGCTTTGCGGTATTTGTTGCGAGCTGCTTGCCCGCAGTGCACTAAGATCGCAAGAGCAGGCTCTTCCTGCGGTGGCTCATGCTGCTGGGTCCAACGAACAGTCTTCATCCCACACCTTGAAAACTTCGATTCTCATGTGGGCACACAATACCAGCGTATGCGTATGTATCGTCTTGACGGCTCCTGGAATGTCGTGTCTTAGTTGGTGACGCCAGGGCGTCGTCGTTGGTGGAACAATGCAACGACGGCCAATCTTCCACGCGATCTGCTTTGTGTTGGCCGTTTCTGTCGGCAGCCTGATAGCGACATGTTCAGTCGAAGCGAATGATACGAACATCAGTGGCGAAGAGGCACGATTCAGATCAAAGATGAGCTCGAGTCAAAGGAAAAGCCCTCCTTGTGTGGGACTGCTGAGGCCCGAGCTTGCCAGACTTGCACATCTATGTGAACATCACAGAAGCTCACGATCACAGGACCTGCGGCACCGCCCCTAGATTTGCCAGCGCCTCTCACTTGTACAATATATTGTACATGATGTCTTGCTGACTCATCAACAAAGCATTACCTCGTTGCCGGGGTAGCTCAATCGGTAGAGCGTGTGGCTCTTAGCTGTGTTCACAGCGAGATCACCTCAAGGGTGAGTGACCACCATCGCAACCATTCCTTGAACGCGTAATTAACGAAATTTCACAGTCGTGGGTTCGAGCCGTAAGTTATTATGCATCCATTGGCGATTTAGAATGTCTTCTGACGTTCGCGCAGCCACCTTCGGCTATTCCTATATCAAAGTCTTATGACCGTACCTTTTTGCCTTTCGAGGGAAGTGAATGGGTGGGATGTGGAGGTGGATAGTAGAGAGATCTTTCTTGGGATCTTGCAAAAGTTTTTGCTCGCAGGAGTAGTAGTGTTCGTCAGAGTGGGTCATTGAAGATCTTCGGCCCCTTTCCTCCCCCTGGTGTCGATGTCATGTCATTCACAAGAAGAACATCTTGATCAGCCGCCGTCTTCGACAACTCCTTCGCGCCTCTCTGCTTTCCTATCACATCTCCATCCATAATTCATAGAGCTGTACGAAAGTGTTCGCGATCATCGCATTTGCTTGCCTAGTCCTACTTACCGCCAGCCTAGTCCCTATTTCCTGGCACCGATCCGACTGCTTCGGGCTGTCTACTACCGTCCCACGCACTACCAGCAGCCCGAGAAGACAAGCCGCGATGCGATCGTTCTAGGGGCTCCATAGAGTGTTCGGTTTCCCTTGTCGAATTCCTCATTTGTGCTGGAGGCAGTTGGGACTGCATTCTTAGGCGCAAGGACCAGCTGCGCGAGAAATGATCAGGTATGCTAGAACGACTGTCTCGTTCCTGTATTGGACCAGTACCTGCTGAGTCGTTCATCACTGGTGATCACGCCATTATGACAGCCTGCGAAGGGACTTTGTGCTGGCTGCGAGCGCGCTATTGCCAGAGCTTCGATCGCGTCTTGTCCTCGTTATGGAAAATGCTGCGCAGGCCTTGAGATTCGTCTTCGAATTCGACGGTGATCTTAAGCAGGCCATGCACCCACGTTGCATCTGGTACTATTTCGCCATAGACTGCACGCTGACCTGACGTGATCACATTTCTTTCGGTCTGGTCGACCTTCCACGGCCTTAGTGATGCCAGCGGGGCGCTGTCAACGGAAGTGTGGGATGTATCATGACTTACATGGCAAACACGCTTCGTTGAAGCGGACCAATTTGCGCTCGGGAGTGGCAGTTTTCTGACCGTGAGCGATGGAGCTCTAGACCACGTCATGGCAAATGCGCCTAGTGCAAAGACTGACGTCTGTGCTGAGGCATATGGTTGGTCATGTCTGCTTTGATCAGCGACCCTCGCAGTGAAGATGGTCTTGGCCATCAATACTTATTGACGACCTGATGTACGACAATATCAGAACCCGTTAACGAACATATATGCTCTCCCAGTCCTTTCTCGAGGCAATCTTAGTTGACGATCAAAGGATTCACCAAAGGATTCGGAGAGTCAGGAGTGGTAGAATGGATACATCCATGGCTGTTGACAGGTTGATGTGATGAAGAAAGCCACGCCTCGACGCGGAAAGAGGAGCGCGTCCAGAGTTCCGCCGAGACGTTTCTCCGAGTCTCCGACGTTGGAATTTTCCAAGGCTCCGTCCCGCCCCGTCCCGTCCCGTCCCCACCTGCATCTTGTCGTACGACGGAGCTTTTCGCTGATATACATGTGCGTGCATGTCCGCACACGCAGCTTGGTAGCAGCGAGAGCCGTGACTGGGACATCGCCTTGCTCCATGCTGCCACACCAGGCAGTCGCAGCAGCTCGTTCGAGATGGCTACGTTGCGCACGTAATCCTCGAAATCACGACCGCGAACGCCTCGTTGCAATGCTGATTTACGGCTCTCCAGGTCAAGCGCAGGCAGATGCACAGTCCAGCATCGAGGCGTCAGGATGGATTGGGTACATCAGTGCTGTCTCCAGACTGCACCAAGACCACATCTTGCCGAAGTCCGGCTCTCGAGGAGACGGCCTAACGCTGAAAGTTCCTCACTCTTCTCAATCAGGACTACTTGGCTATTCAGATCTCCATCTGGCCGCGGTTCGCGGGGTCACAAATGAATCAATGGTGACGGAACTAATTGCAGAGATCACGAGCGGAGCACTTGCGTGATGGCCGCGTGCGTCTGCGAGGTTACTAATGAATCTGGGTTGTCTTCGAGCTTCGAAAGAGTATAAAGATGGTCGCCAATGCGAAGGGGCGGCGTGTTCGCCATGATACGGGCGGAACTCCGACCACCTGTGATAACAAGCAAGAGAGGACAACGAAGGTCAAAGATGCTCCCACAATGCACAGCGATCGAAAGTCGCAATTCAGATTGAGGGAAAGATGCTCGCCACTCTGGGATGGAAAAGGGGTGAAGTGCCATCTGGTACGTGGGCACATAGCACGATTCATCCCAGGTTGCGGCAGGCGCACAAAGCTTCCTTGGACGAACCTCGCTCGAGCTCGGAGCGGCACATAAATTGCATTCGAGGTACGCAGCAAGCAGGCTACGCCGATGGCCTCTTCGCATGTCATTCGCATTCGCGGACCTCTGGCGTGTGGTCTAGAAAAGCTCCTCTTGAAACCGTCTCGACACCATGCGAATACTTGCATAAGCTTCCCAATCGCGTGCGTCGAACGTTTCCGGCCAGACCAGTATCAACAGAGCCCTCATGTCGCTTATGCACCTGGTGGGTACAGATCGTCCAAGGCACGAGCACGTCTGTACAGACATGGCCTGACTCGGCCCCATAGGCTCCATCTTGACGCCCGGGCCGATGACTTCCTGGTCCGGCCCTGACGCCAACAGCCGAGCTCATGCACAAGACTTTGAACAACCTTGCCAAGATGGAGACCTCGACTGTATCGCAAAAGATTTGGTTTGCTGATATTGACTAGCACTTCAACTCCAACTTTGGACCTTTCGGCTACCACGTGTTCCGGCCACTAGCCTTGCCACTATGCCACGCTACGACTACCAATATGAGATCAACAGTATGGATGGTGACAGCTTGGCAATCGATTGACGGCAGCAAAAAAGGGCTTCAAACCCGCCCCGTGCCCGCAAGCAGACGTTCAACAGCTTGCACCTCTTTGTGGTGGTGCCTTCCATTCTCAAGCTCGCCACTGCCATCCAACAGCTGTCCGACAGCCATCGAACAACTATTACGACCGCTGCCATGTCGCAACGCATGTCATCCAGCACAAACGACATTGAGGCCGACATGAAGCCCACCCACCACATCAACAGCACCAGCCTTGGCTATCAGCAGAGCGTACCCGGCGGTATGACCATCTCACCCGAGCTCTTCGAGAAACTCTACCTTCAGCCAAAGGCCGCGAGGGGTTTCTCAAAGATGGCCAATCCTACACCTATGGGACTGGTCGGCTTCGTCATCAGCACTTTTACCTTCTCGATGATCCTGATGGGTTGGGGTGGTGCGAGTGGATTTCCTGCTGTGGTGGGAATGTTCTTCTTTGTTGGACCATTAATGTTGACGTTGGCGGCAATATTTAATTGGATCATGGGGAATTTCTTTCCGGTAAGACGAGTGCACAGACGAAAGCCTCGGGAGGATACTGATCAGTGTTCAGATGATGGCGACATCCCTCTTCGCTGTCTTCTGGCTCTCATTCGGAATGCTGCAACTTCCCACTCTCGGTCTAGCTGCATACTACTCATCTGACGGCACGAATGCTACGGAAGGCGCTACAAGTTCTGGTTACAATACAGTGCTCGGCCTGTTCCTGATCGTGTAAGCGCTGCTAGATCTCATTGATACCCAACATGCCTTCTAACAATTCACCAGCTGGGGCTTTGCCTTCCTCACATACCTCATCTTCTCCCTCAAGACCAACGCCGTCTTCGCCGGAATCTTCTTCGTTGCAGCCATTGCCGTCTTCGTCCTCGCTGGTGCATACTTCAAGACTGCCGCTGGCGATTATGTGATGGCGCCGAGGTTGCAGAAGGTAAGCAGGAACCGGTCGTGGAGTACATTCTACATGATGAGATACCTAGCTGGCACCAGTCCGAGAAAGACTTGTACTCTTTTTGCTGCGGAATAGCTTTGCGAGTCACCAGACTCTTTTCCCTGATCTTATTCGTGACCATTTTCTGCTGGATCATTCGATGAATGAAACACATCGCTGACTTATTGCTCAGGCCGCTGGAGCGCTCCTGTTCGTCGTAGCTGTACTAGGCTGGTGGATTGTCATGGCCATGATGGGTGCTGAGATGGGAGTTTGTAACATTCCCGTCGGTGACCTTAGCCACTTTTGGTCGGATGCGAAAGTGAAGGCGAGTTTACAGGATACTGAGAAGCAGGCATAAGATTGTGACGAAGGGAGGGTGGACAGAAGATGCCCTTCTCGGATGACAGATGTATGAGCATAAATAGTTGGTTGGAGTCTCGACACCATCGAGCTTCGCCTTAACAAGTAGTTATCTTGCCGGACAGCCCAAACTCCTGGCCTGAGAGTGAGGCAATGTCATTGATTGGTACCGGCGTTCTTGAGCATGACCTTTCCAGCATAATCGGATGTTGCAAGGATCAATCGAGCTTCAATGTGAAAACACGCTGTCACTGCCGCATTGGGAATGACACCGGGTACCGAGGTCGACCACGCACGTCGTACGGCCGGAGCGGCTAATCTCTCAGCTATATTGAACAGTCTTCCTCGTTGTCAACATCAACTTCTATCGTGTACATCTTGATTACAGGACGTAGAATAAAGTACGATATCGTCCAGGATCAAGGATTCCAGGTCAGGACATCCCACCCCAATAAATTCCACCATGTCTCTCCCAAGCACCTACACCTCCATCCACCTCGCCGACAGACCCAAAGACCACGTCACAGCAGATACCTTCAAATCGCAAAAGAACAAGACCCCATCCTCCTCAGACCTTAAAGATGGCCAAGTCCTCTACCAGGCATCCTACCTCTCTCTCGACCCCGCGATGCGCGGCTGGCTAAATGACACTCGCTCTTACATCCCACCCGTCAAAATCGGCGCCGTAATGCGTGGAAACGGTGTAGGCACCATCATCGCCTCGAAGAACTCGGATTTCAAGGAAGGAGAAGTTGTGGAAGCGATGTCCGGATGGAGCGAACTCGCCGTCCTGGGCGACAAAGAACTAACGAAATTATCCCTCCCCTCCAACGGCAAAATGACAGATGCGCTCGGGGTTTTGGGAATGACAGGTCTCACAGCCTACTTCGGAATTCTGGATGTCGGGAAAGTGAAGAAGGGAGATTTCGTCGTTGTCTCTGGTGCTGCAGGCGCAACTGGTAGTGTCGTAGGGCAGATTGCGAAATTGAAAGGCGCCACAGTCCTGGGAATCGCAGGCTCGGACGAGAAATGTGACTGGCTGGTTAAGGTACTGGGATTCGACAATGCGTTGAACTACAAGTCGAAGAGTTTCGCCAAAGAATTCAGAGCGGCGACGAAGTCGTTGATTGATGTCTTCTTCGACAACGTTGGCGGCGAGATCCTAGACCTTGCTCTGAGCAGAGCGAAACCTCATTCCCGTAAGTCACATGAAACCCCTTCTCATCGTATCTGTCCACTGACCTCCTTCCAGGCTTTGTTATATGCGGCGGCATATCCCAATACAACACCAAAAATGCCCAAGGCCCGAAGAATTACCTCATGATCATAAGCATGAGAATTCGGATGGAGGGCTTCATAGTGACTGATTATGAGAAGCAGTATGAGAGCGCGAGGAGGGAGTTGGCGCAGTGGCTTGGGGAGGGGAAGATCAAGAGGCAAGAAACGGTGATCAAGGGCGGGATTGAGAAGATGCCGGAGGCGTTGAGGGCACTGTATGATGGTGTCAACACGGGGAAATTGATGGTTGAGGTGAAGGCGCTGGAGCAGGGGGAGAGGGCGAGGCTTTAAGGACATCATCTGAACTGTGACCAGAAGCCGTTCCGAATTGTGGCGGGTTTGCGTCTGTCATGCATTCATGGCTCGAGGCTAGTATCACAATCCCGATATAACTACAAGGGGCACATCGCGCCCTCCACGCCTCTTCCATAATACCGTCCGTACGACCTCGCTCTTCCTCTAATTAAGATCCGCAGTAACGTTGGAGAATTCGCCCTTCTCCAGCTTCGTCTTCCAGAAGATGGGATTTGTGTCGTTGAAACCGTGCTTCACCCATCCAGCCTCCTTCACGTGGTATAGATTGATGTAACCACCAGAGAAGGCATCTCTGTGGGTGGCAGCCAAAATACTTCTCCGTCCCAACTCAAGCGCCTCCTCGTCCTCCAGATCGTACTTATACTCTGCGTCGAGCACTCCGTATGCGAATGTCTGACCGGATCCAACACAGAACAGATTGCCCGCTAACCGAGTGCCGTCGCTGTCGATGTAGTAAAGTGCTGGGCCTTCTGAAGGAGTCACGCCGGCGCACATGGTGCCCATGCTGAGGCCCATGCCCTTGTAAGAGTAGACGAGGTTCGCGAGGATCTTGGATGCGGCGCAGACTGTGATGCGGCGCTTGTGGCGGAGTTCGTGAAGGCGGCACTGCATGCCGAGGTATGCGAGCCAGTATTGGCAGTCCTAGAAGGCGTTCAGTCAGCATCATAATGCCCATGTTGAAGTGATGTATAGTGGTTGGCTTACAGCAGCACCACCAGCCATGGTTCCCAGCAAGGCGCTGTTGATTTCGATAACCTTCTTGACCGTCTGACTTGCAATCCAGTTGCCTGCCGTCGCTCTTGAGTCTGTCGCCACGATGATGCCGCCCTTGAATCTGAAGGCGAGGGTTGTGGTTCCGTGAGCGATCTTGATGGGGCAGTTCGGATTGGAGTGATCATCGGTCATGGCGCGCAGCCATTGTTGTGATGAGGCAATGGGTGGCATGGCGAACTTGAGAGAGAGAGAGGGCGTCAGGTCGTTCTCGAGTTGTGCTATCTCATCGTCCTGGAAGATCTCCGTCTCCGTTGGCGGTCGGCTGTACTGAGCCACCAGCGAGTCCATCGTGGCGGATGTGGTGTGTATGTGGGGGAGATATGATGTTCGGTCGTATTGGTGGTACGGATGGAGCGGTACTGTGAGGTGGTGCTAGTAGTGGTTGATGGGATGTCTGATTGTTTCGTGTCTGGAGATGGCCAACGACGCGAGAGCTCACAGCTTCAGGCAGGAGCGACGCATCACCATAAGCTCGGGCCGCAAAGCCTGCCTGAGGTGTCAAGAAACCCGGCTCACTCTCGTTCTGCACTATGTCCTGAGCAGCTACATGAATGCAACGAACCCAACAACATTTGCATCAGGACAATATAAGATGCGTCTGATAGTCGAGTGATATAAACGCTATGGTAGATGCAGCATGTCACGGCGAACTCTTTGAGCATATATGTAAAGACGTCAATATTGACCACGTTGATCGGAAGCGTAGCAGATCCCATCAAGCACGGCTATTGCTCTGGGCGAAATCGCGCCTGACTTCGCGTTGCTGAAGAGAGTCAAAGACTCTGCGAATCCGTTTGCTTCCTGGCGCGTAATGTGAGGCCACCATAGTATGGTGTCACAGCTTCAGACCTGCCCCCATGCACAAGTATCGACTACCGAGTGGCTCTCTCTTGTCGGATCTTCCTTGTGTTCGCATCTCAGCGCATGCGAGTTCATTTTATTGGCAAGAGCAAATACCGTGCCGCCTACTGCGCCGCTCAGGGCGCCTTCGTGTCCCAACCATTGATAACAGCAGTATATAGCATATTGATGGCTCTTCTGGAATGGTGACTTCTGTTGTCATTACCGCATCTTCGATTTCTACGTCCGACCCGCATACACTCCAGGGACAGACGCCAGTCGGCCAAGCAAACCATTGTCTTCTTACAGTGACATCATTCTGCGAGGAAGAGTTCCATTCATAGGCAACCAAAGACGGACACAAACACGAGTGAGTAAAGCTCAGCCAAAGTGTTGCTGCATCAGGCAGCAGGTTCACTTACTTGCGCAGGCCAAGAAATTTTTGATTGCAAAATGAAATCGTCGCGACTTGCCTGGGATAATTCCGATCAGCTCGATGATCTTGAGCTGAAATAACCACCAATTTTGCACCAAGCCGGCAGTTCTGCAGGCTGCACCTTCCCATCATCGCTCGAGTTCCACAGGCGTTGTGCGCCTTCACACTCCTCATAGTGCTTCAGGAACGAGGCTTTGGAGTAAACCTTATCCCGAAGAAAGACTAAATCTTCTCTGAGCCCATCCTGGTTTTCCGAGATGAGTTGGCAGCCGCTACACGAGATACCGCGCTCAACGTCACGGGTCAGAGTATCGTAAGATGGAAATGCGCAGCAGCTCATGAAAACGTTGCGAGACTGCTGTTCCCTCCGAACAATAGCGGGCTCGGCGCCGCCGTGCTCGTCACGATACGATGAGAAGGCGTGATATTCTGCAATCAGATGTACCGAGCTCTTGTGCAAAGTCTCCTCCATTGTGTAGATGCCAGGTATCGTTTTGAGCGTGGGAAGTCTTCTCAAAGTTGGCGCCCGGAGTCGAAGTTGTTTCCTAGCGTGTGCTACTGTCATGACGGCGCTCTTGTGGACCCTTCCTCGTAGACATGTCGTGCAGTAACGCTTCCAAGTCAAGAGATGCAATGTGTTTCCAAAGTTTTTCTGGCACGTTGAGCACACGCTCGTGCAGAATAAGTGCCAGAGGGTGCAGAGACAGATACCGGAAGCTGTGCCGGTCCGTAGCATAGCGTGAAGACAGCTGACAGCATACTTGGTTATGAGTTTGAACTCGGGCAGCGCACTGACAATCTGTCTGCCTCTGAGACTGACATGCCGGAGAGCAAAAAGCGAGGCCAGGTCGAGCTCCAGACAGACGATATCGATGAGCTCGACAGGAAGCTGATCGAGAACACCAAGCGAGCTGCTGCAATTGCGCTGAAGGGATGAAATGGTCGTGATCACCGCATGATCTCGCTCTGCGAGACATATAACCGCTAGATCGTAGTCGCGTCGGTGGTACGAGCTGACGCGTAAAATAGCTTTCTCTCGGCAATTTTCTGACACAGTGCCTTCTTGAAGAGCTGACCATTGCGTACGTGCGTGCGTGCTCGGAGTTATGGAAGAGAGGAACGACATGAAGACGATGTTCAAAGAGGATGCACTTATGCGAAGTGGACAAAGAGAAGAAGAACAAGAAGATGCACGCGAAGGCGGCGGCGGCAGTCAGAACGCGCTAGGCACATGTGCTTTGTCATCAGTACGCCTCAGCATTAGCGAGAATCGAGTCCCGTGGTCGTGCTTGCAACCATCCACCAAATATCATGGCTCCGAACAGCGATTTGAGATACCACGAATACGGTCTATGAAAGTGGATATCGACGACGAGTATGCGAGCTACTAGCGCGTCCAGGCCGGCACTCACATCAAGTACCTCGCCATTATGCCTGGAACTCTAGAGCGTGATCTGCTCTCTTTCCCTTTGTAGGTTTTGCCGACATTGCCATATCGGACCCACTCATGGATTTCCGCACGTATACTTCGAGACTCATAGTCGAGAGAGATCAGGTTCGAGCTGTCCAGCGACAACTTGCCGGGCGTCACGAATATTTGGCACCCTGCATCATCCGACGTCCTGGACTTGCGCAGAATGAAGCATCTGAGTCTTGCCGCTTTCGAGATGATGCTGCCCTGTGGAACACGAGCGATCATATGTACGAAGTCAGCTATACAATCGTCACCCTTCGATAGCGTGGACGTAGTCGCAAAGATCGCCAGATTCGAGTGGGAAGTGTCACGCATTGAGCAAGAGACCAGAGCTTATCAGCTATTGCACCGAAGTCCGGCTACAGACCTGCCCCTCGTTCCTTGGGTCACATCCGCGAAGGGCATCGTGTGATGGGATTCCTTCTCGAGAAGATAGAAGGTCGACGTGCTGCCTCCATCAACGAGTTCCATGATTGCGAAGCCGCACTCAAGAAGTTCCACGCCCTCGGACTGCGTCATGAAGACGTGAACAGATACAACTTCCTTGTGGGAAAGGATGACGTGAAACTCGTCGATTTCGAGCGTACCACGGAGAACGCTACTTCAGATATACAGGCTGATGAACTGCAAAATCTGCAATCTGGAATGACAGAGGATTGCGGACGCGGCGGCGGTCCTATGCCTGTTAAAGACGATGATTGATCTCATGTGGTCCACGTGACGCATCCAAATCGGACTAACGACCTCCACATGTCGTGCACAGTGCAGGAAACTGTTGGTTACGATTAGGTATGTGCTTAGCGTCGCAACCACGATCTGAGTTCAGCGAACAGCCTGAATAGGCCTAGACGCCCACCAATGATCTTCCTATTGGAGACGCAAGCGCCTCGTCAGGTATGGCGGTGCGGCGGACGGCGGACTTTTCGAGTGCTACGGCGTTTCTTGGCCGGGTGCATGATCCTTCGGACAGACGTCACCAATCTTGCCATCTCGCGGCACGGGACCATATATATGTATGCACTTTACGATCCTGTCGGTTTCATCGACAAACGACAAGACCCTTCACGTCGAACATCATACAGAGATTCGGATCAGGGATCCATCACAGATAGCATCGACAAGAACACGGATAGCAATATCTAAAGGTACGCGACATCTTCAACATGGTTTTGTTGGAAGACATGCAATCAGCAAACGCTGCCTCCCGCGCCGAAGCATTACAGCTGTTTTCGTGGGCGCAACATCTGGAATCGGTCTTGGAGCTATCGAAGCATTACTGAAGAACAGCAAAGCATCCAAACTGTACATCGTTGGCCGCTCAGGATCAAAGTTTGAAGAGACACTCATCCGATTACAACGACTCGATACATCTGCCAACTTGACCTTCATCGAGGCGCAAGTATCGTCCTTACGAGAAGTCGCTCGTGTGGTCGGTATCATGAAGCAGCAAGAAACATCAATCGACCGACTTTGGCTATCACAAGGCGGCCTAGACTCGTCAGCACATTCCATAAACGATGAAGGACTTTTCCCAGACTACGCGATTCGATACTACTCTCGCATGCTCTTCATGCACCAACTGAAACCTCTACTTGAGGAATCCGACGACGCACGAGTGATCTCCGTTCTTTCTGCTGGCTTCGAAGGCCCAATCAACACTTCCGACTTCGGCATGCAGAATGTCGAGAACTACAGTTTCTGGAAGGCCCAGAAACAAAGCGTCTCCATGATGAGTTTGGCCATGTGCATCCGGTCCTTGGCGCACCCCACCATCAGCTTCACCCACACTTTCCCTGGAGTAGTGCGCACACCCGTACACGAGAAATGGGCACAGACATTCACCGGAGTCTACGCACCCGTCGGCTGGCTAGTTGGGTGGGTTTTCACCCCGGTCTTTGGTTTGTTCTCAATGACGGCGGAGCATGCAGGGCAAATTGGGTTTTATGAGATGACGGACGAGAAGTTTTCGAAGGGGAGTGGGAAGAATTTCTTCAGGCTGTGGGATGATGCGGAGGAGACAAAGAAGCAGGAGGAGCTTTTGAAGATGTATAGAGATGATGGTACGGCGAGTCGGGTTTGGGGCCATACGTTGGAGGCTTTTGAGAAGGCGTTGAAGGCGTGAGGCGTGGGCCGTCAGCGAGAGGGATGAAGCAGAGGATCGTCGTTCTCCGAAGATGCTTCTTCGCCGTTCGAGCTGAAGCCGGAACTTCGTTGCTGTTGTCGGCGGAGCTGCTCGGTGCCATGGCCGACTCAGCTCTCATGGACTCACGCGGATTCTTCCAACAGCAACCAAGTGGTCGGAGTTGTGGTGAAACCGTCCCTGCATAGCTGCGAAGGACCGTCTCTGGACATGCTGATTGACGGCGACGCACGACTACCGAGTGCTGGAACCTGGTTCTCTGGGCGGCTATTTGCAGGAATCAAATTCAGTGTGTGTTGAAGCATTTGCGCTGGGAGATGCCTCTATTGAGACCATGGCGCAACGCATTGCCAGTGCGCCGTGGAAAAATCAACATGCAGGCCGCCGGCTGTGGAGGCCGCTTCAGTATTTGTTGAGCAACGATCGAGGAAGACGACATCAGAAGTGCAGACGAGCCAGCTAATTCTCTTGACTATCTGTTCCCTCGGCTCGACAATCCTTCTCCTCCATCCTCAACCACAACACGACCTGGAGAGCACCAAAACATGTCGGCAGAGCCGGGGATATCCTTGTGGGGCGTGTTTATCAAGCCCTTGGTGGACAGACATCGTACGTGTAGATTCCGCACAAACTTGTGATTTGTGTGCTGACTTATCAGCTGCATGCGAGACTTCCTTACAGCGCGTGGCGATCGCATTGAGCGAGTACACTTGGCCGAAGTCGCCAGCATCAGAGGTCTTGGGTTGTCCACTTCAGATCCACAAGCTCGGGAACAAAAAACCTGTACGTAAAGACATCCTCAGCTCAACAGCAATTGCTGGGACGTCACCACACGGCGCTCAAGAGTATTTCTGACAGCTTCGTCCTCAAGTCTCAACCCCGCAGGACAGCTCATCTTCTTCGAACACGACACCACCTCCCCTGCGTTTGTTGACCACTGGGACCACACCTACGAGGGTGACATCCTCTTTACTCGCTCCGACGGCCACGACATCAACGTCGATCAACTCACCTGCCTCTTGGCCTACATTCACAAGATTGTCTGTAATTCTATGGGCATAATGTTCGGCGCGGCAGAGGGTTCACCGGCTAAGCAGCGGTTCCGCACGATTGCGATCAAGCGGTTCACGAGAGGGGGCTTTCATGCGTTATTGTAGAGACGAGGAAGAATATGCTGGTGGGAGAGACGAGAAAGGATTGGGAGGATATAGAGAGTCCGGTGAGAGTCACGGATGGTAACGATGCTGAGATCGAGGCTGCTTGTGGCAGCTGTCACGGAAAAGGGGACAATGACGAAGTCGAGTTGAGGAGGTGCGGTAGGTATAAGGTGCGATTCTATTGTGATGCGCACGGCCAGAGGCATGATTGGACGGAGCATAAGGTGATGTGCCATGCTTTGGGGGGCGTTGTGTTGAGATGAATTGGCGTGCTGTTCGAGCAACAATTTACGCGGGCACTTGAGTGTAACGAAGCACGTGAAGAACGTGCGATCAGTCAGTTGATCTGTGTTCGAGCAAGTAGGGACTCCAAGCGAAGGCGACGAATCCTTGCAGTTTAACATGTGCTTGCCACGTTGTGATTAGTCATACCCTACTCAGCCATAGCTCGCCACTTCGGCTTTCCTAACCGCCAAATACGGACAGTCCATACAACTCCCACAACAATTTCCCACTTCATGGTCATGGCCATCGGATGGAGAATGGACAAGCGCGACATCTTTCCGTTCTTCGAACTACCACGTGAGCTGCGGGACAGGATCTACGAGTCTTGCATAGCCGATACACAAACCTGCAACATCCAGTCAACGGATGCAGAATGCGGAGCAACTCATCATGTGCGGGCAGAAGGCCTGCCATGCGTCAACCTACTTCAGATCAGCAAGAAGTACTCTGCGGAGTATCAAGAAAATATCTACACCGACATGAACATGGTTGTAGACTAGGTTGGCTTGAAGACGGTCGGGCACGGCAGACCGCAGCTCCCAAAGGTCGCGGAGAAGATCAAAGATGTCACAATCAGACTCGAACTATATTGCTTCGATCTTCGAGGATCTAGATGTCAGCGAGCAATTAGTCGCCAATTTCATGCCACTTTTTCCAACAAGCACGAGGCCCGTGGTGGAGATTTTTGTGCACCACGGTGAGAGAGGACGCACGTCTTTAGTTACTTTGTCGGACTTTCAACTGCTCGACGAGGAGGGGCTGGCTTTCGCTCTGACGAAGCTCGAGATTGCCACTATCAAGGTCTACAATATTGTCAGCAAGGAGCGTCATGTCTACGAAATGAAGGTTTTGGAGGAGACTGAGAATTTTGTGATGTCTGAGCTGGCTTCCTGGACCACAACGGGCGGATGGGTGGGAATTACGGAAAGTCCTGGCGCGAGCGAGTGAGATAGTCTTGGATCGATGGTGTAGCACAGTCCGTGCAGTTCACAAGTATGGCAGCGAAACGAGACGGCCTGCACGAGGGACGATCAAGACCGGCACGACATTTCATGTCAGATGCGATACAACGACAGAGTTCAAGTCGGTACCATAAGGGGCGTGAACGATCAACAGGACATCCGGCACGTCAATTCCAATCACCAGGGTGAACACAACCTCCACTCTGTGACCTGTCACATGCATTGTCATCATATGGCCTAAAAGTCATGTGATCTCAAGCCATCTCACTCCCTCTTCTCCTATCAGTGCTGACTCGTTCTCTCACTCAATCTCTTCTACCACCACTTCCACTCTCATTGGCCACCATAACCTGACCAATACCACCGATTTCAAGCGAAGCTATCACCACACCGACAGTATGGAGCCAAATGTCGAGCTCGACAAGCGCGACATTATCCCATCCGTTGACCTCCGGTGCGAGTTGAGAGACCAAATCTACGAACAGTGCGGAACAACTCAAGAGGGTGCAGAGATCATCGGACTTGGAGAAGTGGCCTCGCACCACGTCTACATGAAGAATGTTCCTTTCGCGAATTTCAGCCGAATCAACAGGCAGTTCGCACGCGAATATAAGCAGAGAGTGCGTCAGCCTGCCACCCTCGTTGTCCAGGAACGCGAAGAATTGGGCGACGGGACAGCTGCGCAAGCACTCATCGGCCGGCCACGTGCTGCCAAGTTGGTAACAGCGGTCACATACAAGCTGCACCTGCACTCTGCTTCCCTGGAGGGTAATTTGTGTGACAGCCTGGAGATGGTCCGAGCCTACGAGCCTACAAGGCTCTGCTTCCAAACATCGTGCCAAATAGAGTGTCGATGGAAATTTGTGTATTCGCGTCTCCCGATCTTAAGCCACTTGAGTCTTTGACGGAT
The DNA here is from genome assembly GCA_002236755.2 of Dothistroma septosporum. Classification (NCBI taxonomy): domain Eukaryota; kingdom Fungi; phylum Ascomycota; class Dothideomycetes; order Mycosphaerellales; family Mycosphaerellaceae; genus Dothistroma; species Dothistroma septosporum. Next base: position 1,752,186 of record NBZP02000006.1, read on the forward strand.
CTTCGCGTTTGGGAGAACAACGATCCGACCATCGATGGACGGCCCCTGGAGGCCTCAAGTATCAAGGTCCTTGGAGACCGTGCCGACCAAGCTCCATGTACAGAGCCTCCAGTCGAGCGCGTGCGAGCCATGACTCTGCTAGGTACTTGGGACACGACAGGAGGTTGGCAAGAGAAAGGTGGCAGCGCTTACCACTTGGAGTAGCAGATCGTGTCAGATGTACCTCTTACAGGACTGGCTGATCTACGACATGGCATGCTAGGGCGGAGGTAGAGGTACGTGCTGGAAAGTTCAAGACTTCTGGGAGATATCGTTGCATCGTGACGAGACGCAAGCATGAAAGGCTGGAGGACGTCGCGGTACGGGCAATCGGGGCCAGGGGAAGCGGGAAGTGCGTAACATGCGCCACTGCACAGCGCAGATCAGACTAGACATGTGTTTCTTGGTACGGAAATTCGCCTTAGAAGTGGCAATCGAGTGTCTCTGGAGGAAGGGGAAAATCGTCCCTAATATTTTGTGCTGCGTATCGTGGTCTGCGTATCACAAAGCGACGAAGGCAATGTGTTCTGACCCTTGACCATCCTAAGCCTTCCCTCCTCCTGACCAGCACGCAAATCAGCTCCGAATACAAAGACCGCAGACAGCAGGACACAAAATCAACCATCGAACAGTTCGCATCCCCAAATGGCCCTTTACAGCGACTCCGAACGGTCAAAGACCTCCCGCACGTTGCTCAGAATGTCGCCAAAGTGGAAATATCCGTCATGGAAATCAGCCCTGGTGTAGATTCGCAGATGAGCAAGAACTGAGATCGAACGCGGCATGCATGCACTGAGGACGGACATGCCGTGGATTCGAGATGATCAGGTCACTGTCAAGGGCCACGTGGCGGGCTATACCGGCGAAGTTCCCTACAGATCTAGAAAAGCCGTGGAAGCTTGATATCTTGACCCATGCTGGGGTTGCGTCGATCAAGGTGTGTTGCATCTCTGGGGAGAGATTCTCGCGTGACAAATGTCCCCTCGACGAGGTGTGGGAACAGATCGGTAAACAGCGATGAGTTAGAACGCCGTGAGAGGTGGATGGTCTGGAATTGTCCTGTCGTTATGCGTCTAAATCATATCTCAACTCGCCAAGTGCGCCTCCAAGATGACACCCTACCCGAAAGCGCTCGCTCAATCAATCACTCCTCTTCGGACTCGTCCTCTGACTGCCCTCCCCTCTCCTCTCGGGATAACTCGGTATAGGTAAAGGCTCAATCTCCTTAACCACCAGCCCCTTCCCACTCTCGCCATCTTCACTTCCCTTTCCCCTCGCATCCTCAGCTACAACCGTCTCATCATCTCCGATCATTCGCTCCCTCTCATCCTCATCATCCGCGACCTGGCTGTACCCCTTCGTATCCTCACCCTTCTTCTTATCCATAATGAAATTATCGATGACCCAGTACTGTACAGCATTCATCGCAAGCGGGAATATGAAGAGCGCGAATGCGATCTGGAGTGCTTCGTTTCCTTCTGTCCAGCGGAGAGCCCAGTCGCCGATCCAGGGGAGGAAGGGCATGGCGAGGAAGAGGAAGAAGACGAAGAGTTTCATGAAGGTGAGACCGATGCAGTAGATTAGGAGTTGTTTGAGGTACCACTGGACTTTGGCGGGGGAGCCGTAGTGGCCGGACTTGATGGATTCGGGTGGGTTGGCGAGGGGTGTGCGGAGGAAGAGGTGGTAGAGGGCTTTGAGGATGAAGTAAAGGACGGGGACGCCGATGGTGGTCTGGAAAGAGTCAGTGGGAAGCGTTGGGTTTGGGTCTTGGTAACTCACATCAATACCCAAGTTCAGCAAGTAAAACGAACATGGGTTCGGTGATGGCTGTGAGGGGTGCTTCTCCTTGGTCTTGGTCGCCACAGCTGCAGCGGCATTTGCCATGTCGACACTTCCAAGCTCGCTCATGGCCAGATTGATGACATGGGTAAGCATAGATCCAAAGACCTGCTTGCTCACATCGAAAAAGAAGATCTTCCACGGCCGCTTGGGTGTTTCTCTCCATCTCTTGAATACCAGCGTCAACAATGCGAAGGCTCCGAGGAGACCTTGTACCATCAAAGCGAAGGGACCCAGCAGATGACACCTTGTCTGCTCGGGTGGGACGCCATCCGGTGGCGGTGGTGGTATTATGCCCTGATCGTCCTCGCCCGCGTCTTTCGCGTCTGCTTCGGGTGTAGGAGGTGCAGTCGCGATACTGAACGCGCCCTCTGCGGTTTGTGTTCCCTCGAGCTGCATCATCTTCTTCTCCGCATCGCTGACCGGACCACTTCCTTCCTTCACGATGTCCATCAGCTTCGTTTCGAACACCAATACGCTGTTGGCTGGTATCCTGGGCGAGTCCATGTTCCCATATCCCAAAGCCGGCGGTATCGTCAACTTCCTGCTCTGGCCGATGCACATGCCCACAAGTCCCAGATCCCAGCCATCAATCACCTCATGCTCCCCCAGCGTGAATTCGAATGGCTTCCCACGCTTGTACGACTGATCAAACTCTTTGCCGTCGGATTGCAGTGCGCCTTTGTAGTGCATCGCGACTTTGTCGTGCACTCGCGTGGGCCGATCGCAGACGACGGGGCCGGACGTGTGCTCAATGATGAGGCCATTGGGTAGTGTTTCGGTGGTCTGCGAGGTGGCGGACGCGATGAACAGGATGAGCGCTGAAGGGAGAGCGCCGAAGGAGGAGCGCATGTTGATCGGATTCCGTATCATCGCATTCGTGGAGTCGAGTCGAGTATGCGTCGCTTCGGGTGGAGTGTAGCGTATGTCCCATGAAACGACACGTGCTTTTGACGATGCTTTCGTCGCACTGATCGCGAAGACGCGTCGACTATTGCCAAAGGAGGACGCTCAGCAGAAGCATAGATTCATTCACACATGTATCCTACGTGCAAGTGTCAGCGGACGTGGTTGGTGACGTTTGTGGTTGTTCCCGTCAAATTAGGCGTCACTATACATGGGGGCGCTTGTCTCATTGCAGGCAGATTCCCTGTCGCCTTCGCCACGGGGCCCCACTTCTCCAAGGTTCCAGGATGTTGCGTCGACTCCATCTTTAGCATCTTCCTGACCCATGTGGAACCTTCCTTCAACAACATCATGCTCGCCGCATGGACATCTACCCGCACTGTGGAATACATCGACACCGGCAACTTCGATTACAACGTGTCACCCTGGGATCGGATTGTGTGAACACAGTATGCCATGGACTGCCATTGTGTCCACTTTGGGATCGAGGCTTCGAAGATCTCTACCGCCGATACCTCGTTGTTCTCCAGCGATGCAATTACTTGTTGACTCGTCGGACTATTGGGCAAAGACTGTCTATGGCCGCGAGGAGTGCGCCTTCTATGCGGTATTCGGTAGCGGAGTCTTGCGCGTGCCGGTAGACAGGAGGTCGTAGATACCGTCGCGGAGCTCGCGGGGTATGGCGAAGAAGAGGAAGGGCTTGGCAGGGTGTCGGCGAGTGGTCGCCATGATAATGTGACGTAGTGGCTGTGGGTGATGTGTGCGAAGGTTGGGTGCTGATGTTGATGGCTCGTGGAAAAGAAGCTCGAATGGCCGAGTCTAGCGCAAGGTCGTCGGTGACGCCAACACTGAAATCAACTCTGCTTGTTTCACTCACTCGAGGTGTAGAGCATCATATGCGGGTATTGACTGGATCTCGCCTGGCCGGCGATGATACTCTGCTATTGGACAACAAAGCAACGCCTCTCTTCCTCTACACAGGTCATCGGCACTCTGAGCACCAACGACGACTCCCTCGACGGACGACTAATGTAAGCTCATGATACTGGTTTTGGTGCAAGCTCCAACAGCAGGCGTGATATCCTGTGTGGGAATTGCAAATAGCTGCTCTGTCCGAGACTGGGGCATGGTCAATATGGAATGGACCGCGTACGTTCAGCTCATGTGAACGAGGTCCGGCTCTGCTACCCCGAATGCTTCTCATCTCTGGAAGAGGGAAGCGCAGACGCAATCTCTCGACTCCCATAGCTGACGCTGCGCACTACCGGGTAAGCCTCATGCTGGATCCCGTTCATGCCCATTGCTTCCAAATTTGGGACTATTCTTATCCTCCTTTTGCAGTGATGTACTTGGCTCGCGTGAGGTATGTATGCCAGTCTTTCGATCGTACAGCTTGGGTAAGCAACTTGAAGGTTTGTTGCGTCGAATTACAGACCGATGCGATGCACCTCCTGACATTGCACTCCATTTGATCCACGATGCAAAGAGCTTCTCCGATAATTAGACCTTGAGCTTCATCGCGGTGACGTCGCAAGAATACGCAGTCTATAAAATGTGGCAGGTCTTGAAATGGAACAAAGCAGCCACAGAAGGTCACCGCCGCAGCCGTGTTGGCTGAGCGCGCAGATCAAGGACAAAATCTAAAACCTTGTCTATACCCAGCTCCGAGGGACAACGGAAAAGGCGGTCTACAGCCGGAATACACTTTCAACATTGTTGCAATGATCAGGTCATGGCCCGAACCACACGCAAGTGCTGTAAAGTCCAGGTAAGCGCTCGAGTACACTTTTGATAAAGACAAAAGCTAGTGGCATTAGCTACAGTGGTATGAATCTAGTCCATAGAAATGTCAGCGGCGAATGACATATACTCAGATTATGCTGATAGTGCTCCCAATTATATAACATGGCGGACATTGGCTCAAATCAAGGACTCATGAGCACGTTTGTCGATCATGCCTCGCTCCATCCTACTCGCTGCCTTGCCCGTGCTCCTCTCGGCCGTCCACTCAGAGGCAACGCCTACGACGTATACGCCATCTATGCAAGCATGCGTTGCATCTATGGATGGACAATTACCATCCACAACACCGTCAAGCTTCAATTTCTCCGGCAATGTGCGTCGCTACTACGTAGCTGCCGAAGAGATCGAGTGGAACTATGCTCCAACAGGATGGGACAGTTGGCTAGGCGTGCCGCTGGACGTCTCCCCCCGTGCGAAGGAAGTCGTTGGTTCATACGGTACTACATACCTCAAGGCACTGTATCGCGGATACACAGATGATACCTTTGCGAACATGACAGAACAGCCACCCTGGCAGGGAACTCAGGGGCCAACGCTGCGAAGCGAAATTGGCGACATGATAGAAATATTGTTTGTCAACAAACTTTCAAACAACTACGCCACGATGCACTCCATGGGTCTTGCATACAACAAGATGTCCGAAGGTGGTGACTACCCTCTCATGCCTTTAAGCCTGGCACCGGGCGAATGCACGGTATACAAGTGGCTCGCGAATGAGGAATCAGGACCGAACGATGGCAGTCCGGCTAGGGTATGTCAACAATCTTACTGACCGCGCTCCAGCGTGCTAACTACCAGCAAGGCACACAGCTACCATTCGTACGTTGATCTCGACACGGATCTCAACACAGGTCTGCTCGGTCCTCAGATCGTGTATGCTCCGGGCCAAATGAACACAACGATGCAAAACTACAAGGAGTTCCCTCTAGTCTTTATGGTCTACAAAGAGTCCAATTCATTCCTTTCGGCTGCGAATGCCAAGAAGCTGTATAGCAACCACACGGCGGCGCCATCTTCGACGACCTGGGGTGCACTGGACACGCAAAACCTCTGGTCCGGCAACTACTCGTCCTGGCACCCTCAAGTCGTGAACCTCAACAGCACTGGCAAATTTCCTGGGGCATCATCGTTCTGTGAGTACACCCTGGAACGCATGTCAAGACCCGTGAACCAAATCCCCTGACTTCCACTATCTCAGACACCATGAATGGCTACATCTTTGCCAACAATCCAACTTACCAAATGTGCCAGAACGACCAAGTCATCTGGTACGCGTACGCCTACGGTGGAGCAAGCCACGTCTTCCACATGCACGGGAACGGCGTCGTCGATGCTGGGAGGAAGCAATTTGCTGTTAGCCTGAACGACGGCGTCAGTAAGACGCTGTATATGAATGCTACCGATGCGGGAATGTGGCAGGTGATATGCCATGTCAGTAATCATCATCAGATGGGAATGGTGTCGAACTACTTGGTCCAGAACAGCACGACTTGTAACCGCGGCTGACGACGTTGAAGACGCGGGAGTGGATTATGCTGTTGGAAAGATGGCGAACATGCGTCGATCCAGTTGGGACAGAGATAAAATGCCTGCGCCGTCAAGGATAGAGGCATCTGGCACTGTATTGGTCTTGTGTAGTGAGCATATCTCGGAGTAATCGAGACGAATGTCATGACTCTCGAGCTGACCTTGAGTATCGTTGACCTCTTATATATGATATACACCCCCTGAACCACGAAGTACATGTCCGTAGCGGCAATATTCCTTCCGTCCATGGTATGAAGTGTGTTGGCCATAATGGTGCCTAGCATCTTCAAGCGGTCCGGCCCATCAATTACGGGTCGTAAGATAGCAAGAACCCCTACTTTTCCACCGCCCAAATCACTGCTCGAGGTAGTAAATGAGCACATGAGATCGCCCTGACGAAGCTGCCGAACGAGATCGGGGTCGTAGGGGGGATCCTTACGACAGAACGATGCCTTCTGTAGCTGTATCGGGGCTGCTTGCCGCTTTAGTCTGCTTGACTGGGCGTTGTCTTGTGACAGTTCTGGTCCTATCGGCCTGGGCTTCCATCGGAACGCTAGTCAGGCCAATATGGATCACCTTAGGGCAGGCCTATTGATAGGTGACTTGAGGTCCTAGTCTATGGCTGTGATGGTGCTTTCCCCTGGCAAAAGTGTGAAATTATCACGCTCTCCGTGCAGATCTGGTTCAATAATGCCGAAAGCCCGAACGTAGATTTGGCCTCTCCTAGGCTCCGTAGTGATCGTCGGCCTCTCAGCCAAAGTACTCAGCCAAGCCTGGATAGTCCTCTTCTTGACCAACAGCCGCGTACACAAGTTGGCGACCTCCCCGTAAGATAGCTAATAGTCTGCAGCAACGCCGCTGTCTTGGTACAAGCTCAACATAGCGAAAAGTCAATCTCTAGGATCATGACAATCGTATCTCGAGTACTCCCCCAACAGAGAAGCTAGATGCACTTCTTTCCTACGTGGAACGGGTCTGGCGGGATCGAGAGTTGATGTTTTCTGTGTTCTCGGAGCCGTGTCCTACTAGCATTTGCGGTTGTCATCTACTGTCATGCTACCAAAAGACTTCATAACAGCGTACATATTGAATGTGGCCCCTGGAAGAAGTACCGTTGTCTGCTTCAAGGTCTCAGTGAAGTTGCGTTGTCACGGGATCCAATACCGCATTTGTCTTTTGGAATGAAAATCCTCCTGTACAATCCATCGTCGCGTCCAATATCTTCCATTAAAGATTGACAGTGACCTCATGCTCCGGGCGAGCTAAGGCTCCTTTCCTTGACCTGCGCCATGAACATCGAAGTCATGCTCGCCAGTATCCCGTCGAGATTGTGCCAGCCAGAAGGTGGCAAGACTGGCTCATCAGCTTCGATGTTTTCGGCAACCACATCCCGTCGAAGTCTGCAGTATATACGCAAGGACGTACCGTCGGCGCCCCTTATCGCCAGCATATAAGTTGCGGGAGCGAATGTCCATGGGCGAATCGATTCACTCAGGCGAAGACAGCGAAGCAGCATCGTCCTGCTCGCTCTCACCTCCACGAAGGCATACGGTCACTCTCTGACTATTGCGATACATGCTCGCCATCCGAGCGACCTGAGCGTTATCTTCCGGCAAGTCAGCTCATTTGATACAGACAGCGTCAATCCAAAACCTGGCTGGATCCCTCCGTCCTCTGATTCTGCGGAGACCTTTGAACAAATTTCGCGTCACGCGTGCCGATTTCTCATTGATCGAAGTGGATCTACTCAATGAGGCATCTCCGTCTGATTTCATGCCCCAGCTGTACGAAAGCGCATCGTGTTCCGCAGTGGTTACAGGAGCTGCCTCGATGCTGCAATGTATGTCGGCGTTTATGTGAGTTGCTGGGTTCAACTGCAGGATACGGACGTAGTTCAGAGACGGCAATGTAATGTAACAATATTCTTCTGGATCATGTACATTTCCATCGAGATTGTTAGGAGAAACGCAACATTTAGTTCGCGCGCCTACTTCGAGTATTGTAAGGGAAGCAGAAAGTACGGCATCCTGTGTACAATGCATGATGCGGCTGTGTGGGGCTTTGAAAGGCAATGCGTCAACGTACGCTACAGACGCCGCTTCTAGTCACTGTATAGACCAAAACTTACTTGAGTAGGTGGGAAGCCTCAGAAGTCGCAAGGCCAAGGGGGCGCGTCGGCTTGCGAGACAGAGCGTTCAGCAAATTCAACCGTGGGCGCGCCATACTACCGACAATTTAGAGTTCTTCCTGCTATACGAAAGCTGAAATGAGATGCGCATCCCAAGTCTAAAGGTCGTAGTAGACACGCGCTTCGATGAGTATTCCATCTCCACCTAAGCAGTCTTCGACGGACCCTCCTAATATCCACCAAACCCCTGCCCGGCCCTCCTCACACACTCCCTGTGCGTTGGCTGCACAAATTGATTCTCCGCCTTCTTCTCCTTCTTCGAATCATGCTCCTCAATCGGCAGGCGCTTCAAGCAGTACGCATCATATCTGCCATTGGTACTGAGGTTGATTTCGCTACGCATTGCACTTACCACGCGGTACAGACCATCATATCTCAAGCCCTTGGCAGGATACAGCTCCGGCATAGCCTTATCGCCCGTGTTCTTGCCTTTACTGCCGGCAAAGCTACTCTTGCCTGGAGATGCACCAGAACCAGCACCAGCCTTCGGCGCAGCACGCAGGACACGCACAACGTTCCTGGTCTTGATCGAGGCATCGAGAGCCTTAGTGGCGGCGTTGGAGAGGACTTCCTTTGCCTTGGCCCAAGTCGCGGCGCCATTACCTGCGAAGAGGATGGTGTCTCCGCCATCAATGTCTTCGTTCAGGTCGTTGTGCTCGTCGTAAGAGACGACGATGGAATAGGCGCCCTCTGGACCGGGGCTGACGTCCGACTTGATCTTCTCGTGTGCACCGCTTGCATTGGCCGAGGCGCGGTTTGCGAACCATTGACCTGGAATCAGGCGGTTGTGGCCGTAGAGGAGCTGGGGCCGTGTTAGTGTATTGCGTTGCTAGGGGCGATCTGTGCTACATACACAGTCGGGCGGACCATCAGAAGAGTCCTCATCTTCCTCCATCGCCTCAGGTTCGGGCTCAATGACAGGGACGACGGGGTTCTTCGATCTCTTCGCTGCAAGGCTCGCTGCTTTGGCTGCAGTGGCCTTCTTCAATGCCGCTCCGAGGTCTTTTTCGCTGCTGCTGCTGTTTTCCGCCATTGTGAGATCGACCGTGTTGGTCACGGTGTTGTTGTCGTGGTCGAAATGGCTTATGTACGTGGAAGCAATTGCTAAGCCGAGAAGCAGAGCACTTGCAGCACGTTCGGCATGGCGGACATGAGCTCGCCCTAATACAATTATGCCGCTATTCACCAATAGGCGGACAAAGAGACTGTATAGCGACCCGCATCACTGCGGACAAAAGACACATGACCAGTCTTGCTTGCCCGCGAACACATGAAAGCGGATGCGACATGTGTACAATAGCAGAGCATGTGATACCATGCGACTGAGGACGCCGGCTTCTTACGATGCCCGTCTACTGCCGCTACTGTACCTCTTGAACGCGCGCTCTCCAGCATCACTATCCGAGTCAGACAGGATCTTCTCTTCAATGATGATGCCACTGCTTCCGCGACTACTTGGTCTGTCTTCGCTTTGGCGTCGCAGCTCCTCGTGCGTCAACGGCCTGAGGCCGAACGCGGACAGAGGCTGAGCAGCAATGGGCTCGGCCTCGGCCACGGCGGCATTCGTGCTGAACTTTGCCAGTTCACTGATCGTCTCGCTTTCGTACCGAGGCTCTACTCTGGCACTACTGTCTGGCTAACCAAGCTCGATCGACTGAGTAGAAGGTTGTTCAAGCTTGATCTGGCTCAGCCAGCGGACAAGTAAATGTCTCTTGAACGATGCCCAGGCTCCGAGCTCAGATCCGCTACCATCATTGAAAAGCGAGCTATACAGCCGTTTGTTGATGGTCCTTTGAGATGAGATTCATCGCCGCAAGAGTCTCCACCGCCACCGACCAGGGAAGCTCATTTGAGAAAGATCGATATCATCTACAGCGCCTCCACTTGTCCAGAGATCTGGGTGCTCCTCTCCAAGATCGTCAAAAAGCGCCTCGTAGAGTCCTCTCTGGTAGGGTGTTTGTCTTTTCCGTTGTAGACTATGCTTGATAGAATACCAAAGGATCAGCACTGTCACTCCGTCAGCTTCATTGAGTTGACGTCCCCACAAGACTGCTCACGCAGAGCCATCAGTATCGTCGCAGCCACGAAATACCAGCCAACACCAGGATTGTCTTTGAAGTGGTCGACGTTCATACTAGAGGACCCCACGATGAACGTCGACGGCAAAAGTATGAACGTAATCCAGCTGAGGCGCCACATTGAAAGGCCTAGTTGAAGCGATTGTCTCGAGTCCCGAATGCCCACCGACTCGTACATGAGATCACTCGAATTACTGGTAGGCTGCACAAGATCTTCCGACACTTTATGCTGCAGTCTTTCAAATTCCGCAGAAGTGCTCCCCATCCAATCGACCTCCACGTCATTCTCTTCGTCATCCACATTGGCGAGCTCGAACACGATCTCTTGCATTTCTTTCGCGAGATCAGAATGCAGCCACACGATCTTTTCCCCCTTCAGCCACGATGCTTGGTTCTGCCATAGTTCTGGCGCTCTTGACTCATCTGCTGAATCGTCGTAAATCTTATCCTCTAGCAGGTAGAACATGATCAGCCGCCGCTGCAAGGGACTCAATCCACACTACGCCTAAGCCATGGAATAGGTACACCATTATGAAATTGGTGCACTGTGCTGCTAAGCGGGAGTCGTTGAGCACATCTTCCTTCATCAGATAGAACGACAGTCTATGTCATCTGTTCTCGAATTCGTTCCTAGACTGAACAATGCAATCCTGCAGTTGCATTGAAGCCGAATTCTCAAAGACAATGACGGTGTTTCCATTGTCTAGGTGCTTGAGAAGGACTTCGTCGTTCTTTGTGCTGTCGAGGTGACCGGTCGCATGGTTGACCTGTTTTGCACAGGGATTCTTGATGTCGATATCCGGTGAGACTTTGGAGGGCGGGCCAAGATCCCGGTGCACATAGACAGAAAGCCTTTGCACGCACGTATTGTAGCCATATGAGGCATGCTGATTGTCTTCATAACCATCGAGATGCATAAGCTTCGCATCTACGGGTCCTTCAGGTTGGCTTCGCAGTTTCTGTCGCTTTCTGCGGCGCGGAGTCTCGGTTACGAAGTTCTTCGTATAATCCAACCCAAATGCAGCTCGTGAAACGTTACGCCGGGGATCTGTTTGCCCTCTCCATGATCGTCCCGTGGGGAAAGCTTGCCAATTCTCTGACGCGGTCTCTCGTACTTCGCCCACTTGCTGAATGTCTTCATGCCGACAAGCTCGCTCGGACGATCGATGTTGAAGGTTTTCAGCAAAAATCGCGTTGCCCACTAGGCATTCTGTCCATGTATCACTCGCAAAGCCGCATCGTGAGCCCGCTTGCTGTCTGAATAAAAGGGCTTGAGTTCAGAGAGTGTTTGGATCCCTTGCGTAGCAACGGTGATATGTCTTCGACCTCCGTACCGCACGTTGGACTCATTACTGACGTAGTCTATGATCAAGACACGACCATTCTGAAAGCAGTGCTCGCTCCATTGATTACGCCATTCGGGATCGGGCTGATGAGAACGCTTCCACGTCTCGCTGTGGTGATAGCCAGCTTTCCATGGGGGATGGTTCGCGCGATCCGTGTTCACTCCGCATGCTGCTGGTTGCTTAGGACAAGCTTTCTTCGTGGCCGTAGTGCCAACTGTTCTCTTGCTACTTGCTAGACTTGACGCTCGCGACACGGCAATTTCGGGCAAATTTGGAGCGGCTCCCTCCTCACGGTTACGAACTGTATCGCTTGAATCGTCCTGATGTGTCACCATGGCAAAGCTTCACGACACGTCCACTCGAGACGACGCGCATCGCAAGCATTGACGATGGAAGTGTTGATGGTGGAACAACATGTCAGCACTCAGGGCGGCTGTGTGGTGAGAAGGCGACAGAGCAGGTGATCAGTCGCACAGATGTGGATCGTGAAAGGATGGAGATGCGGATGTTGAGGGCTGAAGCGCCAAACTGAAACAGGATACGGTGTGCACACCAATGCATGGGTGGGTTCATGCACAGCGAGAGCTTCTTACTTACGGCTCATCTGTGTATTCTGGAGGTTGGTCCTCTGCATCGTCGCCATAATCCGCGCTTTGCAATCGTTGCTGTCCTTCCTGTTCCATATGCACCGACCATAGTGCGCTGCCGGCCGCTGAAGTCAGCAGGAACAGCATCGCCACCACAGGAATGAGCTGCAGTATCATATAGGTCGTTCCAAACCACATGTATTCCCACCTCCGCTTCTTCGACTTGATGTATTCAGTGCGCTCCTTCTTCGTGAACTGCTTGAGGGCGAAGTATCTCCAGTTCAGCAGTGGACCAGCCCTGTATCCTGTTAGAAGGAGGAAGAGCGGCACACCGACGAACGGTACGAAGTTCAGTGGCAAGAAGAGGACAAATTCGAAGATCTGTCGGAACGAAAAAGGTGCGTACTGGGCGCCTTTGTCTCGTGGACCTAGTCGCTTGTACGGATTCGGTTCATCGATGTCATCAGACAGCGGCCTTCGAGATTTCACGAGGTCTTCGTATCCCTCAGCGATTAGTACTGCGTCGAAGATGTCCACTTGTGTGTGGTTTACGAAGATTGCTTCGAAGAGCACTTGGATGAGTAGTGAGCCCACGCCGAGCTGCGAAAGATGTCAGTAAGAACTCGACCGAGGAGTCAAGATGAAGCCCAAAGTCTGCCAGTGTATCTCCTGCATCACCACCTGGCCCATATTCCCACACTGCCTCTCCGGCCTCCAAACCAACCCCCCTTGCCACTCAACGACCCGGCCCTACGAAATCACACTCTGCAGTACTTACAATGAAAAACGTCCCGTTAACCCACGCAGAGCCTTTGTAATGAAACAAGGCCAGGAACGCCACGATGGGTAAATACGCCGTCAAGAAGAGGATGGCGAGGACACATGTCGACAGCAGTGTGAGCGGTATCAGCCGGCTTCGAAGAAGTGGGTGTAGAAATCTGTGGGTGGCGAAGTAGTAGATGCCTTTGACTGGATACCAGAAAGCTGGAGAGAAATTGCTGCGGTAGAAGCGGTGGAGGGTAGTGGTCATGGTGGTGTTGGGTGGAAGTGTGGCGGACGGGTGGGGTGTGCTGTTGGTCCGAAGTCTTGATGTTGGGGCGGTGTTCGGACGTCGGCTATTTAGCCATGAGGTCGAAGTAGGCGTTTGAGAGCCCAGCTGAGGTCTTCGATGTTAGATGTCCCCCGTGATGTTGTTGCCTAGTGGTCGACGTCGTGTAGTGTGAAGATGCGAGATTGTCAGAACTCTCGGCTGGACTTGCCACTTCGTGTTGCTGTGCCAGATGACATCAGCAAACACGATTCTTCAACTTCTTGAACCACAAATTCTTTCTATGTCTTCGATTCCGAACCTCAACACGCTCCGCTCGCGTGGACCACGACTTCGTGGCAGAAGAGGAGGGCCGAGAGGAACTGGCGAAATCGACGATGGACCCGACACAGAAGAGATACAGAAATCTCGCGATCAAATTATCCAGCAAACAGATCACGATGCCAGCAGCAGCCGGATGAGTGCCGTGTCACTGGGCTACTTTGAAGACGAGTATGCGAAAGCCTTCTTTCCAGCGAATCAAGAAGTGCCGAAACGGTATCCCATCATCAACCGCGGCACATATGTCCGCACCAAAGCGATTGACAGGCTGGTGATCCAGTTTCTGGAGACGAATAAAGGCGAGAGGAAGCAAATCATATCCCTGGGCGCCGGGTCTGACACACGCTTCTTTCGACTATGTGCCGGCAAACATCAGGTCACCTACCACGAGCTGGACTTTGAATCAAATGTGATTCCCAAGCGGGTGGCGATCAGGAGTTCACAACAGCTGTCCCGCATGATTTTACCGCAGCAAGACGACTCCTCATATCATCTTCACTCCATCGATCTGCGGGACCTGACCAAAAAGTCACCGCCCATCGTGCCAGACCTGGACAACGCCCTCCCTACACTACTGATCAGCGAATGCTGCCTCTGCTATCTGCCTCCCGACACCGCCAGCAGCGTAGTACAATACTTCACCATGAACTTCCCAGGGTCGCTCGCAATGGTCTTGTACGAGCCAATCCGCCCATACGACGCCTTCGGCAAGACCATGGTCTCCAATCTGGGCTCCCGAGGTATTGAGTTGAGAACACTGAAGCGGTACTACTCGCTCGAGGCGCAGAGGCAACGGCTGAAGATGCTGGGGTTCGAGGATGGCCAGGGAGCTCGGGATGTGCATCAGATCTGGGGGAGTGATGATTGGGTTAGTGCTGCTGAGCGTGAGCGGATAGAGAAGGCTGAGTGGTTGGATGAGGTTGAGGAATGGCAGCTACTGGCTAGTCATTACTGCGTGGCGTGGGGATGGAGAGGGGACGTGTTCCAGCCAGCTTGGGGAGACGTTGAAGGTGATCGCACCACAGAGGAGCAGAAGGACGATGATATAATGTAGGCGCACGCAAAGCCAATATCATTGCGGCCGTTACTTCAAGGTCTCATGTCTGACAAGACCGGCGTTGTTGGGACAACAAACACCGGTACGGAGTTTTTTTGGACGAAGTCGCGATTTCTCGTACTCCAGGTCTTGCTCGTGGACGGGAGTTCGGTGTCCCAATCCGACAATGGTATGGACAGGGGTGTCTCATCGAATGTTTCTTTTTTTCACCTACATATGCCCTTCTCTCTCGCAATTCTCGTCAATCTCCATGAGTTTTACTCTCGTCCTCTGTCCTCACGAGTGGCGTCATGGCCTGTAGTCTGTCCGATAAGTCGAACGGTTTACAATGCTGCTGCTCCCAATTGCCCGTCGACGCCACGAGACCAGACCCATCACCAAGACCGATCTTTGGCCATTCAGCATCTCGTACGAATGACGATGCTCCGTGTTTTGAGGCCTCTGGAACGATGTATCGAGGCAGAAAGCAAATCGACAACCAACGACCAGTCGGAACACTCATATTCCACCTTCCTCTTCGGCGGCAGAACCTGGAGAAACCTTGCTGCCACGCGCTGCGCGTGTCGCGTGCCGTCCGTCGGGCGAAGTGGTCTGGACGCTCTTGGAGAACCGGCGAGGGTCTGCCCTGTCGCATTGCAAGAGCACCCTGACAGCCGACGATACAGCGCTTCTGAGGCACGACCAAACACTCCGCCCGCGTCTCGCAAGTTGATCAGGAAAGGCCGGTATTGCCCGCATGTCGAGCAAATGGGCTTCATCGAATGCTACAGTGCCTTTCGTCGGCAGCGGCGTCTGGAGGTGCCGTCGCCACCCGCCGATTGGCCTCGCGCCACGGCCAACGCCAACCGATGTCTTGTTGTTTGAATGAATCACTGCAACGCACTGTATGCTCGTGTCGATATCACCGAGCCGAGAGAGAGGACTAGAGGCGCGACAGCAAGATTGCTATCTTGTGTGCCGCGAACCAGGCGACGTCCGCGTCAGACGCAATGCACAGGGTGTTCGGTGGATCGGATGCTGGAATCACTGTTATCTGTGCCAAGCCAGCGCTACTGTGCTTGTGTCTCTCTTCTGGAAGGTCGTCCGTCCCGAGAAAAGCACTCTCGAGGCACTTTGTTGCCGTTCTGTCTTACCAACTTACCAACCTGGTCCCTGACTCCTCTTGGTGTGTCGTTGGCGATCATCGCCGCCAGCCAACGAGAAGGGCCCTTCGCTATGTACTCGCCAAGCCGCCGGACGGCTCGCAGCAGCTATCGGCATGGTGTGGAGCGCTTCGTCAAGGCCAGGAACATCAGCCGCTCGCTAGCCAGAGATAAGGTGGTAGGTTGCACCTCTAAATTCCATGTGCGCAGAGCCAGAGCCTGCTTTAAACCCGCGTGCTGCACCTCACCTGCCCTGCCTCTCGGTGTGCTTTTGCAGTACTTTGAGGTGGGGTCTCCATTCTTGCAACAGCACCATTAATGGCGTCTCCTGCAGTCGGCGACGTCGTGCACGATCTCGCATTGCATCCTAGCCACCAGCATACTCATGGCCATCTTCACCACAGCTCGAGGATCTCCCATGATGGAAACGACCAGCCGGTCTACACAGTCGGCAACCCCGGCGAGCCTACTATACATCCCGACCCGAGTGCGAACGATCACGACAGGAGCAAGCATCATGGCCACGACATTGAAAAGAAGCGCGATTACGAAGTGAACGACCTCGAGAAGGGACACACAGCAGCGATCACGCCGTCATCTTCGTTGGACGATGATCCCCACCACAGCTCTCCCAATGGCAGGAACTTCTATCGCAAATATCGCATATATATTCACATCCTGCTCTGGCTGATTGCGACTGCATGGTGGGTTGCGAGTTTGGTGCTGCACAGGAACGACAAGAATTGGGTCGTGCCATTCTTGATCTACCTGGCAGTCACAATCAGAATCATTACCTTGCACACCGGCACATCCTACGTTACGAAGCCCATGCGCTGGACCTGGAAACAGACCGGCACACGAGTTAACAATATGATTCCGGCCAAGGCCCGACTCTGGGTAGGAGCGGCAGTCACAGTCGCCGTCATAATCGTTGGATCATTCGCCAGCGCGGAAAGCGCCGACAACACCCGAGAGAACCGCGCGATCAGTCTGTTCGGCTTGGTCGTACTCATCTTCTCTCTTTGGGCGACATCCCGGAACAGGAAAGCGATCAACTGGCACACTGTCATCTCCGGCATGCTGATTCAGTACATTATCGCGCTTTTCGTGCTGAGGACCGGCACTGGATACGACATCTTCTCGTTCATCTCAAGTCTGGCTCGATCACTGCTTGGATTCGCCAAGGACGGTGTCGCTTTCTTGACCACGACAGCAATCTCGGAACTGACGTTCTTCTTCTTTAGCGTCCTACCGGCGATCATCTTCTTCGTGGCTTTGGTACAGCTGTTCTACTACATCGGTCTGATCCAGTGGTTCATTGGCAAATTCGCAGTCTTCTTCTTCTGGACCATGCGAATTTCTGGAGCAGAGTCTGTCGTCGCTGCAGCCACGCCCTTCATCGGTCAGGGTGAGAGTGCCATGTTGATCAAGCCATTCATCAATCACTTGACGATGTGCGAGCTGCATCAGGTTATGTGCTCTGGGTTCGCAACTATCGCTGGCTCCGTGCTTGTTGCCTATATCGGACTGGGTGTCAATCCCCAAGCGCTGATCTCGTCCTGTGTCATGTCCATCCCGGCATCGCTCGCCGTCAGCAAGCTCCGCTACCCAGAGGAAGAAGAGTCTCTCACCGCTGGAAAAGTCGTCGTTCCAGATGACGACGAGCACAAGTCCGCCAATGCGCTTCAGGCCTTTGCCAATGGAGCTTGGCTTGGTCTCAAGATCGCCGGCATGATTCTGTGTACACTACTTTGCATCATTGCCTTTGTCGCACTGATCAACGGCCTGCTTACCTGGTTTGGACGCTACATCAACCTTAACGGCCAGTACGATCTCACCCTCGAGCTCATTCTGTCCTACGTCTTCTACCCAGTGGCATTCCTGCTCGGTGTGCCACGGGGTCCCGATCTCCTGAAGGTCGCTCGCCTGATCGGAACGAAAGTCATCACCGTAAGCCATCTGCCTCTCATTCCACCTCACAGATACTCACGTTTATATTTCTAGAACGAATTCGTCGCCTACGATGCGCTTGTCACTGATCCGATGTATGCCACCATGTCTCCTCGCGCGACTCTGATTGCCACCTATGCTTTGTGCGGCTTCGGTAACATCGGATCACTTGGTACTCAAATTGGTGTGCTTACTACCATTGCTCCTGGTCGATCAGCAGATGTCAGCAGATTGGCAATCAGCGCGCTAGTCACTGGTGTCTTGGCTACTCTCAGCAGTGCCAGTATCGCAGGCTTGGTCATTCAAGATCAAGCCAAGTTTATCACGACGTAACGGAAGGCGATGTATATATCATATACGTGGTTCATGATGAAGAGAACGCCGAGCATTGCTTAGGCTGAACATGCATCTTCACTTCCAGCTATCTGCTTCTATTCGATGGCTTGACTTCCCAGTTCCATTGCCTCATCCATAGAGTCATCGCATCTGCGGACACAGCGCCAAGATCTGCTAGCGTTCTGCTCACCTTGACCGTCTGTTTCGTGTCGAGCAAAGTCGACTTCGCCTTCGGAAAGCGAACCGCGCGATCCCGAAGATTATCGAAGAAGTCAACCAACTTGATCGCAGGATTGTCTTCCACACCAGCGCCTCCCGCCTCTTTGCCAGATCGTTTCAGCAACTCGACCCATTCCACAAAACTCACAGTTTTAAGATCGGAGCCAGCGTAGGCCGTGATTGCCGGGACGAGACTGTCCCACGGAGTGCTGTGCGGACTAACGAGATGGAAGTGATCCGCCGCACCTCGTCCACGCCCCATTTCCCCGCCGCCTTCACAAAGCTCCACCAGCACCTTCGCCGCGACGTCAACAGGAACCCAATCAATTTCATTTCCGGGTCCCAAGTCTCCCGGCAACGCTCCAAGTGTCAAGGAAGTCCGTATTAACCTCGGAACCCACTCCCTCTCGTTCCACATGCCATTTCCCTCTCCATAGCCTACTGGTCCCCCAAGCTGCCCGACCCTCACAATCGTCGCCCTCAGCCCTAGCTCCCTCGCTGCATGGGAAAGCAAGCGCTCTGACAGAAGTTTCGATTGCCCGTACCCGGTTCGCGCAACTTTCCAATCCGTCAATTCGACTTCTGGGATTTTGGAGCGGGAGGTGGAGGCTGCGGCGCCGTAGTTGGAGGTTGCGCCGATGGAGGAGATGAAGACTAGCCTGGCTGGGGAAGTGGGATGGGAAAGGGAGAAGTTGATAAGATTTTGCACTCCATCTATGGAAGGTTTGAAGGTGGAGAAGTTGAGGTTGAAGTCGACGGGCCAGGCGTTGTGAATTATGAGATCGGCCGAGAGGGAGAGGTGGTGGTATGTGGAGGGCGTAAGGCCCAGTTGAGGGTGCGAGAAGTCAGCTTGCTGGAATGTTACGCGGGAGAGGTCTGTGGTGAGACCGCGTTCTCTATGTGACTGGAGCTGGCGTTCGCGGGCGCTGGAGCTGCGGTTTAGACAGGTGATTTGCGAGATCCAGGATTGTTGTAGCAGAATGTCAAGAACGTAGCTACCGAAATTGCCGGTTGAGCCAGTGAGCAGTACAACGAGGCCTTTGCTACGATTCACCGGGGTCCCTTCTCTCGACTCCTTCAACAACAGTCTGCTCGATTGCTGTGAAGAAGGCATGGTGGGGAGCTGTGGACGTCGAACAAAGCTGGCCATGGGTGTTGCAGACTTACAAAATTACAGAGACAAACAACCGCCGAACGTCCATCACTGCTGGTGGTCGAGCATCGGAGGTTACCGTTCCGCAAAGGGTGTCACGAGCAGAAGGGGTCAGCCCCATGTGGGCTAATTGATCCTTCGCAATGCTTATTCATCGCTTGTCGTTCCGTAAAGGGCATCATGACCAAAGTAGTCAGCCCCATGCAGGCTAATTGATCCTTCGCAATGTTCAATGATCGTTTCCAGGGTTCCACACCGAGTCCGCAAACAGTACCACGAGCTCGAGAGTCAACCCCATGCGGGTTAATTGATCCTTCGCAGTGCTTACCATGGTTCACTGCGAGACGCAAACCCCAGATCATGCAAGCGTCCGCCGCTATACCGGAGTTACGTGCGCGCGTGCTCGCAGATACCTCCGGCCGGATCCCTGGGAGATGCGTGAATGCTTGCGTGCACTGTAGCATACTCTAGCGTACCGGCGCTTGCTCGTCGTGGGGATTGCATTTCCTAGTAAAGAACTACGGTAGATTACTCGCTACCGCCAATTTCATCCTTCTGGAACGCTCTCAGCTGCGGCTGGTCCGCCTTCGACGAAGACTTTTGTCATTAGCTGGGACGGCACTGCACGTCGATGGAATTGTTTGATATGACGGTTTGGAGCCAGTTGATGAGACCGCTTGCTCAGTGATTACTAGGCCAGAGAGTGGTGGAACGGTAATGCCAATTCCAACGAAAGGTTTGAATCTAATCTAGTGTTGTATTCTGTCGAGAGGCTCAGACCTTCTCTGAGTTACGGGGCCTTCGACTCTTCCTCTCTTTCCTACTCCGCTTGCCCATCTCGTACAGAAGTCTCTGCTTTCGTGCTTGAATGGCGGTGAAGAGGAAGAACACAGATGCAGCTGTGCACGTAGCTCCAACCCACAATTGACTTCCCAAAAAGCTGCTCGTAGCAGTATTGGCAGCGCTCGCGATCGGTGTCGAGATCAAGAAGCCGATTCCGGCACAAGCATATAGCATTCCAATCCTCGTCCCGTAGACCGCCATGTTGGGACAGATGTACGGTAAGACGATAGCAGGCAATGTGATGGCGAATCCACTGAAGAAACCATAAATGATCAACCATGGGATGTAGCCTCCGATATTGCCAACGGCGATCCAGCAGAAGCCGAGTATGCCCAGTGCCAGCTCACCGAGGAATTGCAATGCTTCTGGGCCAAAGTACTTGTGCTTGAAATCGGTTGACCATGACGGTAGCACACGACCGAAGAACTGCGCTGCGTTGACGACTGAAATCAGGTAGAAGCCCAGTGAAGTGGTGCTATGCAAACTCGTCGTTGTATATGTTGTTGCGAGGAAGAAGGGTACGAACATTCCTGCAAGTAGGACTGGAAGGTGTTAGTCAAATGCAATGAGAAAGATTCCCATCAGACTCACAGAATGCGGAGCCCAGAAAGGTCAGGTAAGAAACGTCGCGCAGTGCCGACATGTCAAGTAGTTGTCGCGAAGTGCGGGAGCTGAGAGGCTTGCTCAAGGCCACTGCAATGCCCAAAGTGACAAGGGCGATGAAGCCGATGATGCGCACAGCCCAGCCAAACCCCACGGATTGGAGGAGGCGGTAGAAGATCGCAGGATCTGTAAACACCGCAAGATCAGCCATTCGTCCACGCATCGTAAAGAGGCCGCCAACTCACATATGACCCCTCCAATCGATCCACCACCTGTACTTAGCCCCAGCGCAAGACCTCGATTCTTCTTGAAGTACACCGGCACCAAAGCTACACTAGGGATGTACAGCAGTCCCTCGCAGACGCCCAAGAGGATACCTTGCGACAGCAGAACCTGATAGTACTCTGTCGAGAGCGAGAGCATCATCAATGCAAATACCATGCCCACGCCGCCGACAATAAGCATGTGTTTGAAGTAGCCTTTGTCGAACAGAGGACCAGAGATCACACCGACGATCAGAAGCAGTGCGCCTTGCAACGTTCCAATCCATGCGATGGAGGAGGCGGAGTGTTGCGAGAGGAGGTCTTCTTGGTAGTAAGCCTGGAAGACACCAAAGCTATTGACAAGACCCCAATTGTTGACGTTGACCAGGAACATGGACAGGACCTGCAGCCATGCTATTGAGCCACCATCAGGCTGTACAACTGGTTTGACAGTAGCGTTGTCTGATTTTAGCCAGGCTGATGGAGATTTTCGCTTTCGGCGTTTGTTCGAGGCTGGTGCATTCATCCTAGCGGTTAGATCCTCGTACATGTCATCCATTGCGAGCCAGGACTCTTTCAATTCTTCGTCATCGGAGTCATTGCTGTAGTCGTAATGCTCATTGTTACCCCGGAGGAGAACGGAGCTCAATTTGTCAATCGTTGGATAGTCGTAGACGAGCTTTGCATCGATGGCCAGGTCCGGGCGAGAAGAGTTGATGGCTCGCACGAGGTTGATGACTTGGAGAGAGTCGAGACCAAGAGAGAAGAGGTCAGTTGAGTTGGTGACCTCGTTGGTGCCGAGTTCTTTGTTGAAGTACTCGGCCAGTGACTGCTTGGCCTCAGCAATGGTGCCAAGCGCAAGGAAGGGACATTTTTCCGAAGGTTGTCTCTTTTTATCAATGTTCGCATAGTGCTCATCTATTTCCGAAGCGTAGAGCTTGTTGGCAGCTGCGCGCTGTACGGTCCCCTTTCCAGCTCGCGGGAGTGGCTTGTCTAGTGTGGTGAACAGGATGTGGTCTTTGGTGATGCGACCATGCTTGACTGTAGGCTCGTTCGCTCGTTCCACAATCGGCCAGATCTTGTCCAGAGGCTGCCTTTCCTCCGCATCGGCGAGCTCCACTAAGAGCGTTGCTTGGAAGCGGCCTTGTCCTATAACGATACATCCTTTAACATGGGGCGACGTGGTTACGAGACTCTCGAAGGTGACAGGGTTGAGCTTCTCGCCATTGCTGAACACAATGATATCGTCGAAGCGCGAAGCATACTTCCAGAGCCCGGGCTTCGTGGGATGTTTCGTAAACAGATCCTTGCTGCAGAATTCATCGATGTCTGGGAAGTTGACAAAGACGGGCTGAAAGAGATGGTACTCAGCCTTCCGTACAATACACAATTCGTACAGTCCTTGGTCTCGTTCTCGAAATTCGTAGCCACCCTGCTTCTCGTTGAAGCAGAAATAGGCCCAGTCTTCCCTCGCCTTGGGCAGCTGTGGAGCGACAATCCACTCTGAAGCGCCATAGCCGGCATTCATGTTGGTTCTTTCGGCAACGAGCTTGCCAGTTGATTCCGAAAGAGGACCTCCCGCGAAAGCAAGACCCTTGAGTCTTGAGATGTTCTCCAAATAGACGGGATTCTTCGCCAAGTCTGTGACGACCGAAGGTGCTAAAGCAGAATAATCGACATTTGCTTGCAAATGAATCTCATTGACCAGATCGGCGGTCAGCGGTACCGATGGTGGCAGTACGACGGTGCTATCGAACCAACAGGGTGCAGTCAGACCATACATGATGCCGGCGATGTGAAACGGTGGGAAGCTGACGAAGATCCTCTCATCACCTAGACGTTCGAGCACTTCGGCTTCATCGAGTAGCTGATAGGCATCGAACCCTGTGATACTTCCGTGATTGATTGTGACAAGCTTCGGAATGCCCGTTGAGCCAGAGCTATGAATCTGGACGAACGGCACGAAGCGGTACTCTTCCCATGTGGCCAGTAGTTCTATTGAAGGCACTGGTCTTGGGTCTAGGAGTTCGTCCAGGAGAGGTATCGCGGAAGTCTGCATGTGACGTGCTCGCTGTATGCTTGCAACAGCTGGTAATCGCTTCTCGTCCGTGAGAAGTCTCGTGGCCCCGCACTCTTCCATCAACGATGCGAATGCTTCATGGCTGTTACGAGGCGAGACCAAGAAAATAACATAACCAGCCTTGACGGCTGCCATGCAAAGAATGTGGTATCGCAAGTCTGGTGCTGCAATGTACACGACAGACTCGTGCTTTCTCACAGGCGGACCGAGCTCAGCCAGCAGCCATTGCGCCAGTCTGTTGATTGCATTAGCGAAAGTCGTGTAGGAGATGTCGCGATAGCCATCGCCGGGATTCGATGTTTTTGGTATCGCCGCGAACGGTCGTTTGTGGTTGTTGGAAGCTCGCTCATCGATGACATGCGACAGCAGTCGTTGTCCGCAATCACGTGGGAATGTCTTCATAATGAAATTGGCCAGCTATGTTGTCAAAGAGCCCAGCAGTGGGGACGAGAAATGTTTACATGAGTATGTCGAAGTAGATGCGGTCTTTGCGATAGAACTAAGACATTCACGAGGCGATGCGCAAGCCACGACTCGGACTAGATATCCAAGTGCACATGAGAACCACGGTTGGCGTTTGCGGTGTTTGTTGTGCCGTCGCCGTTGAAAAGATCTCCTTGTAACGTAGAATGGTATAGTCGATGCATCGAGGCGATAACGAGCGAGGTTCCCGCCAGCCTCTTTCGGGAAACGCTCATCTTATAAAGCTTAGCTTCAGCCGCATCCTTCAATTTTGACCTACAGAAACATCGAAGCTGTGGATGTGGCGCCGTGCTCAAAAGTCGTCGTGCCGTAGTGTCAACAAGTGGAAGTATTCTGAGACGCCTGTGCCCTGTACGAGGCGTATAGAGTGTTCATGTGATCCAGCACTAAGTCCCTCAACTGCCAGCTCCGTCTGCCTCTACCTGGTGTGATTATCTTGTGGTGGAAGCTCGGCCCTTGTAAATGTGATGGCAACGCGAGCAACGATACCCTGTTTCGGTGTTGAAGGATCATAGTGCAGCCATGTGAAATAACGTTCTGATATTGTGGAGCCAGCAAATGCACTGATAGTCTTCGTCGGTGGTACTCGAGGCATTGAATGCTGTTGCGCTGTCGTTGGTTAAATCCAGGAGTGAATTCAACTCCGGCAGTTTATTGCTGCTTCCAGAGGTGATAGCAATGTCCGAATCAATCTTCGATTGCAGTGAGCACACAATTACTGCGCAACATGTTCGAGGGTACCATCGAAGTACTGCGAGGTCGGGAGGTGATCATCTACAGCTCGCCGTCAAGCAATACGTACCCAAGGACAATTCATCACCACAGCCTGGAGATGTCACCATTATTGCATGCCATGCAGCGAGCATGTTCAAGGAGCTGTGAGTCAGAGCTCAACCCTAGAGATAATCATGTACTGACCAGACCCGCGAGATACGAGCCGCTCTTCATGGAGCTCCATCGTGCTTCCAAGAAGTCGTCCCATGCATTTAGGATCCGTGGTATCTGGATGGCCGACGTGGTAACGCATGGCCGAAGTGGCGTGCTGAATGAAGGACGACTCGGCATCGATTACTCGTGGGGTGATCATGCTCGAGACCTGTTGCATATGATCAACGTGTTTCGTGCCGACATGCCTCAGCCGCTGGTCGGTTTCGGCCACAGCATGGGGGGTACCAACATCATCCAGCTGTCCTTACTCCATCCCGGCCTCTTCACTTCGATAATGTGTTTCGAACCTACCCTGAATAAAGAGCGCGTCGGCATGAATTTCGTGGCCGTGTACGGATTGACTGAGCAACGAGACCTATGGGCGTCCAGGGACGAGGCCGTGGCCGACTCTTACAAATCGCCAGTGATGAAGACCTGGGACCAGGCAGTACTGGCGCGCTGGCATGATTGCGGCTTGCGAGAGCTGCCAACGCAACTGTATCCAGATGCGCCAAAGGCCATCGCAGACCGGGCGCAGGCCCAGGACACCGTGCCAGTGACGCTCACCACCACTAAGCACCACCAGGCCCGCACCTATGCTCGAGGAGTGTATCCGCCATATGGTGACGACCTCAGCACCTACAGACCCACACGCGCGACCCATCCAGATCTTTCCGCGGCAGAGTTCGCGAAGAACCCCAGTCCAGTGCCTGTTTATCGGCCGGAGACGAATCTAGTGTTCGAGCAGCTGAGGTTTCTACGGCCCTCGTGCTTCTACATCTATGGCGAGAACACGACGTTCGAGAATGCGAAGTCACAAGGTCGAGCCGACAAGCTGGAAGTGACTGGCATTGCTGAAGGCGGCAGTGGAGGAGTCGAGGCGGGCGCGGTCGCCGATGTTGTCCTGTCCGGCATTGGACACTTTGGACCCATGGAGCAGCCTGCCAAGGTGGCGGCCGTAGCGACAGAGTGGCTTGGCAATCGGTTACAAGAGTGGAAGAGGGAGGATGATACAGCAGCCGCAGAGTGGGATCGTGTGGGAAGCAAAGAGAAGGCGATGATTGATGATGAATGGAGGCAGTGGATAAAGAAGTTCTACGGTCGGCAAGCGCGCACCTCCAATACCGTAAGCAGAGACAAGGCGAGGCTGTAAGGGAGTGAATATGACGGATAGCTGCGATGCGTACATATATCTTGTATGCAGGAGAATGTGGAACGTGATGTGGGTGATCAGACGCGACATGTTATACGACAACAAGCCGACATGAAGCCGCCAAGACTTGCTCTCTGCCCCTCCGATCTCCCAACTGCATCTCGTTACCTTCCTACTCCCACTGCCTGCTATTGATATTGCAGTAGGCCAGACGTGCCGCACAACGCGCGGGATGCTCAGCGACTACGAGGACGTTGTCGCTGTCTGGCGCACATCACGTGACCGCATCGGTCTCAAAGCGAACGAGTTCCGACGTTATCAAGTGGTCAAAGCCTTCCTCGATCCGAAAGTCTGGGTGGTCTGGCTCATGGGTGCTGCCGGGGACTTACTAAACGGCGGCGTTGCCAAATTCACATCAGCGCTCATTAAGGGCTTTAACTACGATGCTCTGCATGCCAGCTTGATGTAGACACCTGGAAGTCCCTTTGCGATTGTAGGCTGCATCTTGTTTGGGTACCTCCTCAGCTATCAAGATTGGCTAATGCCGAGCATCTTGTTGAGCTGTTTGCCGGGCATGACTGTCCTCATCGGAATCCTGACGATCAACATCGAACACAGGCTCGCATTGACCGCCATGGCGTGGATGCAAAACGTTCTCGGTGCGCCATTGATCCTCTGCTGGTGTCTCCCCGGCGTTCGCACGGCTGACCGCACAACAAGAACAAGGATTATGGGCATCTTGTTTGTGGCATACCGTGCTTGGAACATTGGAGGACCGCATCTGTTCCTGGCCTCTGAGGTGTCCCGCTATCCGACTGCTATCAAAGTGATTGCTCGGTGCATACGCTGCTATGATCGTCTTTACCACTGTATACCGGGCACTATGCTGGACGACCAACAGACAACGAGATCGCCATGGTGAACGAGCTGACTTACTGGCTGAAGGCATGGAAGGGTTCGATGACTTGACAGATCGGGGAAATCGCCACTTCAAGTACAGATTGTGAAAATGAGTCGACTGTGATGCTGGAGGCATCGAGACTTCACGGCAGCGTTTGGCAGTCCAACCCGTGAAAGTTATACCTTGAAGTGGATGAATATTTCCACGAAGCACGACTGAGTCTGACCGTACTGGTCAGCGGGCCGGCATGGACGAAGGCTTGACAAGGCGCACGTATGTGAGGACAGGAGGTTTGCATTGGCTGAGAAATATAAGGGTCACGATGGCGTTCTGTCTTTGACCGTGCTAACAGATCGCTCGTTCTGCAGTCTAGAGAGCGCATTGTTCGGTGTCGCCATATCATCAGGATATGCTTTGAGCGACTCTCGCGGTTGACGAGTCCGATCCACTGGCTCACCTAGGCTCGAGTGCATGAGACGTTCTCGAGACATTCTCAAATTGTGTCATGTGTCAACCTGGCTGAGACAATTCGAGTTCACCAATCTCTAGCAAGACATCGCAGCCTTGCGACGCGGTGCATTATCTCGACTTGGGCAACCAGGGCATTCTCCTTACTCCACTTCTCAACATTCACTTCGGCGAAACCGCGGAGTTCTTCCCGCGCTAGTAGGCGGCCAGAACCCGCATTGTCTGCAGACTATTGTCCAGCTTCTTCAATAGCAAGAGACCTTAGTCAATCTCACACTTAGCCACCGGCTATTGTCCCGCTAATCACATTAGAAAAGGCTGCTCGGACACATTGCTCGCCATCCAAGTGCGATCACGCTTCTCAAATAGACCAGTCGAAGAACACCCGCCACTTATCCAAACCACCTTACCGCCCCGACACACCCCGACACTTCTTTCGCAAAGATTTGCACTCAGCACTGACGAGTCGCATCGCCTTTGCACAGTCATCCTTCCCGACTCGTAAGTACTGCACGAATGCGCGACGCGATGTTCATGACTGACAGGGGAATCACAGGTGTGAGCAACATTCACTTCGAGTCTGACGTCTTGGCATTACGCCAAAACGCTCTGGCGGGGCCCTTGCCTCTCGACCTCTTTCACTTGCGACAAGAACCTTCTCTCCATATGGCAAACACCTCTCGGATTTCCACAATCCTTTCGCGGCTACTCAGTAACTGTCAGCACTGCACACGCACCGCTTGCCGACCACAACACTGCACGCGCCTCACTTCGCCGCCGCCTGGAAAGTGTCCGGTAGTACCGCGGCATCATAATGTACCCCACAGCCGCGCAAATATCCGCGCCTCGAGTGGAGACACACCAAAGCATGGCGCGCGATACTGCGGGCACCTCTAGGCCTGCTGTCGACTCTGAGCAACAAGATATCACCGTCGTGTCGACCCAGACATGGACTGGCCCTGCAGCCAACCCCGCGCTCGCCGCCCGCTTGAACCACGATGCAAGCACTTTGAAGATCCATATGCACTATCAAGAGGGCCACCCGCTCGAGCTGTGTATGTCTTCGTACAGGCATGACTCGCAAGGTCTTACGTGCTTCAACCGGGAGAAAGCGCTCACCGATGCTATGGGCAGCTCTGAGTCCAGCGCTACTCTTTCTCAAGCACGCTTGGCGAAGATGCTTCTACCATTCTTCCGCTTTGGGGACTCGAGCACATACAAGTTCATTGACGGTGATGCATATGGGCTGATTGCAGCTAGTATATTTGCCAGCCTGGTCTTCGAAGACGTGACTGAATTTCGACTGAAGGAGCTTGTCAAGTCAGGCGGGCTAGTAGAACATCAAATCACAGGCTTTCAGCTGGACAATGGATCACCACTCGAACAAGGTTCGCACGAGTTTGGCACTGTCGTGCTTCCTACCGTCAAGGCCGAGTATCCTCACCTCTATCCTAATCTTAGCGAGGAAGGACAGGAAGACTTCAAGGCCGCGCTGGAGAGCGAAGATATTGATGAGATCCTTGACTATGGAAATGAGATCGGCTATGTCTACGAGACTTACGAACAGACGTCTCCACCCGAGAACAAGATGCAGATGCGACGAGACAAGGTCTTCAAGCTAAAGGCGAAGGCTCGAGCCGTGACTCAGCAAGCGCAAGGGGCAATGGAGGGAACAGAGACCGCTCAAGTTGCTGATCAGCTTGCCGAGAGGCATGGAGAGTCCAATACTGACGCCGAGCACGCCAAGCACGCCGAGTACGACGAGTTATCGCCACACAATCCTCAGCCTGCAACAGCTACAGAGCAAGACACAGCAGCGCGGCCAGTCGAAGTAAAGGAGGAGACTCGTACTAAGGAAGCCCCCATTCGCGAAGAGTCAATTTTGCCGAAGAGGGAATACGGTGCGCTTGACTCAAGCCTCGAAGATGATCGGGTCTCGCAGCGCTCAAGAGAGCATGAGCAGATTGCGCCGCCAGCGTTCAACGGCGAAGACGATTCTGCTTTCGACGCTTTGAACGACATTAGTGAACGGCTTCTCTCTACAAATGAGCATACCTCAGACTTATATGAGGTCAAGAAAGCTCCCGACAAGAAGCGCCCGCGTAACGAGACCGACAGTGACGATACCGAGCATCGAGCTCCGCCAAGGAAGATCAAGCTGGACAACAACAATGCAGAGACAAAGGCAGTATCTGGCAACGCTCTATTCGATCTGCCGAAAGAATCAGCTGGCTCACCAGCACTGAACCAAAATCAGATACCGAAGAACGTCCCGAAGCTCATAAAGCGTCCCACGCAGGCACCCAACTTGTCAGCCAGCCATTCGACTTCAACAAGTCCTTCAGGCGCTGACTCAAACGCTTCTGAAGCATCCACTGGAAGAACCACACCACAATCTCCAACAGGAGTATCGCCGCCGCCGAAACAGCCGTCGCCGTTGAACAACGCACGGCTGGCCTGGGCAAGAATGTCGCAAAGGGCAAGCAGACTGTGCCATTCTCTGCACCAAATACTGCTGCATCCGACGAGCCTGATGACGGCGAGCTGATTGTTATGGAGGATGAGCCACCTGCACAGAAGACATCTAAGACTCTCGGCAAGCGCAAATTCGTTGACGACGACATGCCAAGTCCTTACAAACAGCCAGGGGACACCTTCGAAAAAGCGTCACAAGGTCAATCCAAAGGAGTCGAAGAAGGATGAAGAAGTGCCCGAGGCTCGACGCGTACCCAAATCAACGGTGCATACTCCTGCGCCGGTACAGCAGAACGGAGTGCGTCGACCTCAGGACTGTCCGATCGAGAGAGATATCATGGCGGCTTATGATAGTGAAGTCACACGTATCGGCAGAGGTTGGGAAGCGATTTCAGTGCCCCGTCTGAGGTCCTATCTGGACTACTACCATGGTCGTGTCTTCGCCGCCAAGCGTGTGGACCGAAAGTACATTGTCCGGGTCATCGAGCCGTCTTGTAAGACTAAGCGAGAGCAGGAGGATGAGGCCGCCCGAACTCGCCAGCAGCGCGTGCAGGACGCTCGGAAGGCTGCTCATAAAGAGAGCGAAGCGTATAAGCAAGCTCAAGGCTTAAAGAGTGCTTATGATCGCAATCGAAGAAGCTCGAAGGATGAAAGGTGCGCTAAGAGAGCCGACACAGACCATGACGGCGAACGACAACGCATAGCATACGACGACAATCGACCGCACTCTCAACAGATCACTCAAGACCACGATAGACCCTGGCGAAGTTCAGCGTTGGACACGGCCACCATAGACAATGCCTACAAACTCCATATCCAACACCAAGCTCAGGCAGCGAGAAGACACCATTGAGGTATGATACAGTCAATACCACAGCGGTTATCACACAACCGGTCACTCGGTAATCACACAACCGGTCACTGAGCACTGCAGCTCGCATGATCGAAATTGTTCAACGGCACACGGTAAGCATAACCAGATCACGACCACGATTTCACCACCAAGAAATCCAATCGCACGGATATGTACAGCTCATGACGATCGAGCCCATGCCATTGACACCACCGCAATCAGGACCACGATTCGCACAAGACAATGCTCCGTCAGCTCACAGGCCACGAACCATACTGTCCCCACAGTGCTCCACGAACAGACTTGACCAGGAATAACAGTCTCAAGTCTTACGACGACGGACCTTGACCACCAATCAGCCAACGTTCTGGCACCAGAAAACACGGACCCAGCGTCTTACGACGACAGGACCATGTTTCTTGAGCTTTCGATACTACAGAGAATGCGGTATCCAGCATCCGTCAGAGCACAAGATTGAAGGAGGAAGTTATGTTCATCAAGGCGAACCACCAACAATAAGCGGCAAAAGTCTGACGACAACGGACCTGTATCACTCGGCATCGACCCTCTGCACTCCACCAAAGAAGGGACCTATCGTCTTACGACAACAGAAGTAGGCTTTTTGAGCTCATGACAGCGCAGGGTAGAATGATCAGCTAGAAGCAGATGGAGCGAATGGAGCCAAAAGACGTGGGAGTTGGCAATGGATATTTTGAGAACTGCAGGAGACGCCAAGAAGGTGGTAAACTTTCACCCAACTTTTGCGATTACGTCTGGAGAAATTTGATGCAGAGAGAGACATGGGGGCGGAGAAGGATCTTGAGCAATGAGTACGAAGGAATATGGAACGAAATTGACTACACGGCAGCATTTGCAAGACTGACGGACCCCAGCATGAAGGGGGTTTGTATGCTGAAGCTTTCACTTGAATGATGGACATCAGACCGCCGAAGAGTGCTGGGAGAAGGAACTGTCTATACTGCATGGATCGCTACACTGAATGAATTGCATAGACACATTGATTGATGCACTCCGAGTTTTGGGATAGTTCACTTTGTGCCACCGATCGTTCACTATAGAGTCGCGATCGTTTGTCACATGGCATGAGCATGTTCAGCCTAGAAGACTACGGCCATGATGAGTGACGAATAAGTCATCGTCAATCCCACGTCCTACTTGACCATGCCATCCTAAGCATCACCTTCAACGACCTCATGCAACCTCCTCGCATCCTCCATGACCGCATCCCAGAAATCCCAATGGCTGTGCGCCTGATCCGGATACATCTGCTCCGTCCTCTCATCAAGCATGCCGGGAGTCTTATTCAGAATGAGGTCACACGTCAACTATCATCACACATCAGATAAGTAACCTCAATCGAACATCGAAGGGGGCTTCCGACTGACCTTTGACCTTGACTGGACATCCTCATACATCTCCGCCTGAGCATCATTCATGCTCGCCACCGTGGCAATAGGTGGGAGGACTCTGAGCATACTAACTCGTACACATTATCAGCTACCACTTCTGATCACCAGACCACTGCGTTGCCAGCAAGGCAAGAATAACAACTCACAAACGTCCTCCCGACAACATCCCGCATGAAATAGACCCGATTCTTGCTCGCCGCCGGCGTCATGAACGTTTGATTGATATTCGGGGTCATAGCTTCATGATACGCCTGATGTCCGTACAAAGAACTAAGGCCTCGGCGTACTTTTTGGAAGTCAGGAAGGCATTGGCTGGGATTTCGAATGCCTTGGCTTATTTACTGGATTCGTCGCGTGTGGCGGTGTTGGGGTCGAGGATGTTGGTGGGGATTCACGAAGCCTCCTGGGACGATTCGGAACATGGCAGATGGTGGCGGTGATGATGGTGATGGCGGGAGATGAGAGGCGAGATGTTGTAGTTGTTGTTGCTGTTGAACTTTATGTGATGGTGGAGACGAGAGGATGATGGAACGTGAGAAGACCATGACATGCGACCTCAAGAATAACGCTTATGCCTTTCGCATCACAGGGATAGTTTTGTTGGTATGCACTGCGAAGGGGTCGGAAGTGATATTGTACGCGACGAGGTCCGCTCTGTCGCAACACGAAAGTGACACGCTCGGTCAAAGTTTCTCTTTGATCAGTGAGCCAGGAGCAGCACGATGTCGTCTAGGGGTGGGAGGTCAATTCAATGAGTATCAAGTCTTGTCACTCGTAGTGGTTGCTTTCTGTATCTATGCTCTGTGTTGATACATTAAGAAGCTGTAAGCTGTTCTTCAACTCATCCGAAACGATGCCCAGACGCCTCGCTGAAACAACGTGCTCCCACCCCAGCTCTTCAATCATAGGCCCCGGAAGGTCAAGATGCTATTTCTTACCCTTCGCAGCCCTCCCGCCGGGCGCAAATCTGCCCAGGTTGCTGAGACTACTCTTTCCCTTCTCATGTCGACCTGTAGAATTATGGCCTGCAGCAAGCCTGGCATGCACCGATTGTGCCGAATCCGGTCTTCCAGGACCTGCTTTTTCAACAGCAGCGGCATGCGTCTGCTTGTTCTCCTTCTCAGGCAAAGGGTCCGCATCCAGGCCATGTTGGCTTATCAGCTGTCTCTTCTGGCCCTGACGGACTTTGTCCTGCGTTGCGCGGAAACGTTCGAGAAGTTCTGCCCACTTGATGATGCCGTCCTCGCGGGTTTTCAAGCGGTTCTGTCGCTCGAATGTACTCACAGATGACGGTGTGTTTGCAGATGCTTGACTTGGACGGATGTGCAAGTAGCCGATGGCCGAGACGCTGTTCAGCCTGTTCTTGAGTGCTGCGAAGGCACTGCTCTGTGGCAGCAGCATCAACAGTCCATAAAGACATTTGTAGAGATTTGGATGTCGTTCCGGCTCCAGTAGCTGCATCCTGAGGTATGTGAAGACTGGCGACTCCAGCAGCTGCACCAGTTTGTCAATCTGGATAAGGATGTTGACTGTCATCTCGATGTCGCAGAAAATCTGTAGCAAGTTGTAGGCTTGCTCGTACGCCTGAGCCAGCAGACACAGGCTGAAGGTAGCAACGGCATTGACAGACCATGCCTTGAACAAGACCGTGAAGAATGTCTGACCATCTCTACCGTCCAAGTTCCGTAGTCGCTTCCGGAGGTCTGCAAGTTCCGGTGCAGTGATGAGGTTGTTGTTGAGGTTCTGCACCATGACTGCAGCAAACTCGATATCGTCCTCTTCCTTCTCGAGACAATCGGCCAGGGTCCGATAAATACGCTCTGCTGACAGTGACAGGCACAGTTGTCGAATGATGAGGTTACCGCGCATCTCCAATAACCTGCGGTCGGTGGCGAAGAGTTTGAGCAGGTT
Source organism: Dothistroma septosporum (assembly GCA_002236755.2). Lineage (NCBI taxonomy): Eukaryota > Fungi > Ascomycota > Dothideomycetes > Mycosphaerellales > Mycosphaerellaceae > Dothistroma > Dothistroma septosporum. The sequence goes on from NBZP02000006.1 coordinate 1,786,115, forward strand.
GACCATGAAAGAGGAAAAGTAGCTATCGTCGCTGCTTTTGCTAATCTCCGACAGCAGGAGTAGATCTCTTGTGACCACGGCTTCTGCAGGATCACTAAGCGTCTTCAGTAATGCTGGGAAGGTGGCGTCCTGTATTGCCGCGATCTTTCGCGGAGCCTTACGATGGAGCATGATCAGCCAGGCCAGAGCTGCAACTCTGGTCGCTTCATGCTCGTGCAAGAATTGCAATGTCAGTGCATTGACGGCAGCCTCGTAGTCGAGGTCTAGCCATCTGGTGTCCGTAGGCTCTGGCTCGTCAGCAGGAGGTTCCGGTGTCGACACCTCAGGTGTCCTCGAGGCTGGCTCGTTCTCTGGACTGGGTGGCTTCTGAGCAGCTTTCGAAGCGCCGACCGACTGACGCTTGTCACTGTTAGCATCTTTCGCAGGTCGAAGTGACATATTGTTTCCTCCCGCACCAGCAGCAGCTCCAGGCACCGCGCCACCCGACATTGCTGGCGCAGTCGGCACAGTCGACATATGTGCTTGCTCTACTCCTCCAGCTTGCGAGCCGTGTGGACCCTCAGGTAGTGACATGATATATCTGATCAGTTGCTGGTTCACCCGGGTCGCAGCTTGGCTGACATGTTCTCTGTCATGCGAAAGTGCCGGCAGAAGTTGCTCGAGGAGTTTCGGTGTAAATGACAGAATATCCTCCGGGCAGATGTCCATGAATGTCTCTATCCATCCAAGGCAGGTCGTCTGGATCTCTTCTTCCCGTGAATCAGCCAGGTAGTTGACCAGTATCTCGAGGATGCGCTGGAAATCGATCTGAACATCCTGTCCAGGTATCCACTCGTCCACCATCGTGTCCCCAGCGACAGCATCGTCGTCGTCATCTGCTGCAGTGAGCGATGAAGCACCATCCGCTAGTTTTTGATCTTCCTCCATGGTCGTGAGCTTCGGCTCTGGTGTGGGCGCAGGTGAGTGCATCATTCCATTCTCCCGGTTCTCCCGGCTGCCAGATAGATCTGCATCCGCCTCAACGTCGTCTCCGTGCTCGCTTTCTACCACAATGCTTGAGTCGCTGACCTTTCTCACGGTATCCTCCTTGCTCTTCTTGCTCTCCGCAATGCCCTTCTTGACTGCTGCAATCTTCTTGATCTCGACGAGGAACCGATCGAGGGCGGTCTTGGTCGTGGTATGTACGTCTTCATTGGAATCGCTTAGGAATCGTAGTAATCCGCCCAGGAAGCTTGGTAGGTATGCAACCAGTTCGAGATCCGGTATTTGGTCGAGTAAGGTGATCCATGACACCAAAAACGTCCTCGCGAATGGGTTCTGGACGTTGATGCGCTCCTGCAGTAACGGTATGAATCTTGGCAAACTGAATGCCGTCGGAGTTTCCACGCTCTGATCCGGTGTGTTGTCGCCCGACTCTGCCACTGCTGTCTCCGGTGCCAATACTGATGCATATGTTGCTGCCGACTCACTCACAATGTCTTTGACCAAGCGGTCGAGCAACTCGGCGCCATTCTTGACGGAAAGTTCGGTATCTGCTGCGAGCTTCGAGAGCGCATCGAAGACGTCGTTGAAGTAGATCAGAATCTCTCCTTTGGCGACCTTCGCAATGTTGTACATGCTCTCGCACGCATAGTACCGAACACGGGCATCTTGATCGGAGAAGCAGGCCAACACAGGAGGTACTATCTCCTTGAGGTAGCGAGCTACTTCCTGAGGGTGTTAGTGCCATCGACCAGCTCCAGAAGCGTTATCAAATACTTACCGCTCCCAATGCTATTGCTGCCGCCGCCAGACCGATTAGGCCCCCATTACGGGCATGCGGCTGGTGGACGGCATACGCATAGTCATGACATAGCTGCCAAACGATCTTGCCTATGCGATCGTGATTGCCGTCTGTAAGGGCCTGTCGGATGGTTGACTCGAGCCTGGAGGCATACTGCATTAGCCAATGTCTGTCGTAGTGCTCGATGTGAACTTCAAAGTCGTCGATGTAGGGCAAGATGGAGTTTCGGTATGGATGGCTCTCTCTTGACCATCGCCTCTTGAGAGCCCGGCCAGCCATAGCCATTGCATGATGGAACAGGCAGAGAGGGATAGTTCGTGAGGGGTATGGTATATCTCCACTGTGCTCTTATGTGGCTTACTCTAATGCTCCGGCCTTCCGCTTGTCATACAGCTTGTCCTGCAACAATCGCTGCACGCTGCTGTCCATGTCTCGTTCTTATCCGTCTTCTCCCATAGCCTCCTCAACCTTGCACATCACATTCGGCAGCGTGGTCGCGTAATCGTTGCTATCCAGAGTATATGGCGTATTTCGCGTGCTCCCGAGTATTCTCAGACCACACTGGTATTCGATTGCTTGGTGAGTGTGTTGTACAAGAGTGGTGCATAGAAACAAGCAAGCTGCCTGGACCCCAAGCACACAAGCATGCTCCGACTCCACAAACAGCAGCCGCGCCAGTGACGATCGCCCATGCGCGCGTGCCGAACCTTGCTCGTTTTAGATTCTGCCGGGCGGTGACAGCCGACATCTGCTTTCCGCGTCCACCTGCAGTTCCTTTGACCAAGACAAACTTCGCGAACAGCCACCACACCACGTACACCAACCCCCCACAGCAGACATGTCCAGCGACGAGGTCTCACGCGAGCTGTCGCGACTATGGCGCGTGCTGAGAACCACCAAGCAGATGTGCGCCGATAGAGTATGCGCCAGCAATATGACTACAAACTCTTCGTTGCATGCTCACAATACACCTAGGGCTACGAGTTGACCGAAGAAGAATGCAACATCTCCCTCGACGATTTCCGCCAGCAGTATGCAGATGAGACTGGCGCGCCACAACGGACGAGAATGGCCTTCACGGCGCGTCCATCCGAGAACATGCAGAAGAAGTACATGCCCCTCCAGCGACCTGGCCAGTCAGAGGGAGAACCTGCAATCGGTACCATCCACGTCGAGTTCTCCAACGACGCCAACATCGGTATCAAGCACATCAAGCAGTTTGCCCAGGTCCTCTCCGAGAAGAACTACTACACCGGCATCTTCGTCAGCGCCGTCGCGCCTACCCCGGCCGCGATGAAGATCATTCCTAGCATCTTGCCGACCGTCATGGAGATATTTCGAGAAGAGGACTTGCTCGTAAATATTTCGAAGCACGAGCTAGTACCGAAGCACGTACTGCTCAGTCCTGAGGAGAAGAAGGGCCTGCTAGAGCGGTATCGCTTGAAGGAGACGCAGCTGCCTAGAATACGCTGGGACGATCCGATGGCGAAATACTTGGGACTTAGGAGAGGTCAAGTTGTCAAGATCATCAGGAAGTCCGAGACGGCAGGACGTTACGCCAGTTACAGGTGGTGCATATGATAGCAAAAGCGAGGCACGAGACAAAAGCTTGACATTTGCGGCATAGCGAGGCGTCAGGCGTTGACATGAGATGTACTACTAGTGAAGTCATTTGGCACGAATACGACAAGATCGAAAGACGCTTACCTCACATACCGCGCATAGCAGGCTTCAAGGACATCGGGAGAGATTTGGCCAAAGCCTGAGTCGCGCCGAAGGAGGAAGAAGAGATACTGCTACGGCCCGCGGTGAGCGAGTACGGGAGAGGGAAGAGACAAATGGAGAGTACAAATGGAAAGGTGAGATTCATTCACTTGTTCCTTTGAGTTCATTCCACTAAGATGCCTGTTCCTTCCTCTCCAATTTTTCAAGCTAGCAATGACTCAGACGGCACCACGAAGTTTGTTGCTCTTACTGCTGTTGCGGCAGGTCTGACCTATGCCCAGTAGTACATTCGATGTGCAACAGAGTATGCCTCAGATGAGAAAGCATCCATGCTCAACGAGGTCGCTGCAAATGCAAGTGCCAGCACCGGCAAGTTATTGTTTAGCGATGCAGCACTTCGCAATGTTGACACTTATGTGCACGTTGTCATTGCATTCGCGAAGGTCAACCGATACAGTCAGGCTCAAATCAAAAGTAGGTCAGTACATGCCATCCCGTATTCATGAACATATCATTAATCGTTCAACAGATCTCCGTCACGAAAGATGCCTACGCATCACACAGCATCGCCTTCAGCCTCGTACACACCGGCTTCAATACAGACAGCGCCTGAGCCGCCTCCGCCAGCGGTAGCAGCGCCGAGCTCGCCATGGAGCGCGCCCTGCATTAGGGATTCTACGCAGACCTCAACCTCTACTTCCTGGCTGACCTCGGCGGTGGCCTCCTGGGCTTCTGCTACTTCCCTGGTAAGTTCCATCCCTAACCTCTCCTCCACATCACACTTTCCACATTTTCACCTCAGAGGTCTCTCCATCATCCACGAACCTCATCCTCGGCGGCTGCGTCAACCTCGTCGACTCCCTGCCCAACGGCTCGGACAAAGTATGACATCTGCGCCACTGCGACTCATGAGATGGAACGCTGGTTTGGCATATACCGCGTCGTCCAGGGCTCCTCGTTTTCAGGCTCCGGCGATCAAGTCTCTAATACATCCATGCAGAAAACTGCTACTGGTAGATGTCCCTCCAGGCAAGACTCCTCCCTGAACGCCAGGGATGTGATTCTACGCATAATTGGACAAATTACAGGTATGGTGCGTGTGTGTCTGAACTCACTGGCGGCTAAAGCACGAGAGCGGGAAGCTTTTATGACCAGCGGAGGGCTGGGGAGAAGGGTTTTGGATAGGGTAGGGTGGGGCCAGGGTGGGGAGTTGAGGCAGGGATCTGGTGATGTTCTGCATGAGATGACAGCGAGGAGTTGATAGAGTAGATATGATGTCCTACATGCGATGACAGCAAGAAGTCAGAGAAGACTGTACCAGACGTGTCATTGAGATATACGTTGGTGTCAGCATGAAGGAACACAGTATGGCGCATGAACGAAGAGTATGAGATACGCCAAATAACTCTCTAATGGAAACTTTCCATTCACATAACTCATCTCATCTTCTTCATGATATCGGAGCACCGTATGAGTCTACGTCCCGCCGCCATGCTGGTCAAATATACTGTGTACAGCAGAATGCAGCGCATGCGCCAGAAAGTTATGCATACTCCGGAATGCAAGATCCGCGCCTCGAACTACTTCGATCGACGCTACCAACGTCACCCACCAATGCGCTTTCGAGCTCGACCACGAATGGCAGCTAGACTGTGCTAGAAAGCCGCATAACCGACCACGCCCTCCGTGCATACCTCGTTTACTCGTGTTCACTCCACCCCCCTCGTTTACTCGTGTTGTCTCCTCCTCTCTCGAATGGTAAGTTCCGCCACGAGATGAGGATACGATATTCATTTCATAGATTTGCCATGCGTTCGCACGGGTTTCTTGACATTGTTCCTTGAGACTTCATTCTTTGTACATTCTCTTGTGTGAGCGCTTTGGTTGCAGAACGCGCTGAACCGCGAAAGCACTACGAACAATGGCAGAAGAGAAGAATTCCACCCCCTCGCCTGCCGCGAGCTCGGAAGATCTAGAAACGCAAGAGCAGACCATTACCATCAATGACGATAAGAGCACACCACGAACACAGGATGCCACCGAAAAAGACCCCAACATCGTGGACTGGGACGGCTCCACCGATCCTCACAACCCTCGAAACTGGACCACCAAAGCAAAGGTAGCCAACACCGCCTTAGTCATCATCCTCTGCTTCATCACGCCCCTGGCATCCAGCATGTTCGCCCCCGGCGTGCCGCAAGTGCTCCGCGACTTCCACACCTCCGCCGCCACAATCGCCGAGCTCGTAGTCTCGATATTCATTCTCGGCTTCGCGATCGGACCCCTCTTAATCTCACCACTGAGTGAAATCTACGGACGCTGGCCAGTATACTTCGTCTGCAACGTAATGTTCCTGATCTTCACGATCGCGTGCGCGGTCGCGAGTTCAATTTCACAGTTGATCGTATTCAGACTGTTCGCGGGGATTTTCGGAGTGTGTCCGGTCACGCTTGGAGCAGCGACTATCAGTGACTTGATCGCGCAGGACAAGAGAGGGTTGGCCATGTCGCTCTTCGGGATGGGGCCACTCTTGGGTCCCGTCATTGGACCCGTGGCGGGCGCCTACCTCTCCGCTGCGGAAGGGTGGCGATGGACATTCTGGGTGATCACCATTGCGTACGGGGTTGCTTCGATTGCGCACTTTTTCCTATGTAAAGAGACGTATGGACCCGTGCTGCTCGAGCGGAAGACGTCGAAGTTGAGGAAAGAGACCGGAAACATGGATCTGAGGTCTGCGCTGGATTCGGGGCTGGAGAAGAAGGAGATGATTTTGAGGGCGTTGGTCCGGCCCTTTAAGATGTTCTTCTTTTCGCCAATCGTCGCGATGATGGCAATCTATGTGGCGTTTGTGTACGGGATCTTATACCTGCTGTACACGACGTTTACATTTGTGTTCATGGAGTATTATGGTTTCAGTTCGTCGACCGTTGGGTTGACGTATCTTGGGTCCGGGATTGGCATGTTTCTGGGTTTGTTCCTGATCGGAGGGGCGAGCGACAGGTTGTTGAAGAGCAAGGCGGCCAAGCATGGAGGAGATCTCAAGCCGGAGTATCGATTGTTGCCGTTGATGTTCACTGGCTGGCTGTGTCCGGTCGGGTTGTTCATCTATGGCTGGACGGCTCAATACCATGAGCAATGGGCGGTACCACTGTTCGGGACACTACTGTTTGGTATCGGCATCATCTCAGCCTTGATCTGCATCCAGCAGTACCTGATCGATGCATATACGGTGTATGCCGCCTCGGCGATTGCGGCGAACACGGTCTTGAGATCGGTTGTGGGAGGTCTGCTGCCCTTGGCTGGACTGAGCTTGTACCAGAAGCTTGGTCTTGGCTGGGGGAACAGTCTGATCGCGTTCATAGCGCTTGCCATGACCCCAGTGCCGTTCGTATTCTACATCTTTGGTGAGCGGATACGAAAGCGTAGTGGAGGAATGAAGTTGTAGATCGACGGCGTGTAATATCAGATCAACTTGTGCTCTTGCGCTGCTCTCGTCGTCCGTATCCTTGTCCATTGAGTCCATGCCCAGCCTGCATCCTATACCTGCCCGTACGGCGCAGCCAGATAGGATGCCAAAAACCCAATCCCAATGTTGATCATCGGATCAACGCCGGTCTCGCCAGTGAGCCATTGGTGGAGTCGAATCCATAGGTATGATATCAACACTCTGCCAGCGGTGATGTACAACCACAAGTACGGACTCGTCCGGAATGAGCTGAGTGAGTAATTGAGTAGTACGTTCAAGATGATACAGAAAACCATGCAGGTTAAGGCCGCGTCAAGGCGCCTGCGTAGGTCGATTGCTGGCATTGTGCTGAATGTTGTAGCCCAATCATGTAACGAAGCACCATCAGCCCGCGAGCAATATGGTTCCTCGCCAGAGATTGAAGAAGCAGCAAATTTTGCGATGTTGATGTACTTGAAGGATCCTGCCGGGAGACGGCTAGTCATGCCGGCTTATCCGTTGGCTGAGCTGCGCATCGTAAAGTGCTTTGCCGCATAGCCATACCATTCATACGTTTGACATTAGCTGGAACCAAACGCTGTCCGATATTGACCAAGCGCTTCCCAATGCGAATCGGACGGGGCATACCCGAGTCACCAAGTTCCAGCCTCATTCGCGCTTACTCATTCCCATGGATGGCGTTTGTTTCAGAAGATACATCAAATGGAGACCCGTGATGAACTCCCACAGCTGGTTCGGATATATCGAAGACCTCTGCCAGAATCCCGACATACCAGACCCGTTTTTCGCGATGAAGATTATGAGAAAGATGGCAAGTCCAGCGCTTCCCAGAGTTCCCAACAGCAAACAAAGGCCCCGATAGACTGGCTGCCTCGTCGATGGAGCAGCAAGTCCCGCTAGCAGAATGTTCGCATTCGCGCCTCCGATAGCAAGGAAGGCTCCCAGATTATGCCAGATCGCATACCCATCCTTCTTCTCACCCGGTCCTGCCGGCACAGCGGCGACCAGTACGATGCCGATGCAGTAGACGACTGAGACGATCGCCCTCGGGATGTTGTACTTGCCTCCGGTGAGTGATGTGGTGGCTTGTAGTAGGACTGTGTGGCCGATATAGTAGAGAAAACCGTTGAGAACGAAATTCAGTCTCATAAGTTGTGCTTGGTAGGAGTAGATTTGAGCTCCGGTCATGGGATTGATGAAGGCGTAAGGGATGCCGAGATCGCTGGTGTGGTTCTTGAGGTAGCTGTAGTATGGTATATAGGACAAGGCGGCATAGTACTCGATGCTTAGGTAGATGATTGGGAGGAGCAGGAAGATGGCTGCGGCTGTGATGGCTAAGGGCTTGTCTTGTCGGGAGAGCGTGACTTGCGTGGATATCCTGGTGGTGTTTGGGGCTGACATCCTGGGGTATTGCCGTCGAGAAGGTCCCGTCTCTGTGATAGATTGATGTTCGATTGAAGAAGATCAAGAAGGAAGCAGGGAATGGAGCTTGGACTTCACGGTGGCTGGTCAAATGTCCATACTGACAGCAACTGCTCTGACAGACGTTTGCTACAGACTCAAGTACGCCGAAGAGACGTGTGTATATACATGCGTTTTGCAAAAGAAATGCGATGAACGTAGATCACTTGCAAAGAAGCAGATTGGAAGAAGTGTCACCTTCCTGGTGGCGGAAGTCCTCGGTCTCGGACCGCAGCTTCGATCTCAAGTCTCCCCAAGACCGCCCATTGCATGCGACCTCTACACATCATCACCACAGCCATGAGCAGACCGGCCTTCAGTCTGCCAATACGGGTGGTATCATCGTCAAAATCTAAAGGGCCTCAATGGGTTTGCAGGAGATGTCTTGCGACACAGGCAGGATCATCAACGTCGACCACTCCTATACCACCAGCAAACCTGCCAGACCGATCTGTAACGAGCACGCCCGCCTATGATCCGACACTTCCAGCATCGCAGAGAATCGGACCCAATGGGAACCCGTATCGCCTCACCCGGCGAGACTTCCTGCTGAAGAAACCATTGGGACAGGCTAAAATTCCCCCGGCATATTTGCAGCACAGTACAGCGGAGCATTTACACATAAACGAGAAGGCCCAAAGGGAACAGACAGTGCCGCATAAGGATATCGTCGGCGTCGTGGTCAGTCATGGCAAGATGGACAGGACTGTAAAGGTGCGACTAGGGAAGCAGACTTGGAATCCTCGGATTGGCAAGGTGAGTAACGATGCATTGCGTCGGGGAGATATCGCAGAGACTGATCTTCACACGTAGTACTTCAAAGACCACGACAATCTCCTCGTTCACGATCCGAACAATTCCCTCACGACCGGAGACGTGGTATCGTTGCATCGCCTGCGGGTGAGTAAACAAGTGGGCCACGTAGTAGCGAAGATCGTCTCCCCATTTGGCGCACCAATCGACCAAAGACCACCAATCCCAGATGCCGACGACAGACTGGCAGCGTACAAGGAGAAACGGTTCGCAAAGCTGGACAGGCGCTACCTCCGTCGGAAAGCCGCAGAAGGCGACGCAGAAGCCATCGAAAAGCTGAAGAATATTGATCTCGACCCCGGCAAGGGAGCCAAAGCTGGAGTCGGGAAGGGCAAGAAGGATAATGTACAGGCTCAAGTGGACAAGAGCAGGAACCCAGGGAAGGGTGCTATCTTGGGCGAGAAGGGCCAAAAGCTGCCAGAAGGTGTACTTCCCGGTGGCCTGCACGAGGTCGGCAAGATCAATCCCAGAGCGAAGTACAATAAGCAGAAGGCCATGAAGTACGAGGCTCAGGCTGTGGAGAATTTGGCTGAGGCGAAGGAGAAGGAGAAGCAGTTGGAGCAGAGAGGGCTTGGATCTGACTCTGCGCTGAGATAGAAGACCTGACGTGCTGTTCCAATGCACTGTACACATATATTGGCTTACCACTTAGCCTTCATACGGCATCTCTTCCTCATATGCCCATGCCATGTGCTTGCACGTGGTTTCGCGACATCCTGGTCCTTTTAAGGTTTCGCGCCTACCTCGACCGACGCGTCGAATCTGAGGGGCACTCTTGCCATCGACATGCTTGGACTCAGAACAATTTCCACGCAAGTTCTCAGCTACTACACCGCACCGAGAACCTCACGCTTGAGTCATCACGAGCACGCCTCACGAAACCTTTCCCAGTCCATCGTATACCCACGCGGGCCATGATGGCTGACTGCGATGACTTTGGACTGTCTTCCGGCGACGAGGCCGACATACTCGAAGTTGAGAAGTCCTCGGCAACCACGCTCAAGCGCAAGATCAATGAGTACAATGGCAATGCCGCGAAGAGAATGCGCCAGAAGGAGCCTTCTAACAACGCCCGGACTCTTGCAAACAAGGTTCTCAAGGAGCGATTCGGTCTGGATGCCTTTCGACTGAAGCAAGAAACCGCCATTGCAAGGTTACTCGACGGCGATAGCTCCGTGGTCATCTTCCCCACTGGCGGCGGTAAGTCACTATGCTATCAGGTGCCAGCTTTGTGCTTCAAGGAACTCGATCGACAGGCTGGCGTACGACCAGCTGCAGAGGGTGGCATCACGTTGGTGGTCTCACCACTCATCGCGCTCATGAAGGACCAAGTCGATGCGCTACAGCGGCGAGGAATTAGTGCGGCGGTCCTCAACTCCTCCAACTCGCGAGACGACTACATGGCCGTGGTTGATTCGATGCGGAACGGAGCGCTCGACATCGTCTATTGCGCGCCTGAACGCTTGAATAACGAGGGCTTCGTATCGTCGATGAAGAATGTTCGTGGCGGTGTCAGACTACTCGCCGTAGACGAGGCTCACTGTATCTCCGAATGGGGTCACGCTTTCCGCCCGGACTATCTCAAAGTTGCACGTTTCGCCAGAGAGATCAATGCCGAGCGGGTCGTGTGCCTCACTGCCACAGCTACACAACAAGTGACCGAGGATGTGCGCAGGGCATTCCATGTGACAGAAGACGGCGTGTTCCGCACCACCACCTACCGCCCCAATCTCAGACTGCACGCTGAATCCTACCAAACCAAGGCAGAATCCTACCCAAGATTACGAAAATTCCTTCAAGCTCGTCCAGGCTCTTCCATCGTGTATGTTACCACCCACAAACAAGCTGAGAGCGTTGCCGAGCAGTTGAGAAAGCATGGATTCAAGACTCGTCACTTCCATGCCGGCATGAAGCCGGACGAAAAGCTACAGTGTCAGGAAGCGTTCATGCGTGCCAACGATCTCATCATAGTTGCTACCATTGCTTTTGGCATGGGTATAGACAAGGCAAACATTCGCAACGTCGTTCACTATGACATCCCCCGCTCACTGGAAGGCTACAGCCAGGAAATCGGGAGAGCCGGTCGAGATGGTCTCGAGAGCCACTGCATGCTCTACCTGTGTGCTGAAGATCTCCACATTAGAGAAAGCTTTGCCAGAGGCGACTTGCCATCGAAACCCTCTGTCCAGCGGCTCTTGAGAGAAGTACTCTCATCTGTACCTACAAGGTCTCCAGAGTCTCACATCGAAGCAAGCCTCTTCCACATGTCGAAAGAGTTCGATATCCGGGTAAGTCATGTCTCCTCTTTGAGACTTCAATTTATCTATACTGATATATCACAGCCCACCGTCCTCGGTAATATCTTCGCCCAGTTGGAATTGCGTTTCGAATTGCTGCGTGCGACAACGCCAAAGTACACACAATACAGCTACACATATGTGGAGAACTTGGAATGGGACAAATCGGCAACTGCTAGCGCCATACGGAACAGCTCTCACAAAAAGAGCAAGTTGACTCACGTTGACATCGACGTGGCTTGCATGCGACACGGCGCAACCCGCATGGAAGTTGTGTCGAAGCTAAATCACTGGAACGACGAAGGTTTCATCGAATTGCGTACCGGAGGTGTGATCAATCTCTTTCGCGTCCTCAAGCAGTGGCCGCCATCGCTGGATGAGCAAGCACGCATCACAGATGAGCTCTATCAAGATCTTGAATACAGAGAACAACAGGAGCTGCAGCGTATGGATGAAGTTACCAAGCTTATCACTGGTACAAGTTGCTTCGCGCAGACCCTGGCTGCACACTTTGGAGACTCTCTTCCTGATGGTGCGAAGGAGTGCGGCCATTGCACCTGGTGCGAGACCCGTCTCAGCGTACCGATGGTCAAGTCACCTCAGCGACCATGGGATAGCAAGAAATTTGCAAGGATTTTGCAGGCCTGTCCAGATAGAGATGATCCTCGGTATCTGGCGCGTATCGCCTTTGGAATCAGCAGTCCTCGGATCACTGCTGCCAAAATGGTCAACAACCCAGTCTTTGAGTCTATGGCAGATCAAGATTTTACGGTAAGCCGGTGCCCATCCTCTGCTGAAGGACTGCGATGCTCACTAATACTCAACAGACTCTGCTGGACGCTTTCACGAAAGCATGCCACAAGTGAGGAACGTCATGAGCTGGCAACGATACGCCGACTACGTAGAAAGACATGTGGCACCTGCTCCGATTTGATTGCGCTGAACGACGCAGATGCATCTGACCTGGCACTACATTACAGCCGGGTGTCTCTCTTCGCACGAACGCTCATCTTGACCTAGGTGTCAACATCCTCATGTCTATCTCATGGGAATGGGTCGCTCCGTTGGGCTCATGCTGCTGCTTAAGATTCTTCCCACCTGTGTGCGCGAAGGTGATGCCTTATCCTTCGGTGTGAGAAGTCCAGCCAAAGAGAACAGCAGAATACACATGGCTTCCATCAAGAACTGCATGAAGGCCGTGACCCAAACGCTTCGTGACAGATACTAAAAGTGTGACACTGCAGGCGCGAGATTGACTGCCACCATGTAGAAAATTCTAATCGCCAGGAACGGCAGCGCAGCACAGCTAGCGATGAGGAGCTTGTCGTCGGTCGGCAGCATGTATGCCCATCGTGAGGCCGTGAGAGTCAATCGTCAAGATTACCAGAGCAAGATAGACGACGAGTAAGAGGACACTGCCGGCCTGCCGCATTGCTTTTCCAATGTGGTCATTTTTAAGGTCGTCATTGGCTTCGATGGAGGCCGCCTGCGATGGCGAGAACAATAGCCACCAACTCGAACAGGTGAATCGGACGGAATACAGTCTTCGAGAAGCTCCCCTACGACATCGCAGCATGGATCTCTTTCAAAACGCCGAAAAGCGCCAACGCCAAGGGAGCTGTGCCAATTGAGCTGGTGATCGCTGCGGTCTCGATTAGGCCGACGGAGTAGTGATCTTGAAAATCTGTGTAGAGAATGCATGATGCGCCGACTAGGCGCACGATGGAGAGCAGGCAGAGGTAAAGCCAACCGGAGCTGCGAGAGAGACCCTGCTTGATGCAGATTGCAATGGCGACCACCGAGGCGGGAGAGCAGAAGGCGACTTCTGCGATAGCGAGGTCGCCACGGGAGCCGAAGAGGTTCATTGTGCTGGTTTGACTTGACTATGGGTTAAATTTTGTGTTGTGTAGGCTGGCTTGATGGTTTGGTATGGTGATTCGGCTTGGTGCGTCTCCGGATGAAGGCTGAACATGATACTGACTGAAGAGTAGACATAAACATCGACACTCCGACTTACATATGTTTTCAGGGTTGTCGTATCTTCGACAAGCATTATCAAGCGATCCGGCTGCTTTGCGCATTGTCTGGTCAACTATGCTACAGCTGCGCTGCGTCACGTTCCATATCGCATAGGGCAGAGAGGGTGCTGCGCGCGTCTTGGAATCCTGGAATGTCAAGTCCTGCCCATCAAGGCCTGAGGTCACGATCAATGGCTGGTCTCGGCTGAGCGTGCAGATGGGACGCCGCATCTTCTAGGTGCCAGGCACTGGGCACAGAACGGCGCAAGCAGTGCCCTGTTTGGCTAGAGATCACATGACTCAATCTCGGTCGAGGATCATTAAGATGCTTAGCACAATTAGCTTTGGAATCCTTCTGAAGTCTGTCTGCGCCTCCTGCGGGAGTTCCGAAGGGCCAATCTTTCCGCTACCGGTTGCCAAGTGCAAGCATGGACAATCTCAGCGACTTCGCAAGGATTCCAACAAAATCTGTGGTCGAGTCATCGTGAGCTACAGTAAGTATGTGTCGTATCACAGATGGAAACTGTGGGCTGCAATTCGCGGCCTCTAAATCATATGCAGGGTCCGGCAAAGGCAAGACAAAAGGAAGCCTCTGTCAGCCACGCCAGCTTAGCGGGTCCGTCGGACCACGGCAGCCTACCCTACTGCAATGCTATTGAAAGCAACCTCGTAGGCACACTGCTGATCCTGACATCCATCACTTGAGGGCTCCCGTCATTGACTGCACGACAGATGGAAGTGGCAACACGCGCTTTTATCAAATCGGGCACTCTGTCTGCTACTCCGGGTCCCATCATCTGTATGACACCTTCCTCGTGCCGATCACCCGAGACGAGGGACCGCCTTATTGGCCGTTGAGTCCTACAGGGAACACATAAGGCCAAACCTTCTGCTAATTCTGAGGCAGTGATAGTGCACGAGACTATGCCACTAGCAGTCGTACACGAGCTGAATGCAGTCGCTCGGGCGATATCGCACGCGCATAAGGCCAGAGCCAATAAGACTACCGAAGACATCGAGTGTTCTGTAATAGCATGCCATGGCGTTGGGATCATGATTGACCATTGTGCTATTCACAGCCACCGCCCTCGTACTACTCGACCGAGGTCTGTCATATCACTGTAGGTGCACAGGCTGCAGCGGCTCCGTAGGACGGCATGTAAAAAGGTGGCGCTCGCTATGCCATGTGGACCATGTGAGGTGAAGCATTCAAGTCAGCCTTATATCGATCGAGGCTTGGCGTCGTACTCTAATCGAGCGAGGTTCGAAAGTGAAGCATATCAGAGTATTTTCCTCCTTTTCCTCATCAGATGGTGCGGCACGGATCTTGCATAGACTACTGAAGGAGTTCTAATCACTTGCAGGTCTACCTTGGACGTCCATCGAGAGGTTGTCAAGCATGCAAGACAAGGCGAATCAAGGTAGGCATGTCCCTCAACACCTGCCCCAAATGGCGATGCTGGCGGGAGATCATCGTAGTGACTGACCGGGATCAAGTGCGATGAGACTCATCCCGCCTGTCAGAACTGTATCAAGACAAACAGAGAGTGCCCTGGACTTCCAACAGAAGCCGACCTCATCTTCCGAAATGTGTCGCCAGGGGCGAGAAGAAAAACAAAATCCAGAAGTCGAAAAGGCAGCCATGACAGGGAGGGCGGAGAGTCGCAGAGGTGCGCACGTCGTGTGGTAAAAATCTATGATGCCCTGACCACAGACACAGTATAAGTCCCGAGATCGAGGAGCAGCAGGCGCAATTAAACCAATCTTCAACCTGGACGAACGACGGTAAGCATAACCGCAATGCGATCGGAGCAACGCAACGCGCACTCATAGCAGCAGGACAAACAGTGCCTATCGGAGTACCGGCTACGCAGGTCACATCCGGCCCATCATATGTCAGATCTAGTCCATCACCAGAGAAGCAAGCGTCCACGTCTACGCACGAGATGTCCACTTCACCAACACAAAATGAAGCGACCTCCCAGGACTTCCTAGAAGCCCTCCGCCCCCTCCTCGCCTTATCGCCCGAAGGGTCCCCGCTCAAACTTGCAACCCAAGCAGTGTCCCTCGCCACCATGGCAAAACAGCCCACCCATCAACATCTCGTCTCGCAAGCGCAAAACGCCTACACCACCGCCCTCCACGCTCTGCAACAAGACCTCCAAAATCCCGCATTGGCGCTCAGCGATCCGACTCTCCTAGCAGTCCTCACCTTCGCCCTGTACGAGATCACAACGCCCTCTGAACAATCATCGTCAGCCTGGGCGAAGCACATAGATGGCGCGATTACGCTACTTAAGTCGCGGAGTCTGGAGAATTTGGCCGACGAAAGGTCGCAGCGGATGTTTCGGGCGATAAGGGAACAGATACTGATGGCAGCGGGACCACGGAGTAGGGTGTATTTTGAGAATATTGGGGATGTAATCTATGGGGATGAGCAAGCAAGAGAAGGAGATGAATCAGCGATGAGGATGAGACGTATTTTGGCCGAATATCAGGAGTTCCTGCAGAGGGGGGCTTATGGGTTCTAGCGAGCGAGTTGCGGCAATGTTGGTGGCATTTGGTGCGATAGATAGAAGGGATACGATGTCTACCTTACGTGATAGGAAGCTTGTTCGTCCGTGAACAAGAAAAGTCAGCTTTGGATCTTGATGCACGCATCCTTCCAGCCACCGACGGCAAGCCTTCTCTCTCCGCTCGCCTCCACTGAATCAGGAGGAATGAATGGTCGTACGTTGGTCAAAGTCCGCATTACTAAGATGAAGACAACGTGACTACGCCATGGCCGGCTGTACATCTCAAGCTTGCAGACCGTCACGGCGGAGCACCTTGCCATGCAGGAGACCACCGTATGCGGAAGAAAGATAGCGATAGAATGACACAAGAATCGGGACATATCGCCGATAATGTTCTCTTTTGTGCTGGATCAGCATCTGGCGAGACCCTCATCCGCTCACGTCTCGGCGACATCGCTTAGACGTCGCATGGTATAGCCGATCACAACAGATGAACCCGTCCGCTCTGTACCAACCGTAGTGTTGTAAAGCTGCGGCTGACCGAAGAGAGGGATGAACGCTGCGGGATAGGTGTCAGATATCGGTCAGCGTGTTTTTCGGGTCGAGGTGTAATCTGGGAAGGTTGAACATGAGGAAGTCATCGTGCCCAGAGCTGCATAGACATTACTCGAGCAGATGATGGATGGAGGCCGGCCTGTGCCTATGGAACGACGTCACCTTCTCATAGTACTCTCTCCTTCCCTGTCAAGTCCGCTGCCCGTTCCACAAGGGCATGAAGCGTACTCGTTAGATGACACCTGGGACTGAGCCGGAATCATACTCGTATCCACCACCCTCACAGTTTACGTGCCGTAGACCCTTGAATCCCCATCCGCAATTTCATATCACTCCCACGGCGACATCGCATAAGTTCCCAGCGAATCAGTTCGGCTGCATTGCCAAGGTGTACTAAGCATGGACGAGCGACGTGTCTCTATAAGACGCCATATGGCAGCGCCTATCAATTGTAAGCACTACTCTGCCGGAGAGGTGCTTCCCGGAAACTTCAGCTAAAGCGACATTACTCCAGTTGCTAGGTGCCCATTACTTTCTCCTTTCGCACATGTCCCGCCATAAAGAATTCTGCTCACGGGTGCCTCGCAGAACGGACCACGACTTCTACGTCATCTGTCCAAATCCACTAACTGAGCGCAGTCCTGCGACTCTGCAGTGCGCACACCTGAGGGCTTCTGCTTCTGTCAGGAGATTGGGCTGTGTAAGGCAGTGAATATCATCTCAGTGGTATGATTTGGCGGTGTCGTTTGATACTGTTTATGTCGTCAGTCCTTGTGATAGGCGTGCTTCGCACTTTGCGATCGGATGTATTTCGTGCTGTCGTCCAAGTTGAATGCCAACCTCTTCAACCTCATGATGCTGAGTTGGCTCATATGCCCAGGATGCGCCTCTGCAATGCTATGCAACATCATGGTTCGCTTCTAATCGCACCTTCCGTCCTTCCATCCTGTCCGCCATCGTTCTTCCCATTTATTGCAATCAAACTCCTTCTTGCCCAACTTGACGTTGACAGCATTATGCGCCTCGCACATCCATCGTCCAAACTCGTCTCTGTTACTGACTTTCGGATCATTTCCATCTTTCATCCATGCTCTGAAGTCATCTGCGCACACCCAACACGGGTACATCTTGCCAAACAGACTGATGAACTGTTTCGTTTCGGCTTGCTGTGTGAAAGAAGGTCGTTCTGGATAGTTCGCCGTCATCGTGTGTAGTAATGTCCAAGTTGATCGCCCGAGCTCTTCAACGTCTGGTGGGCATCCTGAAGGTTGCGCTGGTGGTGTGGGTTTGGCCTTTGCGGCCTGTCCCATCATCGTCTTCCACGAGGCGGAGGAGGTACATGTGCGACATCTGGTATCTCGTCAGTCACTTTACCCCTAATCATCGATGCGTATGACAGCGTACGGTTTTCCATCAGGCCCAAGCACAATACCTTTTGGCAACGGCTTGGCCTGCTCGCCTCCATCCTGTGCGCGTTGCGCCTGCACAGGATCGACCAGTGTCTGGCCATCCGGCGATACTCCCGTCATCTTCTCAACAGCGCAAGCGAAGCGCGACAAGATGGGAAAGTCGATTTGCGTGACGGGCATCTCTCCATCTTACCAGGACCTCGATACCTGACAAATCCGATGTCACGCCTCAGGCAATGCAATCGTCAAGAGCACGGACAAAGGTCCAAGAATAATAAAGTTCGGCAAGCCGACATTGTACCGAGAATTGTGCAACATCGGGTCGTTGTTGCCTCTAAAGCTTGGACATCCACCAACAGATCATTTACATCAGTATATAAAAAGGACATTGAAATGGATGGTGTAACAGCAAGCCTGGAAGACCTACGACTCGACCAAGTTCCGGTCTACCTGTTGAAGACGAAGTCAAGCCCATCGGATAGCTACGAGGAACACTTTACAACACTATCCGATGGACACTACAAACCACTCTTCGTACCAGTGTTGGAGCACCAACTCCGGGATGACACACTACGCAAGCTCCGTCTTTCAGCAGAACGCTTTGCCTTTGCAGGTGGAAGGTAAGTACCTGGGAAATCTAGAAAGCGTCGCCGCAGACACACAGCCATTGAGTGCACTCCCCACCAACGTGCCGCGATGGTCAAACGGATGCCATACACACACCCATCGCAAACCAGCTGACTCATTCCAAAGTGCCGCAACTTCCCGCCAGCTCGCAACCAACAATCCTGCAAAACGCTACAGCGGCCTAATCTTCACCTCCCAACGCGCGGTCGACGCCTTCGCCACCGTCATTGCCAAACTCGAGCCCTCCAAAATTCGGTCACTCTTCGACCCGCATATACCCCTCTACGTCGTCGGACCCGCCACAGCAAACGGCGTAAAAGCCCTCGGACTTCCCTGCCCCATCCTTGGCCAAGAAACCGGGAACGGCGACGCCCTCGCAAACTTCATCTTAAAACACCACGCCGGCCTCTCCAGGGAAGTGACATGTCTCAACGGACGAAAGCTACCCTTGCTATTTCTGGTGGGGGAGCAGAGACGGGATATCATTCCCAGAACGCTGCAGGCTGAAGATCTACCAAATGGTTTGCAAGTTCCGGTAACGGAAGTTGTGGTCTACGAGACTGGGGAGATGGCAACATTTGAGGAGGAGTTCACAGATTTGCTAAAAGAAGCGAAGGCGGCGAAAGTCAAGGAACAGTGGGTTGTGGTTTTTAGTCCACAAGGTTGTGAAGCGATGCTTTCTGCGCTGGGGTGGTTAGATGAGAAGACTGGACGGTACAGTACTGGTCGCAGGGAAGCAGTGTCAGGAGCGACGAAGACCCACATTGTGACGATTGGACCGACGACGAGGGACTTCCTGGTGCAGAGCTTTGGTTTCGAGCCTGATGTTTGTGCTGAGAAGCCAAGTCCTGAAGGAGTTGCGGAGGGTATTGCGAACTTTGGCAAGAGTACGTGAATTAGTGGCAGCTTTAGTGATACCCATGGAAAATCTGCGATCATGCTTTTTGCTACAAATCGTTTGACTAGGATTGGTCGGATGTGAGTGTTCGTGCGCTTACCATTTTGGTGCGCTACTACACACACGCCGTGGACTATGCGCTTGCAGAGGCTGCTATACACGTTGTCCGCCAACAAGCTGCGTCATACGACTTGCCTTTCAGTCAAGATCGTCTCCGAACCAAAGCCGCACAACACGTTTGACAATGGCGATACTCTTGCCAGAGTCGAGCCAGATTGCTCCTAGGATGGCTTCCATAGCGGTAGCCACCATTTCGACGCCGGGTCTCATGAACTGCGAGTCGGACACAGAGCACAGCAGATCGTCCACGCCATGTAACCTTCCGATGCGGAACAATGACGCGTTGGACCACAGGCGACTGCCCTCATTTTCCGTCTCCCCTGCGATACGTTAGCACGCTACCGCAAAGAACAACAGGGGCGGCTCAGACATACTGCAATATTGCACTCTACCTTGCCATTCTTCGAGTATCGCCAATCTCAGAAGTGAGTCACCCAGCATTGCCAGTCTCTGGTTCCCTTGCAAACAGATCCGGTCCCCAATTGAGATCGGCACTCTTTGGGCATGCAGCGCCTCCCGAACGTACGCGTGAGAATTGAATCTGTAATCGGTGAAGTCCTGCACTACCTCCACAGCGTCCAAAAAGACCGGGTCATCCAGCGATAGGCGGTGTAGCTTCGCGACTGCTGTTGCGATCTGCCGCTGGGCTCGTGTACCATGCCGCGGCTCTCTGGGCACCCCAGCCATGAATTCGGCATGGGAGCGTTTCGCTGCAGACTGAGATCGTGTCATCATGCCGTTTGGTTGAGTGAATTGAGAAGGCGGGGGCGGTCTCCCGACCGGCACTGGCACTACCGACTGCGATATCGCCGCGGTGGCCAAGGGTGCGTGCAGTGGAGCGCCTGTAGCGCATGCAGCATTTTGAGGAGGTTGAGCATTGGACCAGGGACCAGTTGACTGCGTGGCAGGATGGTAAGTTGGCACCTGAGCCGGAGCGCGCACACTCGTCTTGCCGCTAGGACCAACAGTCCTCACCTCTCCTGTGTCGATGTTCCTGTATGTTATCAGCCCCCCGGATGCGTGTATTATCCTGCGTCTCGAAGCGGGCGGTGTAGTCTGCGCTGGAGGAGCTGACCGAGGTACTGGATGGACAGATGGAGCTGCCGGAGTAGGCCGAGACCCTGGAACCACTGACTGCGTCGAAGCTAGGGTATGTACTGCTTGGAAGGACTGCGCGGGTGAGACAGTCTGCGCCAGCGGCGCCGGCTGAGTTGTCGGGTTTGGTCTCCCTGATGGACTCGGGACGAGCGCTGCTACAGATGTCGGCTTGGTAAAGAATGCGCAAATCCTCCTGAGCTTCTCAGACGTGCCTCCTGTTACACTGCCGTCAAGTTCGGCCGCATGGTTGGGCATGCCGTTCACTGGCGTGGCTGGTGGCTCTTTTGCAGGGAGCTGTGGTCCGCGAAGCGCACTTCGAAAGTTCGGGAATAGCTTCTGGTTGCCATGAGGTGTGAAGGTGAATACAGGCGCCTTGATGCCACCACCAAACACGTGCTTGAAGCCGACGGACTGCTTTGGTGGGATGACTTTCTGGTGTGGAGTGACGAACTTCTGCTGCGATGCGACGGCGTTCTGCTGTGTTGGCGACGGATTTGGTGAGGTGAAGCCAGGGACACCGAAGAATGGTGGGAATAGTCTGTTAAAAGTCTGCACCCATGTTCTTGCGGACGGGGAACGTGTTGTGTGAGTGTCTGCATTCTCGATTGATTTCCTCCTCTTGAGCGGCGGGGTGTCGTACACCTCACTCATGCCTGTCGCCATGAAGATGCTGGTGTATGCCGCATGTCAGTGATGTTTCTGAAAAGTCAAGCTGTGAAATTACATAGGTGACAAAGGAAGGTAGAGTCCAACTCCACGAGCAGGGATGTCGCGCTAGCGTGTGGTCACTGTGGCAGCTGCAACTTACGAGCAGACCGCACCCGCTTACATCGTGTCAACTGAAGCCCGCTACATACAAAAGTGAATTTTCACTCTAGCAGACCGAAGCCTATCATGCCTCGCCGCATGGCCTCCAAGTCCATGCCTGAGTCTTCAAAGACTGCTCCAAAGACTGCTTCAACGGTCGTTGCCATCATATTCTTGGAGACGGTGGAATTGATGTTGTTCAGGACAATGTACTGCCCGACAGCGTTCGCTCGACCGACATTGTTGAGGTTGGCGTTACAAAGAGCTGATTGCATTGCGCGATCTGTTTCCCCTATCAAGCCGTCAGCGCGAATATCGAACAACATCAGCACCATCAGACGTTGTCTCTGATGTACGTACCTCTCATTCTGCCTTTAGTGTACGAGTGGTGAAGAAGAATAGTCTTCATAGCAGTATCGCCGACCAGCGCCAACATCTTGTTGCCTTCTAAAAACTTTCGTGTCCCAGCCGAGCCAGGCCCAGCAGCCCACAACGCTTCTCGAAGTATGTCGTCGTCTTCAAAACTGTACCCAAGAATGGTCTCTAGGTCGATCTTTGCTTGGATGAACTTGTTTGCCATTGTGTGATGCACTACCTCGCAATCGAGACGTGCGAGTGATGGACACTTGAGAAGAATCTGGCGACCTCCTTGAATGGCAGGGTTTGGGAATGAGGCACTCCGATTGTGGTCGAACGTGCTCATTGGGCTTCCAGACCAGCCCATGGATCCTCGATATAGCTAGGCAAGAAGTACGCCACGTCGCCGTGCTCATTCTTGACACCGTGTCGTAAAGCCTCAAGGCTTGATTGGCCATTGACGCTGCTGCTCTCCTCAAGTTTGCTGTTGCCAGCTTCGATCGACGACATCGCGGTTCCAGCTGCAGTCTTACCCGTAGTCCTTATCGCTTTAGGCTCTCCCAGAGGGAGCCTATTGGCGCTGGTGCCCTGTGGGTTTGATGCAGCTTGGCCACCTGCATCGACAAATCCATCATCCTTGTTGAACTTGCGCTTCTTGCTGGGCTGCGTGCCAAAGCCCGCGAACCCCATCGCCGCAGCGATCGTTGGATCCAGCTCAGAGTCATCTCCTGCGTCCATTCTTGGATGAGTCCGGTGGCTGGCTCTCCCTGGAGGACGTGTTGTTGCTTTTCGATGAAGACAAGCGTAAAAGTCTGGTGGTTCGCTAGCAGCCGCACGATCCGCGTTTCACGTGCGTAGCCGGCGATCTGGACCCCTTTCAAAACCCTGGCACACTGCCACACTGCCACGCTGCCACTGCCATGCCGGCTGGGCAGGCGATTGATTGCTATGTTCAACCATGCGTCTTTTCCTTTTGACTGTAGTCTCTTGTTCTTAGGAAACATATACTGCCATTGAGCATACATATTCGCTTCATTACGACGACTACACCTTTTGCGACAACTCACTACTCACAAGCCCACCATGGCCAAGCTCGCGAATCTCCTCCCACTTGTGATACTGTTTCTAGTGGTGGCGGTGGGTGGTTTCATAGGCTACTCGATCTACATCTGGTCCAATGAACTCCAAGAGCGCGGAAAGAAGAAGATGGAGAAGAAGAACATGGCGTTCACAAAAGAGGGCGGTCTTCGAGTGGGTGTGAAGGACGTGAGGGATGAGAAGTACGCGGACAAAACACAGAATGTGAGTCGCATAGCGTATTGCATTGCCATGATGAGGTATAGAGGTTGACACTTTATCTCACATAGATCCTCGTCAACGTCTGGAACAACGCCGAATTGCCCAACTACAAGTCCTCGCTAGGCTGGAACAGCACACAGGCAAAGCCCGGCGCAGGTACTCCCATATCAGGCACGAGTTCTTCGCAACCGAGTGGTCCGCGATCGAGTACTGGTAACGCCAGCGGTGCGCATGTCGCTTCTGGAGAGCAAAGAAGGAATCCGCCTGGCGCAAGCACGCCTGGTGGCTGGAACTAAGGCTGGGCCAAAAGCAAGACACTGCGGATGTGCATCGGATATGGACGTACTAGACGTTGGAATGGGACACGGTGAATGTGTAGGTGTTGGGCGTTCTGGTTGGGCACCTGTTCTGTTGTCCCAAGTTACGATGCGCTGATGCGATGACGATTTGATTACACAGCGGATGCGGTAAGCTGTGCCGACGGCCACATTGACTTGAGGACATCTTAAGCCGATTATGTTCGCAATACTGCTTCAATGAGCGACAATCTCAGAATCTCGTCCCCGGACTCGGCGGAAAGCGTCGAGCCACGGGTCCCGCTTTCACCACTTCATCGAGAGCAGGCACGAGTACTCAGTGTCACACATGAAAGCTCTCCAAGTAAATATCGAATCTTGTGGTAATACATTGGAGCGCATAAAACAATACGCACATGGGTCTGTCGATAGACGGGGCGAGATTGTGTTGCGCGTGCTTAGGGTCTTACTTGGGAACAAAAACGAAGGTGTGGTCGCATCGTTACGGTTCACGCTTAGAAGGAGACGTGAACAGACACATGCGCCGGACCACACAACTACGCGATCACCACCATCACTATGTTCACTATCACTGTTACCCAGTATCACAGAGCGCTGCCGGCAACAATTCGGAAGACAGTCACCGCGCTTCCAGTCCCAAGTACCGATATCTTCGCATGCCCGAAGCCAGCCTGCTTGTCGGAGGCATCTTGCATTTATAGAATAGCCAGCCGTAGCGTGCCATGGCTTGCTCTGATGGAAAGAAGACGCAGCCGAGTCCTCGCAGGGTTGAATGCGATTCTGATGAAGCCGTCGACTTGTATGACGAAACACGGTTTGGTGAGGCACTCGAGACCACGCGGCGTGAACTTACAGATCCTGCTTATGTCCACCCTTTCCCACATCTTTTAGCCAGTCCTGGGGAGGTACATCCCGTCTTCGCACGATATCTTCGGCTAGGGAGCTCGAGACTATGAAGAAAAAGCTGGAGTGCGGAGCAGATCAAGAGCAGGCTGGTAACTCTGCAGAGGTTTAGCCAGCAGCGGAACCCTTCAATTTCTCGGACGACCCAGCGATCTGAAGTAATGCTTGCAAAGTGCGGCGCCCAACGTTGCCGAAAAGAAGATGGGAGCCGCAGGAGTTCGAAGAGCTAGATCCGGCCAGGACTCATCTAACTCCTCAGCTTCGTAGTCCTGAGGTGCCCAGGATGAGGAACATTCTGTTGGGCGAAATCTGCTACTCGTGATGGAAGAGTGTGAGCGAGATGTTGGAACAGCTCGGGGAGAAGTATTAGTAGAGGCAAGTCGACCTACAGCCGAGCAGTACCACGGTATCACGGTATCACGTACCTGCGTCTACATCAACCATATCAGTCCAAGCCTTCCACGAGCTTCCTCCGGCCTTAGACCCACAAACCTCGCATACATCACTTTCTCGCAGTCTTGTTCGAAAGCCCAAAAAGCGATCATCATTGCCTGTTTTGCAAGAAGTGCGGTGAGCCAGGATAGATACAAGCTCGTCTCACGAGCAAGCAAGCTTAGACGAGCCTATTGAACCTAGAAGGTTAATAAAAAGTCTGAATGAATCACACTTCATTCATTGTCACCGCGCGGAAGAAGTTGCTTCCGCAAAGAAACATCATTATGCACGACGAGCGGTCAACGAGTAGCCTCCAAAATAAGCTTCGTCCGTCTAATTATATGCCTACATGTACCTCGGTGTGAAGCTGATGCGGTAGGGCATTGTCTTAATCCGGCATAAGTTGCGATGAAGCATGATTCACATGTGACGCCTGTGAGTGATGAGAGGTGAACGAGGACTTGAATTTGGAAAACCCGGGAACAAAAAGCCAATACTACACGTCCAAATGCGGGCTCCCGCCACGGCCATTTCATATCTACGTCATTCGCGCAGTGCTCCGTAGAGCGAATATCAGTCCCAACTCCGGAGCGCCTCGCTAAAGTCGACAAATCGTTGCCACATCCCTTCCTTCCTGTTTCAAGATCAACACGGATGTCAAAACTTGAAGTTTGTCTTGTCGAGAGCACGCAGTGTGTGGACATCGCGACTCGCTTCGAAGCCGAGCTTGTGGCTTGGAATGTCTTGGAGGCCGCGAGCTGGTCCAGTCGGGCTGCGACTGCTTGTGCGCGGCGGCGGGCCGTTCTCACCAGCGTTGAGCATAGCCGAGATGCTAGGAATGGTTTGTCCAGAAGCCACGGGTACCTTCTCAGCACCAGCAGACGCTTGGGAATCGTCCTTCTTGGGCGACGTGGTCTGCAGGGCGGATTCTAAATCCTTGTTCTCGGAAGCCGCGGGTGTTGGCTGCTGAGTTTCTGATGCTTGTGATGGACGATGCTCGTAAGATTGACTTCTGCCAGCCTCTGGATATGGTGGTGCCTGTAGCGGCGGTGGTTGATATGCCGGGTATGCGCTCTGTTCAATGTTAGATCGCGGTGCCAATGAAGTTACATGGCCAACACTTACATGATATGTTGCTGGAGGAGGTGGGTAGCTGCCTTGATACGGAGGCTGCCCATATCCAGCGAGTGGTGGAGGCAGACCATTGCCGCCCATTGGAGGTGGTCGATCGAAAGCCGTCATGCCAGGGTGACCGTATGACGTGGGTGGTGGTGGATAGTGCATGCCATGCGCAGCGTATGGACCGTGTGGATGTTGGTAGTAGGGCGAATAATGGTGTGGAGGAGGCGTGTGCATTGGGCTTGGCGGCCACTGAGGATGGTGGTATGAATAGCCTCGAGCGTATGGTGACGGCTGATTAGGAGCATAAGCATGACCGGGCGAGCCCATGGGACCACGCGTAACGGCGGGAATGCTGCTACCTTCGTGCCCTGTCGAGTCAGGATACATGCCCTTTTCCGGACGAATGTGTCGTAGCTGAGGGTCCTGGGAGGGCTGCATGAGACCCTGGGCTGCGGTGGCCGACCTCGAGAAGTAGCTGATGAGATGAAGATGCTGACCCTGATTCGTGGTGATGGAGAACGACTGCTTCATAAGACCGTCTGGCTTGTAGCGGTATCCGTCTGGCCCGCCGTCGCTGTCACCCTCTGGAGGCATGCCGTCGCGGTTGGCGGACTTGTCAAACGAGCTGCCGCCACGCTTGCCCTCCATCTCGCGATACGTTAGGAAACTGCCACTGACACGCGACGCACTCCACGATTTGCCGTCAGTCCATCTTCGCATGCCAGCCTCTCGTTCGTCCCAGACGAACACCGAGCCAGATTTGATAGATTGCCGCTCCTTCTCAGAAAGGCGGCGCTGCACACGAGGCAGCAGTCCGATGCGACATGCTTCAAAAAGAATTATCGCATCGGCAGGCGTGCGCACATGACCGTTGTAGGTCTCCATGCCTACGAGAGATAGACGTCAGCAGCTTGTCAGACTCACGCACTGTTGGTCTTGAAAGTGCTTGGTAATCTGAAGCCGGCGGAGTGCGCGTACCTTTCTGGTCTACGTCACCTTCAAAGTCCGATACACGTCGAGCCTTGGTGGACGGTGATGCTTGTTAATTTGATTGTACGTCTTGCAAAATTTGTCGGTTATATTGTTAACGCAATGTCGCACAGTCGAAGTTGGTGGACGAGGAGCAGGAGGGAGGAGGAAGCAGAAGTGCTAAGCAGAGTGCGGGAGCACGGCGCTGATATCGCGAAGAATGCTTCCAGGTTCCTTCGCTAGCGTGAAGTATCATCTAAGCACATAAGCATAACCTTAATAAAACTTGAAGGGGACTTCAGGGAAGGTGCGACCGGCGACCAAGGCAAGGACCTTCCAGAAGTTTTAGCGTCCCTGTCCAGCCCTTGTCACCTGGTCATATTCTCGCATCCTGATCCTGATTCTCACCACAATCAACTCAGCAAACGATCAGCCTGTAATCGTCGCCAACAATCGTGGAGTTGCGACTTCGCGAAGCCGCTGACCACTGCTTACCAGTCTGTGCCGCTGCGAAGGCTGGAAGGCGCAGAGCTGGGGGTCGGTCAGCCTGTCGACTGTCGATCCCTCATCAAGCGGGACACAACCCTCGGCTGGATGCCACCAAGAAAAGCCATGCGGCACAATGTGGGCGAAAATAACCGCGAAGTCTTGTGCGCTCTTGTGCACTCTTGTTGGCCAACCTAAAACTCTCGGGTTAGGTGGGGCTGCGGACACGTTGCTGGCGCACACAGAGTTCGTGGCGTCTGCCGGCGACGTGTCTGGCCGCGGTCGGGACATGCTTGCGAGGCGTGCAGGACACGACGCTGAGCACCTCATTCACCACGCGTTTGATTGTGGGTACGCGAACGAGGCTTTCTGCCACGACTTTGACTTGTCGATTTGCCTTGGAGCTCTCTCAGGCGTAGTGCTTCCGCTGCAAGACGTCGCCGATTGTAACCTGAACGCTATCGAAGCGATGTGCTGAGCCGCTTTCCCGAGGTTGCGACGTGCGGAACCCCAAGGTGTCCCAGCGATCGGTTGCTACCTTTATGCAACTCTCTAAGCTTAAACCAATGTCAACGACAGGCTCGGGGCTGTTCGCGTGCAGAGTCGTCCCGACTGGGCATTCTTGACTCCGCCAACAGTCTGAGTTCCGACAGATGTTCTTTTGCGGGTTCTACGTCCACCGTATACGGAATGCCGTGCCCGCACTCCATTATTGCAATAAGAAGCCTGGACATTTTGACAGAAGTGTTGTTTCAGACTTTCGAAAACAGGAGCCTAGCCCCGGGCGTGTTCGCATCATCTTTCCCTCTACCAAGCCTGGACGCCACGGCGCGTCACGCGAATCCTTGCTGCTCTTTGTGGATTTCATGCGATCTCGCAACTTCTTCGTGTTAGACGACGATAACATATTGAAGCTCTCCGCCACGTAAGCTCGGAGTCTAAGGTACGCATGCTCCTCCAAATTGCCGTAACTCTGCGCCATCGCGATACGAACAGCAACATAGCCAATTGTCTCATCAGCACGGCACTTCGCACTTGATCCTGTACCAATCATCTCTACCCCGGATGTCACCGGTGGGAACACTGGCCGCAAGCCTCTTCGCTTCCCATGGCATTTGGATCGCTGCATGGCGCGTCGGCGTTGCCGTGCTGGGCCGCTTGCTTGCACAAACTCTTACCGAAGCACCGAGTTTAGGCTGAGGTTGTGCAAGCCATCGCGTGGTTCTGAGCGTATTGGATGCTTTCTCAGCGATAAGCATAAGCTTCAAGGTCAACGCTAGTATAGAGTGTTTGAGACAAAAGCTTGGACTGACAACGACTCCGCGTGTCACGGCAAGCCAAGAATCCTTTAGCGCCGTCCAAGCTCCGTGAAGCGTCTCGCCCAGCTGATCCATGTGTGCTCGACAGACCAACGAAGACATCGACGCCCCCGCGGCGGCTTTTCTGCATAATCGCAGGATGCTTAGAAGAGCTCGACAAGGCTTGCACAAAGGACGCGAACATATTCTCCGGACTGTGGGTCGTGAAGTTGAGAACATATTTTCTCGCAGTTCTCGATGCGTGCTCAGCAGTGAGTGCAGGCAGTGCTTCTCACGGGACCACTTCAGCAGCTATCGAGCCGCATGGCAATAAGAAGCGAAAGTGGCTGGCGCAGCGACTTCGAAGGAATAAGCCACAAACCAGAGCCGCCGTGGCAGCCGTCCAGCAATTCAACATCGGTTCGTGGCTTGAGCTCCTCGCATGGCGTGCGACTCCCTAAACATCATTATTCGCAAGCCGAAGCGTCAGCCCACTGCTGTCAATGCCCACGAAGAGCTACAGGGCCATCCACGTGTTGAGGAGACAAGATGATGCCTCACACTCACATGTCATAGCATTGCGAGGCAGCCACGAAGCCACGATCCTGACAATGCATTCCGTCAACAAGGGCCACGTACTCTACAGAAGTAGTCTTCAGAAGTCACCATGCCTCGGGACCGAACTCAGGCGTTCAAGCCGTCTGCGGCGGGTCCTCTAGTAGCTGCATCTCGCAAGCAGCGAACGACTTTGCCAGCGAGTGAGACATTGTGAGAAAAGCCGGCACTTTTGCTAGAAGACCAAACCGAGTGTACCACACGAAGTGAGGCCTCGCGCCCCGGTCCTTATGCCTTGGTCTTGCTGGGCGGGGTACACGACGCGATTCAACTTGGTCTCACCGACTCTCGCGAAGACTCGCCATCATTTCCTTCCAACCCGATCGTTTCTTGCTCAGAAGGGCGACTGCGTCGTTACAGCGACATGTGATCACATTCTTCTTGGTCAATACAGGCTAGAAGTACGATACAACAGCTTGCTGGCACGAAGGCGAGAAGAAACTTCTACTGTAGGGAGGTTGTGCTACTCGTCAATCACTCGAGGCGGATCTACTTATAATGTCTGCTGCGAAGCACCATCGACGTACTTACAGCAGCAACGAGTACCACGAATTGCCAGTGTCCCGGCCTGCGATCTCAATTGATCACAACGTCCATCCGACCAGTGACTATTCGCCAAAAGAGAGTTGAAGGAGCAGAGGAGTGAAAAGAACAGACCACACAAGCCCAGCAGATTTCCAGTTGCATTCGCTCATGCCAGGTTTATGCTGACCCAAGCCAAGTCGCGCCTGAAGCCACGGCAATCCATCTTGTTCCGATGCGTGGCATCAGTCGGCTAGTAAGGGCTGTCTCGTGGGCAGACGGAAGTCGGTGCGATGTATAGCCTCACTGGCACGTGAGACGTTGAACGGTATGAGGTAGGCACGCTTGACTTCTACCTGGCTGCGAGGTAGGCACGGCAACCCAGATAGCGCTACCTCGATCTACAAGGCTCTGCTCACTCTCGTACAAGAAATCCCGTCTGCAGTGCGCTGATACACACTTCGCTCATTCGCTTGCCTGCTGTCCTACACTGATTATCCGACCCAGACCACAACACCGTCGCTAACGCTTCATCACAACGCCAAACGTGTCTACTGTTCATGGCAAGACAGTCGTCCCAAGCAGAAAATCAAGTACCCCTCCACTTCGGCTTCTCCGCACCAGACAATGCCTGACTCCCCGTACTCTCGCTGAGACGACTCCTCGCGCGATTCGGCATAAGGCTACTCCGCCTCCCGCTTGCCAACGCACTCGGCGGCCTCACCTTATGATGGCTCGGACTTTCGTTGTCAGCCTCATTTCCATCCACGCCACCAGTCGGGACAGCCGGAATTGGAGGAAGTAAGCTATTCCTTCTCCCACTTGCGAACCTCGAACTAGGTCTTAGGGTCGGCGCAGATTTCTTGCTGTTGAGGGTGCGATGCGAAGCGGCCTTGGAGGGTGTTATCGATCTCACAGGGAGAGAAGACTTCCGAGAGGATGTTGCGGTGCCCATGACAGTCGTCGGGCGAGGAATGGAGGAGGGCGCGCTGGGAGTTGGAGCACTGACATGTCTTCTGTCGGAGGCGAGGGGTGTTGTGTATGTCTTTGAGCCGGCGCGGAGGTAGTTTGTCTTGGGTGTTACGGGAGCTTTGGCGTAGGGTGAAGGCTCGAATGCCGACAGAGGACGGAAGCCCTTGTCTTCATTCTTTGCGAGTCTGGTCCAGCGTCCTTTGCTTGGATCTTGAGTTGCTTCGGGTCGAGCCGGCCAGGCGGGTCCTCTGGGCACAGGTGCTATGGCTGGTGTAGGAATTGATGACTTCGGGCTCGGTGAGTTCAAGTCTGCAAATGATGATCGCGGCAAGAGGCTCCTCCTGGGCATCGAGCTCCCAGAAGATAGCCTGATTCTGGGATTCGAGCTATCCCTCGTCTTGATGTTCGTCAGAGGCGTCGGCGTTCTTGAGCCGAAGCTGCCCTTCCTGCTACCTCCCACGACACTGCTCGCAGGCGAGCTACCCGGGGTGTCCATAAGGCTGCTCCGGATGGAACGTTCGCTCGAGATGACCGTCGAGACTGAGTCGCGCAGATGCTTGTCCTGCTTCTCCTTCGCATCGTTCTCCGTCCTCATCTCTTCTACCACCAGATCCATATCTACCATCTCAGCCTGCAGTGCTGACCATCGCCGCTTCATATCACTCTGCAATCGTAAGATCTCGCCATTGACGGTCAAGCGGTCCAGCACGCCACGATCGATGATAGCCAGAACTCTCTGTATAGCCGGACCATAGTGCCGTTTCTTCTGTTCGTAGTTCAGCACTCGCTCATTCACAGATGAGGGATCAACATGTCGCTCATTTGAGTCGACGGCCGCCTTCAGTTTTTCAAAGCTCCGAGTGATGGACTCGCACATCTTCATGGCCTGGCGTCCAGCGTTGCGAAAGACCATGATCCATCTGTCCTCGCCAAGCTCTCGCCGTAATGATTCTGCATCTGCCTCGAGCTTCTTCCACTGCTCTTCCAGCTGCTTTAGTCGCTGCTCTAGATCGACCGTAGCATTTGGAAAGTGCATATTCCCGCGCTGCTCCCAGGCAGACAGTCGCATCGGCAGGAAGTCCAGCGCAGCTCGCAATGGCTGCATGCGCGCAAAGAGTGCCAGTAAGCTCGAATCTTCTTTGCTGCCATTGGCGGTAGGAGGTGTGGCGATCGCGGGAGAATTTGGGCTCAGTTGAGGTAGACTGTGTCGATGGTTCGCCGCCGACTTTCCTCTTCCAGGCTGCTCTTCCAGGATGGTCTCCAATTCACTGATGTCGATACTATCGCGCGAGCTGAGAACACTCTCGTGTCCCTGATGTCGCATTTCTTCCATCTCAAACACCATATGATTCAGACCGTCCATCTCTTGGGCCACCTCGCCGAGCACCTTATTCCATAGCTCTTCCCACTCCATGGCGATCTCGACCTGCTCTTTGACGTTCTTCAATGTGTCCTTGGTCTTCTTCCAGCTGCCCAGTATCGTCTCCATCTGACCTACGTTGCCTTTGATGTCATCAGCAGACAACGATACGATATCTTGCCGCATCTGTAATTCTTCAATCGACAGAATGTAGACCTCCACCAATCTCTGGAACTTCGTGATTGTATTGTCCACCTCCTCGATGCCTTCCCTGGAGCCCGCCGCAGCCCACTCAACATCGTCATCCGCATTCAAGCCGTCCAGCACATCTGACGCCTTACTGATCCATAACCGAATCTGCTCAGATGCATCCGACAGGGCTTTCGCAGCCTCAGCAGCAGATGACAACGAAGATATCCTTTTCGCCAAAGAGCTAGCATCGGGTAACCGCATCGATGTCAATTGTGCCAGCTGTCCCGTAAAGCTCGCCCTCCCCAGCGTATATATCGAGCCTGCCCTTGACAAGTTCGGCCCAAGGTCCCCATCACTGATCGACTCTCTACTCAGATTCCTCTCATGCCAATTCGTACCCGGATAACTCATACTCGCAGCAGGTGAATGCCCATTCGTCGTCACATGCGGGCTCTTCGGCGTCGTTGGCGTACTGTCCCTCTTCCCGCTTCGTCCAGGACTCTTCGGCACGTGCCTCGCACTTGGACTCAGCGGTTCCTTCGTCCGCAAATGCAGCCTCGTTTTCCCGCCATCCGGCATGCGGTACTTCTGCGTCTCCCTCCACTCGTCCTCGGTATCTGACACCTCGAAGCGATCGCTGATGTCTATGACTGAGGAGACGTCGGACTCAAGCATGGACGCTTCATTGTCGGTGAGGACTGGGCCACCGCTCAATCGCACACCGCTGGGCATGCTTCGGTTTGTATTGTGGATGATGACGGGCAGGACCGGGCCTTCTGTCCACGCCCTGACCCAACGCTGGATCTGTATGACCTCCTCCCGCTCGCGTTGTCGGCGCTCGAGTTCTTGAAGCTGTTCCTCGGGAATGCGGCCAATGCGCTGTGCCCTGCGCGCTCCTGCCTCTCGTCTGAGTTTCTGCTCCTGTAGTCGCTTCAACCGCTGTTCAAGTCCGGGCGAGAGTCGATTGCTCAGTCGTACTCGTGGAAAACTCGTAGGGTGCGGCCAGAAATGAGGTTCTGGCTGTGCCTGGTTTTGGTGGTGGGTGTGCTGGTCGTAACAGGGCCCGGGAGTCGTCGGTGCAATAACGTCAATCGGACGTGTAGTGGACAGAGGATCGTTGTTGGTCAGGGTTGGCTGGTTGGGAGCTGCCATATCTCGAGTCAATACACAGGAGGCCTCAAATATCGAACGCTCCCCGCATTGATGTGCTTGTTTACACTCCAAACGCGGCTGCCTTGGCCGTGTCTCCTGCAGGAACAACCACAGCGACTCTATGACAAGCTACACAGCAGCAAAAGAGAAGCCTAGCATATAAGAGAAAGGCACACCTTACCTCCATCACATCTCTTGTCCTCCCACCACTTCAATCAATTGCCCATCGAGAGATGACTGCCTCGCGCGTCACCACCGACTCGAGACAGAAATCTTGCGTTCGTTGTGGCTCCACCTCCGGATACAGCTGCGATCGAAGGCGTCCAGTCAATAGCTTGCACACGTCAAGTTCTGCGACACAAACAGCATGCAAGAACGGCAAGTACTTCCCCGATGTTTCGAGATCCCGGCCAGTGACGCGAAGGAGCAGGGGTCCGCCATCTAATCTTGGATCACTAACTGTTGATCGGGTATGAGTTCCGAATCTTTATTCCAGATCGATCGTCTTACTAAGTACCCAATGTTGAGATACTTGTCTACCTGCTCATGCACAGCGCATGACGCCGCAAGACAGCGACTGACACCAGACCACCCCGTTTCTGAACAAATAGGCAGGTACAACTAGAAAGCACAAGAGGCAGGTGCCTGATCCGACACCCCAGTCTCGGCTACTTTCGAGAATTAAGATCCCGCTCGAGTACCACGGTTCCTCCAAAAAGCTGTAGTAGCACAAAAGTCAAAGAAATTGACGCAGCAAGGAGGTGTTTTTATCTCGTTGACCAAATCGAAAGCTATCGTCGACTATTAATCTGATGATCCTCAAAAGGCACGGCAGGGGAAAAAGAGATCTGGGTATATCGAGGTCTCGACTCTCCATGGTCGGGGGGTATCATTCTCTTCAAAACTGGGACAGCGCTCCAATGCAGCGGCACAGCTGGTCAGCACGTGTCTTCCATGCTCCACCATCCACCACGAGGACGAGCTCGAGCTCTCCGCCTAGCAACGCACTACGCCGCAGCGGCCATGTCCAAGCCCTCAACGCCACTATCATCTTGCTCCGCTTGTTCAGCTTCGCAACACGCCTCTTCGGCTGCCTCGATCTTCAACTCCGGAGGCCGCTTGCGCTCCTGGCTTCGAGCTTCTGCCTCCCATTCCTCTGACAGCTCAGTCCTGACAGCTTGACACCATGTGAAGATCGCTTCGTCGAATTTCTTCCACGTTGCATCGTCCTTGCCATGGACGATGTCAAGAGCCGGCACGGTCAAGACAGTCTCCCATCTGAGCTCGGCGGCTTTACTCCAGTATAGCAGGTTCTCGGCCATGCGATAAGGTTTCGCAACATCGTCGTGCCAAGTTGTGATCTCGTGGAATCTGCGCTTGCTTCTCGCAACGAGCGAGTTGTGGAGTTTGACGAGGCGCTGACCGTCTTGCAGGGTCGTGAGAAACTTACTTGGTAGTCGTCGGTCCTCGCTCGACTCGGGCCACTGTGGCAGCGCCGGCACGTCTTGGTCAAAGGACTTCATGAACAGCCATTCCCTTTCCCTCTCTCGACCGCTCCAATCGCCATCCCGCCACGACCACGATGCCCGTTCCGCCGCCTCGGCTTCCTCCTGCGCCTCTTCCTTCTTCCACAACTTGTCGATACTCTCAATCCAGGTGATGATGGAGACAAGCTCTTCCAAACGAATGCCACCTCGGAAGTTGCGGCTCGCCATGCGCTTCAATACGTCAAGAACCTGATACAACTCGGCTCGGATCTCCTTCTCCGACTTGATGGCGTACAATTTTCGAGGATCTGTATGAGCTGTGTAATAGTTCTTCGCAGCACGGATAGCCAATGTGATGATGTCCAGCAAGTGCAGACCCTGGATCTCATAGAAGCCACTGTCCTCCGCTACGTTCTGTCTTTCAGCATCTTCGCGTTTCTGTGTCTCCTCGAGCACTTTCAACGCATCCTGCAGTGCTTCTTTAAGCTCCCTCCGAAGGACCGGCATGTCTGGCAAGGGTTCAACATATTCTGGCTTGACCTTGTATGTGCTGACTGTAGGCGGTAGCATGATTGGGTCGCTCCAGTCTGCCCAGATCTCGCCTTTAGAATGTATGTCGGCCGGGCTCTCGACAAGGTCCTCCGCCCCTGGATCAGACTTTGCATACGCAGCACTGCTCTCGGCAAGTGACAGTCTGCCGATGTTGTAGTCATCGATCGTGCTTCCCCGGAACATGAACGGTGCCTTATTCTCCTTGTCATCGTAGGAAGCATTCTTCTTGCGCTCCTCCTTTGCGAGTTGTGCTCCCTTGCCATCCAGCAGCCCTGTCCTGGCGAAGTAGTATTGCATATGGGCAATACTTCCCAAGCTCATCACACTGTCTCTATTGCGAGCAGAGTCGGCGAACGAGGTCCCTTGTGGTCGAACATACCCTCGCCTCCTAACCACTGTTGCTCCCCCATCGCTGAGTCTCGAGTTTCGTGATCGACCTGAGATTGTAGATCCTGTGGTGCTGGAAGGTGTCGATACAGACCGAGAGCAGTCGAGCAGCGGGATAGCATCGAGTGCTAGTGAGGCGTCAACACTCGGCGACGGTGAATCAGCTCTTTCCTCCGGGCTTGCGACACTGCTCTCCGGCGGACTCGGTGGTGTCTCATCAGCCATTTTCAGGCCGCAAAGTCGCGTGGCACACCAGCTGTCCTGTTCCTGTCGCACGAGCAGCTCTCGTGCTGATGGATGCAAGGGTGTGCTGGTTGGCCCCTGAACTCTCGGCGTTGGGCAACGTTGTTTGCGTTAGATGGCAGTTGTATCCGATGCAGGCGTGAAGGGTGCTGAATCGTGATAGGCAGTGTCTATCCAAGCTGGTCGAATGCTGCTGTTGAGTAGCAAGTGTGCGTACAGTACGCTGCAGAAGACAGTCGATGTCGTGTTGCGGGCCGTGTGGTGCTGCAGATTGTGGTCAAGGGATATCAGAACGGTCTTAATTTCCACGGACAACGCGCTCCTTGCCGTGATGAGACACGTACAGGGTTCACTTAGCGGCGCTAGACCAGGCCAAGAAAACACGAAGAAGGCACGACTTCTCTCTGAACTCATGCTCGCCCTCGACAGTGATGTCTATACCACACAGCATACCCAGTGTGGGACATCAACATCATCGCCTGATCTCAGTAGCCACGCAAGTCAGAGACGCGGTACTGTAACGGCTGTGACGATTTGATTTCCAGCCTGTCCGTCAAACTTCGGCAGTCAACTGCAGGAAGCCGATCGTCTCAGGAGAAGAACGATTCCGACTCCGGTCGAGGCCACACAGTCTCAATGTACCTGGTACAAAATTTTTGTATAATCATTTCGGTCAGACGCGATGAGACTGGAGCAGTATTGCAGTGAGAGCACTCCATCGGCTTGCCCGGTGATACAGCGACTTTGATGAGACGTTTCCTTCCACTGCGTAGACGAACAGGCAACTCGGGAAGGGCCACCTGGAGAACATGCTGTGGTAAGTACGAGATGGAATGGAGTTTCAGGCAGCGTGGACCTTCGATTACGACACCAGTCTCTTGCAAGAAGTGCTATACCTTTGACCTGTACTCGGAATGCACAATTCCGAGCAAACTCTTCTAATCTACCGAATTCGTGCAGTCGGACAACAGTGCAGAATAGCACAGCAGCAGCAGCAGCAATCATCTTGATAATTGAAATCGGGTCCTCGGCGCAGCTGGCATGACATTTCCCAGACATGATCCAGATTGAGCTGTCGACTGCCTCGGTTCATGCCTCGGCGTACCGAAAGCCTAACCACAGCATTGTAAATGTTCCTATCCTCGCCGAGTACTATGTTATATGTTCACTGCTCTTGGAGATCCTCCTCGGAACCATCACCCAACGAACACACGTCATGTCGAACGGTCAAGTGACACCAACGAAGCTGCCCAGCAATTACGCAGAGGTGCCATACAAGGAGATCAAGATATCACATCACCCAGCATCCTCAAGTGAACCAACACCCGTGCTGGTATTGACGTTGCACAGACCAGGATTCAACAATGCGTTCACAGACGTCATGACAGATGAGCTTGAGCACTTCTTTGGGATTGCTAGCATCGATGGTCGCATCAAGGTGATCGTGATGACTGGACACGGGAAGATGTTTTGTGCAGGCCAGGATCTCAATCAGGGTTTCAAGCTCCAAGGAAATGGCAAACACGAGACTGAGCACAATCATCGTGATGGGTGAGCATCGACTAGTGATGTTGTTCTTCGCAACCCTGACAGTCGAGCAGTGGTGGTCGAGCGTCTCTTGCAATGCATAACTGCACCAAGCCAACAATCGTTGCCATGAACGGTCATGCAGTCGGCGTCGGTATTACAATGACCATGCCAGCAGTCATGCGAATTGCCTGGTCAAAAGCCAAGATCGGCTTCGTCTTCAGCCAGCGGGGCGTGGTAATGGAAGGCTGCTCCTCTTTCTTCCTACCTCGATTAGTCGGAGCTGCCAGAGCACAGCAGCTCGTCATTCCAGGCAAGGTGTATCCTGCTACCGATCGACGGCTCGACGGTTTGTTCTACGAGCTCTGCGATAAGCAAGAAGACGTTTTACCAACGGCATTGAGAGAGGCCGAGGAGTTGGCTGTCAACACCAGCACTGTCAGCACTTTCATGAACCGCGAGATGATCTTCCGAGGCGTCAATAGTGCGGAAGAAGCCCATTTGCTTGAGAGTCGAGTCATGGGCGCCATGAGAGGCAAAGCGTAAGCAGTCACTTTCGACCGGTTCTGAACATAATTCTGACTGAATCCAGTGATAACAATGAAGCTGTCGAAGCGTTCTTACAGAAGAGGCCGGCCAAATTCACCGGTACCGTTCAGACCGATTGTCCGTCTGTGTATCCATGGTTCTCGAAGATGCATACCAAGAATCCAGCGGTGGCGGAGCCGAGCACGACTGGGAAGCCTCGATTGTAGTGTAGTCTGCAGATGAATGGAGACAACAGCATAAAGCTTCAATGCTGTATACCCCAAAGCATTTGCCATTGACAAGGATGTACGTCAGCGGGGTCGTTTCACACATGGAAGCCTGGACCCCGTTTTGGTGGTGAAGTTCAAAAGTCAACAGCTCTATAAACACTCCTGACTTCTCTTGAATTGCTAAGCAACTATGTCCATCTCTTCCGGCAAGACACCTGTCTGCTCCAATCACATCATCGACTGCTAACGGAACCCGTAGAGGCCATTTGGGCCGCTTCCCCAACAACTATACGCGGCACACCGACACCTCTCTCCAGCGACGCCAAAGGAGAAAGAATTGCTTACGCTTCCAACAAATCCGTCTTCGTCCGTTCCATTGATGACCCTGCAGTCTCCAAACAGTACACTCAACATACCGCCCAAACAACTGTAGCTCGCTTCTCCCCATCCGGCTTCTACGTTGCATCCGGCGACGTCTCAGGCAGTGTCCGAGTTTGGGACAGCATCGGCGCGGAGAACACCAAGGGCGAATACCACATCATAGCTGGTCGTATCAATGACATTGCGTGGGATGGCGACAGCCAGCGCATCATCGCAGTAGGAGATGGGAAAGAGCGCTTTGGACATTGCATCACCGCCGACTCGGGCAACAGCGTGGGTGAGATCAGTGGACACAGTCAGCAGATCAATTGCGTGAGCATACGGCAGCAGCGGCCATTGAGAGCGGCGACGGGAAGCGATGATACGCAGATGTGCTTCTTCCATGGGGCACCGTTCAAGTTCAACACCAGTGTGAGGGGCAAGCACGACAAGTTCATATACGGCACGCAGTTCTCGCTGGACGGGAACAGCTTGGTCACAGTTGGAAGCGATAGGAAGATTTGGCTGTATGATGGCAAGACGGGAGAGGTGCAGAAGCAGATCGGAGAGGGAGAGCATAAGGGTAGCATTTTTGGTGTGAGCTGGGCGAAGGATAGCAAGAAGTTTGTGACGTGCAGTGGTGATCAGACTGTCAAGATATGGGATGCTGAAGCAGGCAAGGTCACGCAAAGCTGGCGATTTGGTGGTGACAGCGTGTCAATTCAAGACCAGCAAGTCGGCGTGACATGGCCAAGCGGCAGGAGCGATGGGTTACTAATATCTCTGGACCTCGAAGGCAACCTCAACTACTTGCAGGAAGGTAAAGATAAGCCTGTCAAGGTGGTACGAGGCCACCAAGGACGAATTACCGCGGCAGCACCTTCTCACGATGGCAGAACACTTTGGACTGGCAGCTACGAAGGCCGAGCACGAGCATGGGATCTGAGCTCTGGAGCAGCGGATGTCGTTGATGGCGAGATGCATTCGAATTACGTGGCAGGTATCGCAGCGGCATCCGAAGAAGGGCGCATCTACAGTGTCGGCTGGGATGACACTCTGCGCACGGTGGATGCCTCACAACGTTCATTTACTGGCAATGCGATCAAGACCAACGGTCAGCCAAAGGGCGTTGCTGTCGCTACTGTAAACGGCAAGGAACATACGGTGGTCGTTACTGCCACAGGCCTCACCACATACGCAGATGGTAACGAAGTTTCTAAACAGAAGACACCCTCACCACATACCTGTGTTGCAGCACACGGCGAGACCATCGCTATTGGCTCCGACGATAAGACAGTACGATTGTTCAAAGCAGCATCACCCGCCTCATTCGACGACATGACCACGCTCAAGGACGCCACCTCCCCGATCTCAGCTCTCGCCTTCTCCCCCGACGGATCACATCTCGCGGTCGGACTCGCGAACGGAAAAATCTTCGCATACAGTAATGTGTCTGGCTCCTGGACACTTGAGACGAATCGCTGGTCTGCGCACACAGCCCGTGTCACTACCATCGCTTGGTCTCCAGACAGCAAGAAGGCCGCGAGTGGTGCCCTTGACACGAATGTCTTTGTCTGGAGCTTAGCGGATCCTGGCAAACGTGTCAAGGCGAACAATGCGCATAAGGAAGGTGTAGGCAGCGTCGCATGGACCGAGGAGAGTAAGGTCGTTAGCTGTGGTGCTGATGCTGCCGTGAAGGTGTGGAAGGTGCAGGGTGTGGCGTGAGAAGATGTCTAGTCGTCAGAACGTGTATCGGAGTAATTCAGAGTGTCATGCCACGGCATTGGCTGGGAAGGTAGATGGAGAAGTACCGACAGAATCTCTTAGATCCTTTACATAGGACCCGGCTGGCATTGTGTCCGATGGAGCGC
Source organism: Dothistroma septosporum (assembly GCA_002236755.2). NCBI lineage: Eukaryota > Fungi > Ascomycota > Dothideomycetes > Mycosphaerellales > Mycosphaerellaceae > Dothistroma > Dothistroma septosporum. Next base: position 1,826,892 of record NBZP02000006.1, read on the forward strand.
AATTGAACACTGACGTTGAATGCATGGATCCTCCCAAGATCCCAGAGTGTGGTCCACAGAGTGGAACCGAGGTGGCATCACATGAGAAGAGTGCCTTCCGTTATTCGCGCTGTGGCTTCTTGCTCCTACACTTATATCCGTCTCGACGACGCAAGGATGTGGCACAAGCTGCTGGATGCAGAGGTCAATGATCTGAGATGTGGTAGCGTCGGAGTGAGCCTTTCTGGCCGTGTGTGGCTTCGTTAGCGGAACGCTTGACTGGACAGGAAAAGTGTAGTTGCGGGGTAAGAAGAGAAGAGCATTGGGACCGGAGTCTTGCCTGCTTGCTCCACACTTCACTCCTGATATATCGTCAGTGCAGTTGGTACCTGAGGCTCGATCATTTGCTTGTAATTATCTCCTATCTCATTGAATCCAGTCCGGGTCACAGCTGTTGGCTGCACTCACATATCATTCTGAAGTGGTGGTGTGGCTCATGAGTCATGATACCTGTGTCTGATGAGCAGCGTCGCGCCGGGCGGAGCGACGGAGCGGGGCGTCCCGCGTGAAGTGTAGAATTTGCGGGCAACATGAAATCTGGAAAACCTCCTCCTTCTTCCCTCAACACAAGGCCGTGATCCGATATCGCGGTGAGCCTCCGATCAACCCATCCACACCAATCTCATCACAAGTTCCTTGTCATGGCAAGTGAAACATCGGCTGCCTGGCCTGTTGCCGATCAGGCACTATCCCAAGAGCTGCTCGACCTCGTACAACAATCACAACACTACCGACAAGGAAAGAAAGGCGCGAATGAAGGCAAGCCTCAGCTACGACTCTCATGTCTCTTCCAGGATGCTAACTCTAGCTAGCAACTAAAACTCTTAACCGTGGAATTGCGGAGCTCATCGTACTTGCCGCGGATACGACACCGCTCGCGATCCTCCTTCACCTACCGCTGCTATGCGAAGACAAGAACGTGCCCTACGTGTACGTTCCAAGCAAGATGGCGCTTGGACGAGCGTGCGGTGTTAGTCGACCGGTGATTGCAGTCAGCGTAACGACGAACGAGGCCAGCGACTTGAACGCCCAAATTCGCGCAATCAAAGACAAGGTGGAAAGACTGATGATTTGATGGAACTGGATCAAGGGTTGTCATCGGCTCATCTTACTGATGACTGCATCGGGTAAGGATGTACTTGGCCGGATGCTGTCATCACCTCATCTTGCTACCGACTGCAGCGGGGCAATATGGATTTGGTAGGGTGAGGGTTCTATGGCCCGCAGGACTTTATCTTTCCTAGCTCACGAGGGTCATCCATCAGTTCACACATCCTCGCTCCTCCCTGCTCCTTCACTGCTGTCGCTCCTTCGTCCACCATATGATGAGATCGTTCTCTTTAAAAGTCCAATAATTAGCACTAAAGAACAGCCACACATCGCCTCGACATGTCGGACAGCGCTACCCAATGCCGCACCTGTGCAAGACCGTTCGTGAGAAGCAATAAGGCGAACAGGAAGAGCACCACCATGGGCTACATTACTTGTACCACCTGTGCTGCGCGAGGAGCTGGCTTGTTCGATAATGACAGACACTGTCACAGCTGCGCAAGACCTTACAAGATGATCAAGACACCTAAGGTTATGATGAGGCCGATAAAGTCGAGAGGACAAGTTAGCTCCCTAGGCTACTACACTTGTAAGACCTGCTGGTACCGTGTCAACAGGACTGGGACTTACGAGCCTCGTGAAGACCGTAAGAAACGACTGGCGTTGGAACAGGCCTCGGCAACAATGTTTGATAACACTACCCATTGTCACAATTGCGCTGCGCCGTACAGGAGACACAGACACCCAACAACTCACACATATGTCGCAGCACGACGTCAAGGACAGGGCGGCTCCCTAGGGTACTTTGTATGCGCATCTTGTTCGCAGCGGCTCAAGAACCACGGGACATATGAAACCTTCCGAATCCTCGTGGAAACCAAGGAACCATTTCGTCTTAAGTGTCAGAATTGTTTCATGACCGGTTGCAACTGCAGCAACACCATGCACACGACGAAGCGCGACCAGTGTACAATCAGTCAACTGCGTAGCCAAGCGATCCAGTGTATGGCAGACGAAACTCTACAGGAGAGTAGCAGAGAGGCTATGTGGCGTGAGAAGCCGGCGCAGATCCTGTCCAACCGCTTAGAAAACAAATGCCACGCCGGTTGGAAGAAAGGAACCAAATGTGACGCCGTACTTCCTACCAACAACAACACGCCCTGCACTGCGTGCACGAAGCCTGTACGAATGCTCTCGTAGCGCAAGAACAGGGCGAGACCGCTTACGCTGATAATGTTTCCGAGGACTTATCGTGCACGAACGACAACCTTTCCGACGTGTCATGCTCTCCGGCACACGACAATGCTTGGGTCGCATTTTATGCCATGTATCCTACAGCGGATTTGAATAACAGTAGTCACGACCCTTGTCAGCAGCAGCGGCCGACTCAGCTCCCGCGTTAAATCCCCTGCAACACCGAGCTTGACAGTGATGGGACGGAAGCAACGATATGTTGGACGTTGACGAATATCCCCGTAGATCCACAGACGATACTGTCCGCAGGCGTAACCACCTCGATACTCGAAAACGCAGACAGGCCAGATCTGAATGCTCCTCCCCAAACAGCCAGCAAACAAGGTGAAGCGCCGCAAATTACACCGGGAACCGTGTTAGTCGCAGTAGCAGAGACTACAGAAAAAGAACAAGATGTATCGACTTTGAAGGGGAAGACCAAGAGGGTGCTTGAAGATGGAGGCTTACGGAAGCAACATGCTAAGAAGGCGTGTAAAGAGCAGCTGCAGTTGCGATCCAGAGACCTCACAACTCCGGAGTCAGGGATAAGGTCAGGCACCGAAAGCCGTGTCATCGATCTCATCCTTACCGAGAGCAGCGAGAGTATCAATGCTCCTGACGCATTGGCTCAGTGCCCAACCCGTCCAGTACAGCTTGCACGAGGTACGCACCTTGCCTGCGCTGGGAAAGCCACAGCCACGCAGATAAATCTTGTCGATGTTCGCGAACACACGGATATACCTAACCAGTGCGCGCTATTGTCAGATTTACAATCCATGAGAATTTATGGATCTGCTCTGGACGGTACGGAAAACGTGTCAATAGATGTTTCTCCCAGGCCTGGACGTAGAAATGTTAGGCGCGCTTGCTCAGCCCCGAGATTGCCACAATCTTCACTTGGTTCTGGGCGCGCAGAGTGCGAATGCTGCTGTAAGGGAGAAGGTAAGTGCCTGGATCAGAACCTGCTTAGGAGTGAATGTTTAGAAGACCTAAGTACAAGGCAAAAAGTTGTTCGGGCGCAGTTCTGAGGTTAAAGCCACATGGCTGAAACTTGGGCGAGGCTCCTTCTTGCAGCCCCTGGATCATTTCCTGATGCTGCTTGGAAGCATATCCTCAGGAGGCGCATGTACGAGAGAACATGTGCGTGTGCCTACTGCTGAGGGAGTATACTCGTGGGGAGCGAGAGGATTCACAACTCGCGATCGTGACGACTAAAAGATACGGGCAATTGATACGACGGCATACTTGTTCAGCATCGAGCATCGTAATAGTCCACTTCCTTATAACGAGTATAGCTGCCATCCATGGGACCGGACATCCTGGCTCGGCACCTGGAGGGCATCCCAACTTAGTTCCGACGCCTTTGTACACTCTATGGAGGAGAAGGAGAAAAGTCGGCCTGGTCCTCGGCTCCCACCTTGGTCTGGTGGCTGAATCTCGTGCTTAATCATCCATCAGAAGTTCACGCCGAAAACGTCGAACAGTCCATGAAAGCACTGTCTGGAGACTGCGCTCAGTGTTGCTTTGATAACAATCGGCTCCAGACAGGGCGCGACTGTATGTTTACAGAACGAGCACGCGCGGCATGGAGTGATAAAGTCTCCACTTGCAAACACTGCTAGAATCAATTCCCTTGGCACCACAGCATGGCGGCTTGCTTTCTTAGCCATCATCCACGTACCGCCGAAGTCTCAAAGAGCGCTCGATCAAGAGTCAACAAGCCTACGGTGCACATGCAACGGCCAGGATGAAGGTCAAATGGTCAAATGTGACAACAATGACTGTGTAATACAGTGGTTTCACATCCCATGCGTAGGCTTGCAGGATGCTCCGGGCGAGCATGAGGCTCGATTCTGCCGAGATCTCGTGCGAACAGCATGTACTCGCTCAAAATATCTGCATAGGAGGAATACGTGGGCGAGGTACAATGCTGCATGGCAAGCTGGCAGCCCGAAGTCGCTCTTCATTGACGCAGAGTTCTCCAATATCAATGGTGTGCATTACACGATAATCGAGTTGTGCGTAAGCGATGGCACCGGTCGTGCTATTGTGTCGACGCCCCTTGACTTTGGGTTGCACTCTTCAGTCATTGGTAGATCGGGATCGCCTAGGATCCAGAGTGGACTTTAGAAATCACATGGAAACAATATATGGCAGGACTCTTAGCGACTCTATCTCGGAGATGAAGTCTCTGGAGGTCGTTGGGCAGCTCGAGCGACGCGGCTTGGACCAGGAAACGCTGTTCGTGGAGTGGTCCACTTCATTCTGCGATTACCATGCCTTATCCAAGCGATATCGTTCCACGAACCAAAAGCTGAAGTTGCCACGCCATAACTCGTTGAGACTGGTCTTGCTATACAAGCAGTCATTTTGAGACCTGAACATAAAGATGTTATGTAGGCTCGGGAAGCTGCACAGGATTCCTTTTGCAGAGAAAGATACCTGGACTCGGCATCATCACGCTGCGGCTGACTTTGAGATGTTGCAGGATCTCTTCGGGTTACTGTTCAATCCTTGATTGAGATTTTGTCGCGTTACTGGCTTGATTTGGGCTCACATGAGGTCGACAGCTGAAATGACTAGTGCATTGCATGTGAATCTATCTCCTATGTACATCGTTTCAAAGGTCTTTTTCAGGGCCACGTGACCCGGACACATGTTATTCCAGCCCCAATGTTCACGTCGTTCCAAAGCGCACTCTATATACGCAAGCCGGCATTGACTCGCTCTTGCAGTACGCACTTTGCGTTCCAGATATGCGGGTATGTGATGTCCTCGTTCTGATACTTCTTACGATGTGCGGCTGCGTCTTGCTAACACAGTTTGGAAATCTGCCAGTGCATGGCTGTGCCGTAGGTATCACGTGTTTGGTGGCTCTAGCGGCCTGCAGTTCTACGGCGTTCGCGCATCGAGCAAGGTAGTGAAGGTGGAAAGGCTTCATCATATTCAAGATGAACTGCGGAAGTGGCGCGTTGTGGGCTTTTTCGTGGACTGGATCGGGGTCGAGTGGCTTGGTACCACTGCGCGGCATCAACCTGCCAGTGACATGAGGTTGACTGTGCAGCGGGGAGATTCGCCCGAGATGGCCGTTGTTCTTGTCGAGATGAAAGGACGAAGCTCCGAGACGTCGAAGCGATCAGTGATGCTGACACGTGTTTGTGGCTCCTGCCGCGTCGGCAAGTTCCAGTCGTCGCTTCGCCGAATGGAGGTGTTAGTGCTGCCACAAACCCACGAAAGTGAGGTCATCGCACTGTGGCATCCCTGTCGCTGGCTATGCCCTGAATTCACCATCACGAACCGCTTCACCGCGATGTATCAATCAACGGCGATCGCGTGGAACAACAGACAGGTAGGTGAGCGGGCTTCTGCTTCTCATTCTGTTACATCCTTCTTCTTCTTCCCGCACGACACTACCTACTCTCTGTCATCTCCCTGTTCCTGCAGCCAGCCGAAGACAGCGTGATCATCAGTAGCAGAGGCGGTGCTCGCGTATGCACTACTTTGCCACACGCCAATCGCCAACAACGAATCGCTCTTCCCGCACTGTTGCTCCCTGGCGCTCTATATCGCGGCTATCAACGTGGCAGCCATCGACGTATTCAGCGCGTCAACGTCGACAAGAATCTGGAGAGGCATTGTCCTTTCGTCCCGCGCCAAAGCTGAATTCGCCGGAAGTTATACATTGACGCACCCCGGCCACAAGCTTCTCGTATTGACCGCGTCGCGTCGCGGCGCCGCCACCCAGGCGTCTTTTCTTAGACCTCACTAAGGCAGCTTCAGGTACGATGGGTACCTCACAGCCAAAATTGGTCTTTCAGGAAGTGAGATCGGACGACCTGGAACCTCAAACACCGTCTTCACGACGTGCAAGCACAACATCACAAACTCGTAGCTCACGAAAACGACCTGCGCCCGGTGTGAAATTCCGGAATGAGGATGACGTTCGCTTCGTGGGAAGAAGCGAAGATGCGGATATAGGAGGCAACGGTCACGAGGTTTCAGCGAAACCTTTTCCTTCGAGGACTGCACCGACGCAGTCTCCACTCCCTGGCTTCAAGTCCATAATGTATCGTCTCGGTGCGGTAGCATTACTGGTGGTTACTGCTGTGCCGTTCCTACATGGCGCGCCCGGACGCGCATCGTTACCTCTTCAACCGGTCAATGGAGGACCACTACGACAGAATCCAAACAGTCCAATTCTCGAAGAAAGGGCAGACAGTCCTACTGATGTATGTTTCAGATGGGCCGGACAATGTATGTATTGCCAAACGAATCAATCTCGCCGCATTTGCTGATTGCATGAAGCCGCTGTGGTAAACGGAACGCTATACTACTATAGCGGCCAGAGCACTTCACAACCCAATCAGGACCAGAATACCTGGGACAACGACTTCTTGTCAATTGATCTCACAAAGACGTGGCAGATCAGTACACCATCACTCACAGGCTTGCCTCAGCCATCAGGGCCGCCGAACGTCAGCTTAGGGACGTTATGGAACTCGCATGAGTCTCTATTTCTCTATGGCGGAGAATTCCAATGGAAGCCACCTGTCTCGCCGACGGCATTCTCCACTTGGGAGTACAACATTGCGTCCTCATCTTGGGTCGAGCACAGTGATCCAGTCACTTCACAAGGTGTCAGTGCACCAAGCAACGACGATCCCGTGCAACGAGCCGCAGAGGGTGCTGCTGTGAACGTACCATCTCTAGGCAGAGGCTTCTACTTCGGTGGTCATCTTGACGGCTACACTACCCAGGACTGGTCACAAAGCATAGCACGTGTCTATCTCCAGTCCCTCCTCGAATTTACGTTCCCAGGATATGAGAATGACCAGGTGGATGCGTTGTCCGGCAAGAAGGATGCTGGTAGCAGTGGTGTCTACCGTAACGTCACGCAGGGTGGTCTACAGTCGCGAGCCGGCTTCACGCAGCGTGCAGATGGTCTACTCGTGTACGTACCTGGTTTCGGTGAGCAAGGCATTTTGTTGGCGTTGGCAGGCGGCACGAACGAGAGCTTCACCCAGATGAATCAGATCAACGTCTACGATATCGCCAACAGCACTTGGTACAACCAAGCGACTTCTGGCGAAACACCAGCGATTCGAGTAAATCCTTGCTCAGTGATTGCCGCAGCCCCCGACGGTTCAAGCTACAATATCTACATGTTTGGTGGCCAGAACTTGATTCCCGCTGGCAACCAGACACAGTACAATGACATGTGGATCCTGACCTTGCCGTCATTTACCTGGATCAAGGTCGACCAGAGCGGCCAATCTGTACCTCCAGGACGCTCTGGCCACACTTGCAACATCTGGGATGGACAAATGATCATGATAGGAGGGTACACAGGTGCGGACTCTCTGACATGCGAAAGCCCTGGAATCTACGTCTACGATCTGAGCGCTACCTCGTGGGTCAACCAATTCACAGCAACCAGCGCAAGCGGCAGCGGCTCCAGCGACAAGGCACAAGCTGATACCCTCGGCGACAACCCTTTCAACCAACAGGCATCGCAGCGCTACACCTCGGATGACCCCGGCGGGCTCGAAGGCTCGTACGGCTATCAAGTCCCGCAGGCCGTCATCGACGTCGTCGGCGGCGACAAAACCGGCGGCGCGACCCTCACAACCCCCGTCAACACTGCCACCTCAGGCCCCTTGGCCACAGGCAAACCCATAACCTACACCGTAACCAACGCCGACGGCAGCACTACCACCTCTACCAGCGAACCCAGCAGTGGGTCCAACAACTCCGGCTCAAGCACAAACGTCGGCGCCATCGTCGCCGGCTGCGTCGCCGGCTTCTTCTTCATCGTAGCCTGCTACCTCGCCTTCTGCGCCTACGTCTACCGCAAACAACTCCAACTCTACAAACGCCACGTCGAAATGTCGCAAGCGCAAGCCCGTGGTGAGAAAATGCCCGCAATCCCCGGCCTTCTCGCCACCGACGCCAGCACGGGAAAGCTCACACCCTCTGATCCTAGTTATAGGAGAGGCGATGGTGTGAGTCCGTGGATGACCAACACAAGTCAAGCGAGCACACATAGCAGGGGGGAAAGTGGTGGGGCGAGTGGCAGTTACCATGGGCCTGGTGGGACGGGCATAGGGGCAGTAGGTGGAGGATATAATAGTTTGAGGAGAAATAGCGAAGGCAGTGATACGGATGAAGATCTTTTGGCGGGGAGGGAGCCGACTTTTGTGGGTGTTATGATGAATCCGAGGCAGAGTTTGAGGGTTATTAATAGGGATTGATGGGCGTGAAAAGTGCGGCAGATTACGGCTGAACAGACCGGATACAGATGAGATTAATATGATGAGGGATTTGTATAGTGGTGTGGTGTAAAATAGGAGTAGAGACTGAAAATTCCCACATGTGGTCGGACTGCTCATTCACTGTGCCATTCTTCCTCGCCATTCTCATTTTGGGCTTCTTCAAAGATCCTTCTAATTTTCAAGAACACATCATCGGTAGCACCTTTTCTTTGAGACCACCATCGTCGACTACCTCAAGACACGACAACCCCGGCTTGCCAACACAAGTCATTGAAGCACTACAGCCGATACTTTTCGACCGTAGGGATCAACCATTTCTAGCATGGAGCACATGGAACTTCCAATCGTTATCATCACCACTACCCGACCCAACCTCGATCTCGATACCACCAGGCATCACAGTGCTACACAAGCGCATCCCCATGCACCAACACCTCTCCGGCCCTATTCTAAGGTCCTGCCCCATAGGACACGACATCCTCACCATCGACCGCGACCCGGACTTGGAGAGGTTTGGCGAGCCGTCCCCGCACAAGGAGAATGACTGGCAGATGAAATTGTCGAGAATTGATGGTGTGGATCTTGGAGGTCGGGCAGGTGAAGGAGGCTGGAAGACGAGGAACGTCGGACTGGGCAATGAGTACGATTCGAGTGGATAAAGTCTTTCAGCAGTTTCAGGTTGGTGCGTTCAAGACGTGAGGTCAAGTCGTTCAATTACAGCTATGGTACATCTATGCCCCAAAACCCAGGTCGGACCAAGCCCACGAGGGCAACCGGACCTTCAACTCCATCGCCATGCTCTCGCTTCAAAATTCAATTCCAATTGCCACATCTCTATCCCGTCACCCTCCCCTTCGCGCCCTGAGCCAAGAAGCTCACGAGCGTCGGCCACGTCGTCTTTGTCTTCCCCGTACTCGTCACGCTCACCCCCAATCCCTTGTACTCCTCCCTCTTCTCCGCAATCTCCACAAAAGATGCGCCAAGGTCCGCATAACTTAGCTCCCCACTCGCCTCGTTGCCCGGCTCCGTATTGAGTCTATACCCTGTCGGCCCTGTAGTTCCATCCGCATCGTGAATACTCGGTGGGTCGACGTAGATGTACTCAAGCAGGCCGGGGATCTCTGCGGCTCTGGTCTCGTAGAATTTGTTGGCGGCGACCATGTCGTCGTAGAGGTGTTTAAGGCAGAAGAACATGAAGCTGCCTTGTCTGAGGCCGGGGTTGAAGCGTTCGTTGAGGATGGAGGCGCGGAGGATGAGGATGCTGGGGGTCTGGTATTTTTCTTGTTGTTCCTGCTTTAGTTCTTCGAGGGCTGCTACGAGGGCGGAGGCGGTTTCTGTGAAGCGGGTTTCGCCCTTTTTGGAGACGTTTGATGCAATGCACATATTGATCACGTTGACGTCGCGGAGGCATTGTTTCCAGAGAGCGGTGTCGGTGTTGCTGCCTTCGAAGATGGAAGTCTTGAATGGAGCGTCATCGAGGTTGGGGAATATCGAGAGGAGCTTTTGCTTGTTGCGGATGTAGATGTTCAAGTCGAGGTTCGCAGGTGGTTTGGCGATGAGGGCGCGTAGGATAGCTTTGCCTGTTGCGCCAGTCGCGCCGCAAATTGCATATTTGACCATGTTGGCTGGTTTCGTGATGCTTCCCGCTAGGGTACTTCTTGCTGTGGCTGTGTTTCTTTCACTGTGATGATGGGCGTTGCGGTTGATGTCTCTTGAATCGATTTCTCTTGCTGCGAGAGATGCCTGTTGCTGTGGTATTTCTTGCCGTGGTCGTAGTATTTGGACATGAACTGACGAAGTGAGGAAGAGGAACGAGGAAATATATACTTACATGCTACAATAGCCAGACCGCGGATGCAGCGCTAATCAGGACATTTGTTACACCGATGAGAAGGCATTCTGGTAGATGTGTACTGCAAATCGCGACACGTTCGGTGTTCAACAGGAAGTTGTGATGTCACCCGCGAATTGTCCGACCGGACCCAGCTCCTTGCCGAAGATCTCGCAGATTGCCAAGCTCCGGTCAGTGTGATCTGCGTTCCTTCATCAACATGGAAATCGTACATTACCAGATACTGTACATTCACATGCGCATGGCCTCCCACTGGCGACTTCAGCGGAATTCGTCAAAGCGACTACTCCCTCATCACTCAATGATGCGGCCAAATCCCCCTACTCGCAATTTCCCCAACATTGCCGTCCGGATCATCAAAATACACACTATATCCGCCCTTGGGCCACTCATTCCTCCCCGTGACCTTTACATTCCTCTCCCTCAAATAATCCTCCCACCTCTCGGCATCCTTCCTGTCCTCTACCGCCAGGCAGAAATGCTGCCGTAGCTGCCTCCAGTCCTTGATCAACGAGTCCACAATTTCACTGCTGGGACCATGCTTGGGTACGACGTTTTGAGGCTTTGATGGGTTTGGATTCACGTCGTCGTAGGTTTCACCGAGTGCGAAGAGGAGGAGGGTCGTGTTGCCGAGTGGGTAGCAGGCCATGCGGTCGTTGGTGAATAGAGGTATCAGGCCGAGAGTATTGGTGTAGAAGGAGATGGAGTTGGGGAGGTCTTTGCAGTATATGCACGTCTCTAGCATGTGGGATATCTTTGAGGGTGGTTGGGTCGCCATGCTGGACGATTCCGTACTGCTGTGCTTTCCTTTGAGAGCTTTGGTACGGATTACAGGTGAGGGAAGTCGTGGTCTGCGAGTCGTGCGTGCTCCAGCAGAGACGCGCTGCACCAGCGGAGTCATGGAGGCCGTTCTCCCATTGCTTATAAGTCACGCTCTGCGATGGTATTTACTTCGTGACGCATGCGAGATGTTCTCGGCTGCGAGAGCGAGAGCGGGGTGAGATCCCACAGGTCAGGTATTTGTGCTCTCCACCGCGTGAGCTCCCTTCACCATCCTTGCTGTCGGTTGTCAACAGAGCATATCATGACATAACCATCGATGCTCTTCTCAGCAGAGATGTCAGGAGATATCCGCACGCTGAAAGTAGGCTGCCACTGCGGCAACACGCAACACGAGATCGCCGTCAACAGCAACGAATTGCCCTTGAAAGGTCACATGTGCCACTGCACCTCGTGCAGGCATGCCACAGGTATGTCGGTCTGCATCCTGGTATTTAGAAGACTTCTAAGGCCCGCTAGGGCTCCTTTGCCTCACCACAGCCAGACTTCCACGCAACTACAAGCCGGATCCAGAGCTGCTAGACAACCTCACCGCTTTTGATTTCAGTGATACCGTCAGAGACTTCTTTTGTCCTGATTGCGGCACTGAGGTACTGGGTCGTTGGGAGGACTCTGGTGCAATCAAATGGTCTGTTCCAGTCGGCGCGCTTGAGCAGGGCGATGTAAATAGCTTCACCATTGACGCACACATCTTCGTCGAGGACACACGGGATGGAGGTTTGGCAGACTTCCTGCCGAAGTTCAACGGACATCACGTAAAGCGACACTCCAAGGGTTGGGCCAGCGAAGAGCTTCCGCTTTACTGGAAGTCACCCGATCGACAGGAAGTCAAGCCGCCAAATCCAAATGAGCGACTGCATGGCTACTGCAAGTGTCGCGGAGTCGAGTTCTGGTTGGTGCCGCCTTCTGCCAGCTCGTCAGTAGAAGCACATGGCAAGGGAGTCTTTCCGGAAGATCGATAAATCTCGCCCGAGGACGAAGTCTTCTGGATGACAGACAACAAGACAAAGTATCAAGCCGCACTCTGTCCTTGCGACTCCTGCCGCCTTGCCGGCAACGGCCAGGCTTTTGCACAATGGGCATACATACCCACCGACTGTGTCTTTTTAGACCCGACCGGAAAAGTACCAATGCCAGAGAACCTGCAATGGGGCACGCTCAAATCGTGCCGCACTGCGACTGCTTCTCAGCATTTCTGTGGACGTTGTGGTGCGGTCATTTTCTGGAATTCGGATGCCAGACCTTATCTCAAGGACTTCGGAATTGGTCTTTTCGATTCGCCAGACGGAGCGAGAGCGGAGAGCTGGTTCCGCTGGCGGACCCGAAAGCTCAGACATCGAGAGGATGGTTTGAAAAGAGCCAGGGAATTGATGCTTGCTGTTGAGGAGGGTTTGGAGGGATATGAGGAGGACAGGCAGAGCCAAACGGGGATGAACTCATGAGGGCCGGGTGCTTACTTGGCAAATTACATCGAACCAAGACAATAGGAAGCATATCTACAGCGTAGTCCAGTCAAATTTCTTTCACACCTCACTAGCCGTCCATCGTGGCGCTGCTAATCTGTTCCAGAAGCTCAGTCTGAATGCCTACGAGAATCTCAAGGAACGGGTTGTATGCGGTGTACAAATACCCGACCCATCGCGGAAGCAGCTTTTTGGCATGCTCGTTGTTGGAATCGCTTCGGATCTGTTGCCTCGAGGCCGTCAGGAAAGGTTCCTCGCACGAGCGAGTATGGCCCCTGAAATGGCAGCCTCGTCAGGACTCGACTGTAGAGACATATTCCGTTCGTTGCTCCATGCAGCTCTTCTCAACGATGCGTGGTGGTACGCCTCTAAAGATCTTGCCGAGCATGCACCCGTAGCATAGCGTCCTCTGTTCTCATCGAAGTGCTGCGGGTCGCGACAGGATTGCGGTGTAGATGGGGGGTCGTGCGGAATCTGGACGTCGTCGTGTGTATGATGGCAAAGGAAATGGTCTCGCCGCGTACTGTGAATGTTGATGTCAATGCCACAGGTGCCAACCTCTTCATCCTTCCCGAAGTCAAATAGAAAAACGTGGCAGGGCTCGGCTGCTCGGCAGCCGGCCGCGTCAGATCGAAACCGAGCTTTCACCTCGATTCCAATCGATCGACACTTCACATGCACACCGACGCCCCACCTAAGCTTTTTGGTCTCGCATGAACTGCTCCATCCTTATCCCATCTTCTGCTCATCAGACACCTCCTCACACACACACACACACACACACACACACACACGCGTCTACAGCACCGTACGCATGGCTGGTCTCCGCAGACCGAGGACCATGCAGCGGAGCCCCCGTACGAGCTGTTCCCTCGTCGGCCAAGACGGCTCAGACTCCCGCCAAGTGTACTCAAGAGCGACCTAAGCGCCTCCTCTTACGTCGTCCACACACGTCCACTGGCACACACGTCCACTGGCTGGATGGTGTGCTTGGCATACCGCTTTCGAGCTGCCCAAAACGTCCAGAGATGTCTTCGGTATTCGGCTCATGCGTGTGCGCGTCGTCAAATCTTGGTTCTCAGCCCGCGTGTCTTGATACGGCCAGGAGTCTCGTCATGTCTTGTCTTATCCATGATCCGGTTCTTCCTGGGGCATCTGCGGCGTATACCTAGTGTCCCGACCTCCTCGTGGTTGGGAACGTCTGTCTGCGTCTTCCCTCGCTCGCCCGACGATACTGTCGTTTCGATACCGGCCACCAGGAGTCTAGCACAGCAACGATCATCCACTGTGCAGCGATCACCCTGGGCACGGACTACGTCAAAGAAAGCACACGACACAACGATAATCAGGTACAATGTCAACTACAGACGCCAGCCAATCTGCAACGACGTCAGCCGCATCTGCCAACTTCAACCTCGGTGGCGGTGGCATCACAATAACGACAGCCGAAGCAGTCGGGCTAGGAGTAGCAGTCACATTCGCCATAATTGTTATCATCATCGCTCTTGTCATTCTCGGCTACTACTGTAGTTGTTGTGGCAAAAGGAAGAATCGACTATCGACAATCAGATACGAAGACGATCAAGAAACACAAACATATCCGCAATGGAATTCGCAATCGTGGGCAGACTGGAATTCATTACCGCAGACTCACCAACCGTCTCAGGCGCAGAAGATATTGGGGAAGTTTGGTGAGTAGTTGTGCCGTCGTCGCGAGGCGGTGGAACTGACAGTATCCCAGGTCAAAGTAGAAGCGAATGAATGCACGAAGTAACGAATAATGTTTATATGCTCAAATGCGATGTACATACTACGCCTACTGTATGCTGTCCGAAGCATGCAATCTATCCTTTGAAAGGGAACTTCTCCCTTAGTCTTCTGCCATAGTAGTAGAACAGCAGCGGCGCTGGCATCAGTACCAGACTGATGAAGCCAAAGACACTCATACCCCAACCATAGCCGAGCTGGTCGAACAGTCCTCCGACCAGCAATGGTATGATACCGCCAAACATGCTCCTCAAGAAAGCGCCAGCCGCCAACGCCGAAGCTGCATTGCTCTCGTATGCATCGATGTAGTAGGTTTGCACTGTGTTGAAGATACTGACCTGGCTGGCACCAAATAGCAGCGTGGCCATCAAGGGAATGGGCCAGTATAGATCTTTTTCCACTGTCCACCCGAACCAGAAGAGGCTTATCGGCAGCAGCACCGCACCAACGTTCGCCATCGGCAATCGATACTCCGGTTGTCCTTCGTCATCATTGCGCTCCGCCAACCAGTTGTACAAACGGTCGATGAAGAACACAATAAAGAACGAAGTGATGACGAAGCCCAGCGCCGGACCCAAATACGCGAATCCAATCTCAGTCTTGTTGAACTCGTACGGCGGCGCGCTCCAGATTGACGTATAGCTCGCGTACAAGCTATACATGCTGCTGAAGACCAGGGCCTGATAGAGACTCATCGTCAACACAATCGGTTGCGTCGCCAGAATTTTGATTGCCCTTGTACTATTCCCCTTGACCTTCCCCATCAACCTCTGCCCACTCTCCCCCTCAACATAGTACTCGGTCCCATCATCCTTCCTCTCAAGCTCTTTCTTCTTCTTCTGCAAAATCGTTGCAGCCCTCGTCTCGTAAAGACAGAAATAGCAGCCTGTCAGCACCACAGTGGCGACCATGAAGATCAGCCAGAAAATCCAGCGCCACTGCACACTCCCCACCATAATCCCTCCGACCATGGGTCCGATGGAAGGTCCGAGCAGCGGAGCGAGTAAATAGATCCCAAGAACCTTCGCCCTCTCATGCGTCTCAAACATATCACTAATACTCCCGCCGCCATTCGCCACTCCCACACTACCAAAGAACCCAGCTAGAGTCCTCAGCACAATAAACGAGACCACCTCCGGCGCCAGTGCCGTCGGAATCTGCAGCAGTGTAAATCCCGCCAAACACACCAGGAATACTGGACGCCGTCCAAAGGTCTCTGACAGTGGTGCGAGTATGAGGGGACCGACTCCCAGCATGCAGACGAAACCACTCTGACCCGCAAGGATGAGTTTTTTGTTCGAGACGCCGAAGGTGGATTGGATCTCGTCTGAGGCGGGTGCCATTATGGAGGAGGAGGCGGGGCAGACGAAGGCTATGATTGTTATTTGGAGAACTTGGATCCATTTGCGGGAGAGGGGCCAGTTTCGAGGGTTGTCTTGATCTTCTTCGTCAAAATCGACTTTTTGTTTGTGGGTTTGGTGGCGGCCATGATTCTCGTTTGGGGTATGGGGCTGGGAGTTCAGGAGGGGTTGTCGTTCATCATTTCTTGAAGCCATGCCTGGCAAAGATTGCAAGAGCTTCGACGCTCTTCTGTGTGCGGTCAGATAGTGAGGTGAATGTGGAAGACATTTTTGACGTGAGAAAGATGGTTGGAGCACGAAGGTTCACGTGAACCGCGTAGAGCGTGTCTTGGTGACGTACGTGAAGCGCACGAGCCAGACGCTAGCGCGTGTGATGTTTCCGTGCTCTCTCAGGCTGTCTCCCCATCGTGTTGCCGTACAGTCAACACAGAATGAAGCATGCAAGCAGGACCGTCCACGTCGTTGAAATGCTCGCTGCCTTCAAGGCCCAAGGTTCGCGTGCCAGACCCTTCGTCATTGTCACGCTAAGAAAGTCGAGCTTGACCAGAAGCGTCGGAGCTTGCTGAGGCAACCAAGGAGTCTACTTTGTGCCAACGACCTCAGACATCATAACTTTCAACCAATATTCATGGCAGGCCCATGATAATGGACTGCATCCTGCTTGCCGACGGTCGTCGCATTGGTGCGGCAGACTTGGTCGGCAGTGGCATCGATGGCATCATTATCCGTAACGGACGCCATGTGCTGAAAGCTCCCAAACTCTTCGGACGCCTACTCTCTGACGGGATAATTGTGCCAGACGGCGAGAATGACTTTCATCGCGACCGTCCAGAGGTAGAGAAGCAAGTCTACGAGAGACTACGTGGTGTGCCGGGAGTCGCTAGGTGACTGAGTATACGAGCAACGGCATCATGCTCAAATACTATCGCGACGGAGCTCTGGGTGAATACGTTACTTGCCATAACCCATCGTCAATGCCGTGGAGATGGCACTTGGTCCTGCAGGCGACAGAGATCATTGCATGATGCCATGAAAGAGGAGTCCTAGTCTTCGATGTCGCTTTGCGAAGTTTCCTCCTCGCGGATGACTTCAGCCTGCGAATCATCGATTTCGCAAACAGCTCATTGGTATCGCAAAGCGCGAGTATCAACATGGCAGATGTGGATGGCTGTACGGCTGAATTGGACATTCTCCACCTTTCCAACGTTATCTACTCCATCATGACATGGCAAACGTTCTCTATTGAATGCGCTATGGAATCAGAATGGCCAAGCATTGATGAAATGCCGGGACTGGACGGACTCGACTTTGGTCAAATTATGCTCGCGTGCTGGAGCCGAAAATACACAACCATCCAAGAACTCGCGCAATAGCTTCGTATGTGTGCGAAAACTTCTTCGTCCACCGACCCACTCGAGCCTCAGGACCCAAGCAACCCTCCAGCAGCACTCAGCGACCACTTCTCATCACCTGTGCTTCCGCCTGCTTGATCTTAGCATCGGGAGGCGAGTAGCTGACAAGACTCACCCTTCTGCATGGTTGGCATTTGCGTTGTCTGTCAGTGCTAGAACCCTGCGAGCCATTCTTCGGTGGCTCGCATTGGGTACCGCCGAGAAGGGCAGATTCGCAATTCAGGACGTTGCGACTGCCTTCCGGTAAGTCGACGGTGTGACCGCATTTCGTGAGTCGATGCGGCGCCGCTATGATTCCAGCACACATCGTAAGAGAGTCTGAGGTCAAGAGCACGCACAAGAGGCGCCGAAGGCTAATATGCAGAGCAGAATCATAGCAGCAGGCGAGGCGGCCGGATATAGCGTACTCGAGGCATGGCGTCCATCTATGTCCATGTGAGGCACATTGAAGGGATGATTACGCAAAGATGCGCAGACAATACATGGGACAAAGCTGTTGGATTATCTCACATTTTGCGCAAGCGAGCATTTGAGCGCTGAGGTAGCGTGGTGGACTACCTTCGTACTCACGTGTGTTGTAGAATTGTGAGGAACGCATGTATGCTTCAGTCGCGCTTCTATCAAGAAGTTCTAGCACCGATACAGTTACTCTCTTCAAGAGGTCAGGGCGGGAAGAACGAAAGACGAAGCGAAGAATTGCATAGCAGACGAAAGCGGCTGACGAGGAGAATCGGGCGGAGGAAGAGCTAGATTTGGAAGGGCCGTAGGGGCAACTGGGGATGAATGCGTCGTTGTGATTATACACCGAGCGTCATCCCCAGCCGCTGATATGTCGCTTACACTGTGCCAGCAAAAGGAAAGAGTGTGGCCTGTAAAGATCTCATCTTTAATCCAACAGCGCAGTCTTTCCAGGTCGCCAAATATGCAAGGTCTTTTAGCGGTTCATCCCTACAACATCTTCACTGCCACCCATTGTATGTTTCCTGCCGACATATGGACAAACAGACCGATGGCACCATCTAATCAGTCTTCTAACACGATACCCTGCAAAGCAGATGCCTTGGCACATCTTCGACCATACCCCGGATCTTGTACGGCACAGCGCTGGAAAGCAGTCCATATCTCATTTAATGCCGATCAGAGTTTCAGTAGCCTCGCTCGCTTTGGTACACAGCCCTATTCTATCAGCACTGACTCGAGAGGAGTCAGTGCTGGGAGTAGGAGCGCACTGCGCCTTCTGACAGCGGAGGATGGTGGTTTTGGTTTGTACGTAGTGCTCTTGTGGCGGGATCTGGTGTCTGCGATTTGCTGCAATCCCTGTGCTGAAGCCTGGTCATGGTCGGAAAGGAATAAACTGCGCGCTGCACACACGATTGCATGTGGTTAGCACCTCACAGACAGGAAGGCCGAGAGGGTAGCTTGTGCGGAAGGGACTCGAATCAGGTCACGAAGGTGCACATGCATTCGGGGCAGATTGGATGTCTGGAGGAAGGAGTGGTGAGCATGTAGCGGCAAGTCTCCAGCAGGCTCTGCCCTGAATGGTACGCAGCCTGCGGCTTAGCAACAGCTACATTTATATCTGCTCCTTGACTGCCTCGACCAACATCTCCCGCCCTCACAGGCTCGCTCACCATGCTGTTCAGACTTACCATCGTCCTGAGCATTCTTGGTTTCATCAACATGGCCTCTGCGGTTCCGATTGCTCGACAGCTTACCCTACTCCATCACGAACCACTTTGCGGGGCCTGGACTCCAACGCTGGATCGCAGCACGACATCCATCTTCAGTAGTCTTCTATCGCCACTGCTCAGTCGATTGGCGCTTCAGAACTGCCAAAGGAATGCGGAGTCGAATGTCGACCTGCGCCGTAACCGGGATGGGAGAGACTTGATCGAGGCCAATATCATTGCTGGCTGAAGTGAAAGAGCTTAATGGCATCATGTGGACGATTTGTACCTTCGAACGACTCACGATTAGACGAAAGATCGAATTGCTTGCAGAGCGTCGAGACCACGATCCGTCCGGCCAGGGATCCGCAATAGATGCCAGTCGTGTCTAAAGCGCGAGCTGGGAGATCATCTTGCCTGATATCTGGCGCCGTACCGCAGTGACTCGGGTGGCTGCGCACCAATAGGTCGTCCGCCAAGCACTCCAACGGCCTGCTCATGACGGTCGGCAGCCATGACCTGCGGCGATATCGGGCTGCGCACAGCAGCAAGCCGTCTGACGGCAAGGTACTTTACGATGAAGCAGCACAGCATTTTCGTGGCGGCTTGCATTGAGCACAAGTCTCGCTTCAAGAGAGAGGAGCGGTACAGCATGTTTTTATGAGCCGAGGGACAGCAGGCATGGCGTAGAAATGCCTTTGTCGATCAACATGCCGCTTGGCCGGATGCTGCGTAGGATCTTGGCAGATTGTACGTGTCAAACGGTGACGGGAAGAGGTGGCAGCAGATCCTAGTTGACGGCATTGCTTGCCAAGTGAGCCGCAGTGATGAGATGTGCAAGGCGGCAGCGGACATGCTTCCATATAGTTTGCATGGACAAATTTCCCTTCCGCTGTGTCATTACACGTCTCTGTCTAGGCGACTCACAATTCCGTCGGCATTCGCCACTTGTGATGCGACGTTTCTGCCTGGCATGTTTGTTCTACTCGCTCGCTGTATGCGACGCTGATGTTGCGCGTGTGTCGAACGTCAATCGATTGGACGGCAGTAAAGCAGATCTTCACGACCGGTACAGGGGTGGTGCCTGAGGATGCCTGGCGCGGCAGCTATCCACTTTCCTGCAGCCTCCGCAGCGACTGCATCCATTCACCGACCCGCAAACAGCTCAGTAGTCCAGGTATCGCATGGCTGAGCAGCCTGTCGTGCGCCTCACATTCTGATCCAAGAACTGCTACCGTTCACTTGGAGGGCGAGGAGATCTGACGTGTCGCGCAAGCGGCGGCGGGCCATTCACTCGACCGTACCCCTTCAAAGCACACTCGCCTTGTGCTTTGTAGATGCTCCATCACCGCTACAACACAAGACAGGACTTGCTGCTTGATCGCAGGTCGCTTCACCCACCTCGACTCTGACGCATACGCAGACACATAAGCCTCCTTCGTGACCGCGGTCTGACCCGAGGTGAAGAATTATAACATCTCAAGAAGCACTCACAGCACCACCCCGCAGCGCCACAGACATGGCTACACAGCTCGAGACACAGACCAAGACATCCTTGCCCATACATACTACTACCGCTACTTCAACACGCGCGGCACAACGTCAGCAAGAGATGGCAGCAGACGCAGAGAAGAAGCAATTCGCAAATCTGTCCAAGGAGATCAAGGAGCTCGTCATCGAGCGGGTGCGTCGCATAAGACAGCCAGAGGTAGTATCCCACATTCCAGCTGTAGACTGACGTGAGCTAGGTGATACGACCCTCCGACCTCAAGAGCGTGTGCCTCGTCAGCAAGGAGTTCCACGAACTCGCCGTTCGCTTTCTTTACCGCAATGTCGCCCTGGACTTGGGTGGGGCGGCGGATAATAGGTTGTCCGCCTTCCTCAACCACAAGAATATTGGCTTGAAGCATATCCGACAACTGCGCCTCTACCACGCCAACGTCCACAACTCGCCCTCCTACGATCAGTGCAAAGAGCAGCAGGCACAATTCGCATCGCGGATGGTGTTGGAATTCTTGCCAGAGGACATTCTCGAAGAGTTCAGGTACGACAGAAAGCGGCCACAGACAGACGATGAAGAGGAAGAGTACATTAGACCTTGGTTCCGTCTTGTCTGCATGATGAGCTGATGCTGACAGGGTTGACAGCTGGTGCCCATGGCGCCCTTTCTCTGCCGACAACCTCATGCTCCTTTACCGCAAGCAGCGCAAGATGAAGTGGCTGGAGGTAATGGATCTTGACAGATCCATTATGCCGGAGCTGAAGAAGAACCCGAAGATGCAGGAGACCATGTTTCAGAGCGCGCGCAAGCTGGCGCTTTACCCGGAGAACCGAGACACGCTCAATTTCAGTGGATTCTGCGTCGAGAAGACCAAGGAAAACCTGGAAGAGTTGATCGTGCATTGCAATTTCAACTCGCTCGAATCAGCAGACACGATTGACAGCCGGGAACTCAACGACTCTGCCACAGCGCCTGGCCTAGTGTCGGGGACCATCTTCAGCTGCATGACACCTTTTGACCACTGCGAACCGTTCAAGAACCTCAAATCTCTCCGACTACATCGAATCAGCCTGAGATACTGCGCCGATACGTGGTGCAAGTTCATCAACTTCCAGGAGCTGCAATTCCTGCGATTGTATCACTGCTCTGGCGCAGACACGCTGTTTGGCCAGCTGAGCAGAGCCAGTCATTTGCCCAAGCACCTCAAAGTCTTGGAGGTTCAGCATCGAGATAATGCCGAGAATGAGGCTTTGATCGCGCTGGACGGCCTCCTCTGCCTTGTCTCCGGCTTAAGAGATCTGGTCATCGACCTCGAACACGTCAAGCAGCTTCCAGCAGCTGCGAGTATCGCGCGACATGGCAAAACGCTTGAGCTCCTCAACGTCCACTGCACATCGGACGCGCCACCATCTCGTCTCTCGTCGGACAATGACAGCGACGAGTTGGTGTGGGGTATTGACGACTTCGAGAAGATCTGCAAAGCTTGCAAGGACGTGGAGCAACTCTCCTGCGCATGGCCAAGCACGAGTCTGATTCGATCACCGAGCGATGAGTGGAAGGCATACGAGAATGCATGTGGCAGTCTCCGAAACATGGTCACGCTGCACATTTCCACCTGGCCTAGCAACAAGCCTTCTACGCAGCTGCTTCCGCGGTCGATCTACGAGACCATGCTGCAAGCACTGGCACAGCGTGGCTTTGAGCTGGCCACTGGCACACACTCGTCTTCACCTTCTGACGTGTTTTCAGATGACGATGACGAGGATGCCGACAAGACTGCGACAGAGCCGCTTTCACCAGCCAAACTTCGACTCATCGCTTTCGGCACATCCGACAAGATATACGAACGCGAAGACTCCAAAAACCAGATCATCTACCTGAAGTCTACCTGCACGGATGCAGAAGGAAAGATGAACGTCTATGCAGCGCCAGTCGGCTGGTGTCTACGACAGTATGTGGAGCCCAGGAGTGAGGTCCTGGACTTTGTGTTGCACCAAAGCGACCGCAGCAACAAGCCACCTTGTCGAGAACAACGCGAAACCAGCTCTTGGGGAGACGACGACGAGTAAGTGTGGAGCCAATGAGATGCGCCCGTGCTTCTTTCCGGCTGGCCGAGCACTCACGCAGAGCACCGCGATAGGTGTTGCCTAAATCTATTCAATATCGATGCGTGAGCTGAGAGATTGATGTTTGTAGGATCAGGTTCGTGATTAACTAGCTCACCGTGCAAACACAGCAGCAGTCACAAATTCGCTGCCACATTGATTGCTGGATCAAGATACGCAGGTCGTGAAGCATCAGCGATTAAGAGGTGTATATGTGGAATACACCAGAGCTGTGCGAAGAGCTGATTACGATGCGAAGAGGATACGACTCACAGGAAGAGAATGTACTTGATACCCCAGCGGTGGCGAGATTTGGACCTTTTGAGATAGATCGTGAAGGAGGGCAGAAACGAGAGAATGTCTTCATGTTATGAACACTGTAGACTTTCGGCCACGGGCATGGTCGTGAATGATTGCTCTCTGTTCAACATGCTGTACACAACCAGGACGGTGGCTCTTTTACTACCGACTACGCAGACCAGCGCCAAGTGCACGATTGCAGACGCCGGAAGCAACACCCACGATGTGTCGACGGACGATGACGACCGCCTCCTGTGGCCACGATCTTGGATGATTTCTGGTGCAATGTCAATCTGCGCGCAGTCGCGGCGCGGAAACCGCACATTGTCCGGATCTCAATATCCGAAGAGCGCAGTATATTTTCATGAATGGTCTTTGCGGCCGTTGCGTGAGGGATGCTAATACGAACAATATTCCTGCGGGAAGCGATGACGACGAAGAACACGGACTGAGAGATGACGGTAATGACAGCGAAGACTTGGTCGTCATCAATTTTGACCCATCGCCGGCTCATCAAGAGGGCGGTAATAGTGGGAGGCATACGAGCAGTGTTAATGGTACGGTTTCTGATGTTGGCGAAGCGCACAGTCAGGCCAGTGTGTGGGACACATACCACTTTGAAGGCTTTCCACCTGTCCCAGAGAGCGCAGAGTCCAATGAAGGAACGGCCTCGCGAATTCCGCAATGTCAGCATACCGGTACAAGTATTGGCCGAGAACGCTGTCGACTCCTCCGAAACGTACATGCACATAGACTTCTCCGCTCCGAAGACATCGATGACATACCCAGTGTCGATTCCTACAAAGCATCTCTTCGTGGCGGCGCAGACGATGGCGGAGGCTTCGACGATGATGAGGTATATTGCAGAGTTGTGGGAGAGTCGAGAGGAGCCTATCAAGAACGGATGCGCAACATCGTCACTGAGTCCCAAGAGCCGCAGCAAAGACAAGACGCAGAGAGCGAGGCTGAAGTTCAGAGAGTGTTGGAAACTTTGCGTCAGGAGCACGATATTATGCTCGCTGCAAAGGGGGAAGCGGAGATGCGATAGCTGCTCCATCAGTCCGCGCACTTTCGCGCCACGCGAGTCTCACAGGAGGACGCTCATGTCGTACGTCTCCAGGCCCAATCAGTCCGGGATGCGAAGGTAGCCTATCAGCCCGAGGAGAGCCGTATGCTCGAGCTGACTCTCCGCCTCTCACTTCAAGAGCGCCCACCGCAGAGTGAGGACGATCTCATGGACGAAGTCTCTCGTCCTACCGCGGCCAGTGCGCGGGAGTATACAGATCTTCGTGCCAAGTATCATTCACCAGCTTGGCGTGAGCAGTATGACGACTTCGCCAGGACAGGGTTCGAGAGCAGTCGTGTTGAGTTCTCAGGTTCAGCTGCCGCGCCGCCTGGGCACAATGAGCCGGACATGTGGCCGCGAAGAGGATGTGGGTATGAGAAGCCAGGAGGTGCGTCTGCTGCCGTGAGGGAGGCTGCCTTGAGGCGTTCCAAACAGTCTGTACCATCTCCAGAGTGCGAGCCAGAGCTCAAGAATGGTAACGAAGATGACGACGAGGATCCTGTGGGCTGGTGGAAAAAGGCCGAGAAGAAATCCTATTGAAGCCACGCTGCAGACTTCTGTGTACTGTCTGATTCTGTGGGTGTTTGACAGCTACCTTCTGTTTGGTCGCCGTGCCTTTCCCTGATTTGGTGTTTTTACTCCTTCGCTCCGAGCGCTAACGCCGGGCTGAAGGACCCTCCACTTAGAATGTTCACGATAATGGCCCGTGCGTGGTAGCTCAAGTTTCGGTGCAGCGGCGAAGCGGCGACCATGATTGTTGGAGTACAAGAGGAGTGAAAGCAGTTCGTACATTCACATTCACTCTTCTCTGGCAGTTGAACTTTCTTGTGATGTTCACTTACTTATTGTGCAGCTGCGACTTTTAGCTTTAGCGTCATGTCTAAGCTTTGATGCGAATGACCAGCTTGTATCAAACAGCACTTCTTATTGCACTGAAGGATCTGAGTCAAGCTGATGACAGACATCATTTGGCAGCTTCAATCAGACATCTTTGCATTCTTCCAACGCTGATCGACTTGATGACTACCACAGAGGTAAGCGGCTATCGCCTTGACCGTTACTCCATTCGCTAACATGACATTGACAGATGCAATCCACCACCAACACCAACTCCGGGCAAGCGGTCCAGCAACCCCAATTTAGTAATCTCTTCACCTCCTTCTTCAGCATCTATCGCACAAACCTCAAAGACTCCGCTACCGAGTCTCTCCTCTCAGCGCGCGCCAGCCTGCTCGAGTCCAAAGATTTCTCCGCCGCCGATAAGATCGAAGACGCCATCTTAGCATCTCATAATCACAAGGCGATCGACCGCGCCAACATCGGAAGCGACAAGCCATTTCCGAGTAGTAATTCTCATGCGTGCCGTGAGGTGATGCAGGCCAGAGATATTCTGGCAAGGGCGGGAGACGAGAAGGGAGTTGAGAGCGTGGATGAGATTATGGAGAAGGTGTTTAATAGGGCCTGTTTGGGCAGTACGATGTTGGGACGGGAGTGGACTTCGGCTTGAGGCAGGGTGGCGCGATCTCGAAGGAGTTAACTGCGTGGCGGTATTGGAAGCGAGTCGTGGCGGCGCGATTGAGGGTATCATAGTATCGTGATTAGTTCGAACCGTTTGAAGCAGACAGAGGTCGTTGTCCGTAGACAAAGTGTCTGAGCTGTGGTCAGTAAGATCCAACGGGCTGGGATCAGAGAGCTTAACTTACGCCCACTGATAGCCATAGAGGCTTTTATCTCGAAATGCCAATCGTAATCTCGCACAAAAGACTTCAATCTCTTCAGGTGTGAGCTGTTTCGTTAGCACGGATGCCTTCTAAAGTCAGTCGTTGAGCACGTTCACTTACTCCCATCTGATTGTGAAACCGCCTCGAGCAAAAGTCCGCAATCCCAAGATCCAGCCTCAGCTGATTCCACTGTCCAACTTCTCGCTGGTGCTTGTCCTTCGACCAGCCGCCAATGAGCCATGGCATTCGGTACTCAGTAACATTGACGAAACCGGCCTGCTCCATCCACCCTTTCATCTCCGCTCCAATATCGAATCGAAGGCCAGCCTTCTCGCCAGCCTCGACCATGAGTTGTCCCCACTGTGGGAACGGATGGTCTTTCTCGAATTTGACTACATCTGACAGGAAAAACAGGCTAGGCTCGTGCTGCTCAAGCCAACCGCCAGGCTTCAGCGCTCTGAATGCTCTTTGATACAATTTTGGCCAGTCTGGAGTGGTGCCTAGCAGTTCCCGTGCATGGATTAGGTCGAACTTCTCCTCGTCTAGCCAGTCCATGTTGTAGTCGTCTACCTCGAAGAACAAATTAGGTGGTACCCATGTTGGTTGAATTGGACTCAGATCCTGTCACATAGCCCGTCAGCATATTGTCTTCTTCCGCGTGTTCTGTTGCAACTTACAATGCCCTTGACCGTAGCATCCGGGAACTGCTCGGCCACCTCTATCGGCCAGATTCCGGTGCCGCAACCAATGTCCAGCACTTCCTGAGGCTCCTCTACCGGTGCGAGAAAGAGCTGTCCTTTCAGAGCCAGTCCCCACAGATGATGTGAAAGATCCTGCTGGTCCTGTGCCTTGTCGTCATTTGGTCCCCAGTGCTCCATCGTACCATACGAATGATAGGTCCGGCCATTCTCCTCGCGATACCTCGCTATCGACGAGAGAAGTGAAGTGGTATCTGTCCCAGCCACAGATCCGCCATAAGTCGAATCTGCATCGTCCTCATCTGCACCAAAGGGCGCCAGAAGACTAGGTGCAATATCACTTGTGGCTCCGACAGGCTGCGGAACTCCAGCAGGTGGATTAGCGTCGTTGTTAGCCATATTGATGAGCTGCAGGAGCAGGCAGTATGGATGACATTCCTGGAAAAGAGCGATCCCCGGATGTTCTAGCAAGGAGTTTCATCTTGTCTAGCGATACCAAGATATCAAGTGCCGAGTCGCAGGATGCGGCCATGCAGCGGTGCCTTCCACGGCAGGCCGATCGTGACCCAGAGGGGTGTGTGGTATCGCCAGTGAGTTGAAGGCAATTCCGTTCCGCGAAACTTTGCGAGTCACGGCAACACGGGGCCGGCGTGGGCGGGACGGCGGAAGGGGTGGCATGCCGATCCTCGTCCCAGCAGTTCCTTCCGACAGACCTTCGCCTTTCAGCGACCTGCCTATCTCGGCGCCAGCTGCATATGTACCAACATGTAGGTCGTTGAGCTGGGCAATTCCCATTGCTCGAAGCTGCGGATGTGTGACGGGTAGTGGCTCGATCCGTTGCGAAATATCATTGCATTTCGGTAGGTGCTGCGACAGCTGCCTCGCTCCGTACTGTTCTACCAGCGAAGAAAAGCACTTCCCGTCGGACATTGTCGCCGCGATATCACCCACCATTCCTCATAGTGCACTCGATTTCACGGTTGTCCTGAGACATGGCCGAGGACACGGCAAAAGGAGATGGACCCAGGGTCCTGGTCGTTGGATCGGGTGAGCACGCAGCCCTGCCAAAACGGCACTTCTATCACAACACATTGACCAATACCGCTCGCAGGATCGGCAGGCCTATTGACTGCTCAAGCATTACAGATGGTGTGCAGTACATTGTGGCTAACTCGCCCTGTTTCACTACAAGGCTGACGACCACCTCTATAGCAAGGCGCTCGTGTGACAGTATTCGAACAAGATGCATCATTAGAAGCACGGCCTCGGGACTGGAACTTTGGTATTTACTGGGCTCAGGATCCTCTAGCAGAATGTCTGCCAGAACACCTGCAGAAACAAGTCGAAAATTCGCAAGTCGATGGCCACAAAGCCGGTGCAGATGAGGTCATGCCCATCTACAACGGCGAGTCTGGAGAGCTGTTAAAAGCAGTACCAATCCCATACAACATTCGCCTAGCAAGAAAGAAATTCCTGAACCTCATCTCCACCGGCATCGACATCCAATACGCCAAAAGACTTGTAAAACTCTCCTCCGACGGTAAGCAAGCAACAGCCACCTTCGAAGATGGCACCACAGAAACCGGCGACCTCCTCATCGGCGCAGAAGGCGCCCACTCCCCCATCCGGAAATTCCTCGTCGGCCCAGACAAAGCTGCAGTAACACATCTCCCCCTCGTCGCCTCCGTGACCATGGCCAAGCTCCCCGCCGAAGCAGCCCTCAATTTCCAAGCCTTCGCCCGTCGATTAATGGTCATCTTCCACCCTCTCGGCTACTTCAACTGGATCGGCCTCCACGACGCTCCTGAAGGCTCAAATCCAGGTGAGTGGACGTTCATGATGATCATGTCGTGGATCCCGGATGCTATCGACTACGATGTGATGGATGTGCAAGGCGATGCAATCCTTGCGGACCTCAAACGGAGGGCGAAGGATTTCTCACCTGATATTAGGGCCTTGTGGGAGAGTGTTCCGGAAGGGACAAAGTGTTGGCACAACCGCATGTCATATTGGATCCCGGAACCTTGGGATAATAAGAATGGGACTGTGACGTTGGTGGGAGATGCGTCGCATCCTATGACTTTTCGTAAGAATTTTTCATCGGTCCTTCGGAGTAAATGGACAGCTAACACAATCAGATCGCGGCCAAGGTCTGAACAATGCGATCCAGGATGTCGCGCTTCTCGCTCGTCAAGTGAAGGAGCATGGCTTTACCGCACAGGCCATCAACGACTACGAGCAAGAAATGATCCCTCGAGCGACAGATGCAGTAACCGGCTCGACGGCTAATAGCTTAGCAACACACGACTGGTCCAAATTGATGCAGTCGCCATTGTTCACAAAAGGTCTTTCGCAAAAGTAGTTGTTAAACCGAATATTAAGTCTGCAAGAGGAGTCCAGCCATCTAGCTGATGGGTACTGTTCAAAGGCTATCCATGTCAAACATGTTGATCTCAAATCAGAAAATTGCCAAATCGCGGTGGTTCGCTGATATCATCTATACCACAACCAAAGAACGCCTTCCAGCGCCATTGCTAAAATGTCATCGATCCCTGTTTCGACCACCCTGCCATTAACATCCAAAACTCCAGTGACATGCCGCCAGCGGCTTCAAGGAAGGCTTCCACGCCTATGCTCATCCTCGGCGCGTGATAGCACAATAGTTGGCGTAGGCAGCGAAGTCTGTCTCTGACGACAGCGTCTCTGCCTCTTCAGTTCCCTCTCCGATTCCATAAGTCTCGACTGAATCGAGAGTCGCAGTTTCGGGTCGCTCCGGACAGCATCGCAGTTGAGGAGATCTGTCAACGTTGTCTTCAAGTCGTGATCGATGTTGTAATGCTTGCTTTGCTCGTGGTTGGGTAGCTCGAATTCGTCCAGTGAATCATTTTCCGGGATTGTTGCGACTTCTGGCGATTTGGAAGAGTGCTTGCGAAGGATAGGTCTTGGGAGGGCGTACGCAGGTGGTGATATTTGGGAGAATTGCGTGCTTGTTAATATCGGAGAACCCCGCGCGGAACTTGGTTCTGAGGACGACATCTCTGGTGATGCTCCCATTGTAGAGTTGGTCGAAAGCGACACAGTGTCGCAGTCGGGTACAGTGTTGTCGAGCTGTCCAGTATCGATAGCCAGATAATGTTGCAGCATCACCGCCTGATATAGAGCAAGGTCAAAATGTGTGCTAATGCAAGATTTCCCGCGGGTTAGGTGATTACTGCGGGACGACGCTGCGTAGATTGCGGCACTTATTGCAGAATTTCGATAGTGCCATCGCAGAATGGTGGATGCGTTGGAAGGTGACGCAGAAGATGGGACTCACCCTTTTCGACGATGTGTTGCGACCTGTAGTTGGTTTGAACAGAGTAGCAGGCATTGCATGATCCGGTTTGTGGTCCATGTTGTGTCGGGTGCGTTTGAGATCCGCTACGATAAGCGTGCCGCCAGTCAGAAAGCGTGGTTGAAGTCTGTTTTCGGTGGCAGAGACTAGATGTGGTCGAACGAGCGAAACACCAATGATGACGTGATGTGACGAGACAATTTTAGAGCAAAGGGTATGCAACATGAATGTTGGAAGTGCGAAGTTGTGAGGCACAAGTTGCAAGTTACGGTTGCCGTTCGGTCAACCGTTGCACCGTTGGCAGGAGAAGGCGCCGCTCAGACTTCTGTGCTCGATTTCAATCTTCAGTGGTGACCTCAGGTATCTTAAGTCCACGTTGCTGCTGCTTCTGGTCGTTCAATATGTCTGACACTTCCTTGTCGCATCGCAATACACTTATCAATGTGGTGAATCGCCAGTGACGTTTGATCGTCTGTGTTGGGGCACATCCCTGGAATGCGGAACCGGCTGAACGCTGACTGGCTACTGCAACATTCTGGATGCCACAGACCGTCTCCATATCATGTCCATATCAGGATCCCTTCGACAGCTTGGTCCTGAAATAGCTAGATGGAGAGGACTGTGGCCCCAAAATCGAAACTGGTAGCGACGATAAAATCTCGGCAAAGCATTGGATCGCCCTCGGGACCACGCGGCGATGTTCTACAACGTCCCACATGCCGTGCGAGCAAATCGAGGGATGCACAACTCTATTGGTGATGCGAGTGCTGTATGCAGGATCACGACATTCGTGGTCGCGAGGCCAGAAAGGCGTAAGGTTCCCGTCACCGACATTCGAGGTGCATAGTTGACGCCCACAAGCCGGACTGCGCCATCACACTTTTGGCGCCTCGAGCTGTTCGAACCTTCTGTGGAAACAAAGCCAAGTCGAACCCCGAACCAGAGTCATTGCCCCCTCAAATAGCGATAGGAACATGTCGAAGGTGTCGCGGCGATGGCAGAGCACGCTCTGCTCAGAAGCAGTCCGTCACAATGCTGTGTGAAGGCAAGCTTGTGCGCAGCGAGGACTTGTGCGCTATTCTCCAGCGTTTACTGTGGCTGCATCGTGAGCATCATCAAGATGTGGCATGCGCCTCAGCCCTCAAGGTGCAATATCGACTAGCCAAGAGTCGAGGTTTGGCTTGTCGTGGCCTTCAACTTGCCAGTTTAGAGCCAACTCTGCAACGCGTAACATCTCAGCATCTTTTCGAAATTTGCCCTGTTGACAAGTGATGTAAGTATAGGCCAGCTTCAAGTGGACTTACCTCTTCCATTATGCACTGACCAGAATCTTCCGACCTTCCCAGAAACCTTTGCCCTACACGAGGTCAGGACCTTGTACCGCGGACATCAGCAACGTGGCGGACTTACATAGTTGACCAGAATCTCCTCGCCAGCTTTGATGCCGGCCGTCCGTTTTCCAGCCTTTCCGGCAGAGAGGACAAAGATTCCAACACGACGCTCCCATCGTTTCCCATCCGCTCTCTTCGTGGATGGGACTTGGACATAGCAGTCTCGCCATTCAGCGTTGGCTCGCTCGGCGATACCGCGATAGTCGTTGGCGCATCTCGCCTCGTTCCCGGCGCGCGCAGAGTCAACACTTAGACCGATTTCGCGATCCAGACCTGCACGCATCAGCTATGTCTGCGCCGACCGACGGCCAGAATCTCAGACCTACTCAAATCGTAGTCGCTGTGCGGATCTGTGTCGGACAAGCTGTTGCAGTGGACTTGGCCGACGTACGGTAAGATGAAGGCGTCTGGTATCAAATGCTCCGCAGCGAACAGGCCCCTTTGACCGCATGCTGGGTGCATGGGGTCGGTGATGGTCACGATCTTGACGCGACTGCACGGAGACTGAGTCAGCGCCGGCGAGATCTTAGTCCAGGAACCGGTATCATTTGGCGACCGGCTCAGCCTTGGCTGCAGTTCCCGTGCTGCGTCGGTGTACGTGAGATCTGACAAGTAAATGATGTCCGTAGGCCAATTCTCTGGAATTTTCTCCGCCAGATCGGACGCGTCCTGTGCTTGGACATCCGACTGAAGCAGAGCGACTGCCATTACTACGCGTCAACGTCTCTGGCCAAAGCCTCTAGATTCGAGGTGTCTACACTTGTTTCAGCCGCATGGTGGAAGTGTGATGTCTGAGAAGGAAACCTGAGCGTCGGGAGCAAGGATGGCATTTTCGACTGTCCAACGTGGAGCCCCGCGTCCCTTGTTCCGGATGCCATCCACACTCCACAGCCGCACTTCAACCACCATACCCTTCGCAGCAACCTCTTGTCGACCACCAGAGTTCCGACCTGAAACTGGTCCCCTCTCACACAAGTAAGAGCACCTTGCTGTCAAGCATCGCCAAAGCTCACTTCCATGTCTGCCTGACACGCGGATGGCATGAGGCTGACCACCTTATCCATGCTAACATCTATAGCTGAGCACAATGGAGCCGGCCTAACATCTCGTTCGAGGACCGTATTGACAGGTAACAAAGCAAGAATTATGCGCACGCAGGTACTTGCTCCGGATGTGCTATAGTCTGCAAAGAAGCATTCTCTAGACCAACCTGGCCGCTATGATGCGTAAAGGAAAGCGACCGTACCTAGACAATGTACGACCTGGTATGGATGCAAAATGACTGGCAAGCGAGTACAATGGCCAAAGCTGGGGTCCCAGCTTACAGATCTGGCGATGGGACCGGGCTGGCTGACAGACTGCCTCATAACATGCTCCAGCCAGCCTTATACCATGCGCTGGCTCAGCTCTGTGACGCATGACAAGTATCTTGAACGGACGCTCGCGACCCTCCTATCCACGTGCACCCTCTCTTACTCCAAGAACCTCCCTTCGCTGTCCTATCGCAGTCACTACTCGACACATGCGATTGCGTCCCAAGCACAACAGCCATGGCGTCCACGTATGCTCTGGAGAAGCCGATGGATGATCGGCTTGCTGTAGTAATGAAAGCGCTACAGAAGCAGCCCGACTTCTGCGAGCACGACGTACCTGGACTGGCAGAGCTTCTCGAAGACTACCTAGACCCTGCGGTCGGTGTGGATCGCTTCGCGTTCATTCGACGACTCCTGCGAATGTTCCGGGACTCTCAAAGCGACAACACCTACCAAGAGTTGCAAGATGAACTGACAGGAGATGAGAAGAGTCGCTTGGAGAAGTTTGTGAACGGCTCCTTGGCCGAGGGTCTCTGTGACGGCTTCTGTAAAGGACACAGCTTGAGCTACCGGCATCATGTTAAACAGTTCCTTGATGAGATCAAGGAGTCCGGCGACAAGTTACTGGATATCGATGACGATGAAGCTATGATGGACATTCGCAAAGATCTTGAGTTCCAGAACTGGGGAAGAACTCTGCAGAAGAATGTGCCGAAGTTGACTTGCGTGCCTCGGACTGTGACGCAAATTCAGAAGCTTGTACAGTTCGCAAAGCGAAATAACATGAGCGTTCGATGTAGTGGATATGGTCATTCCTGGTCGCCTATCTTCAGTCGAAGCGGCGAGATTCTGATCTCGACATTGCAGCTCAAGAATGCTTCCGAGATACCAAAAACCGCCGTACAGACATTCCTATCAGAGGAGCAGCCAAGCGAGCTAGAGACGATAGAGCTTCTGGACGAGCCTCCTTTGGCAGGTGGGAAGAGACTGGTCAGAATAGGCTGTTCCGTTACGAACGAGAGACTTCGACGATGGTGTGTCAAACACAATAAGGTGACGCTGCCTTTCAACATCATCATGGTCGAGATCACAGCAGGTGGCGGCAATGCGCTCATCTGCCATGGTGCCGGCATCACAAGCAGGACTTTGAGCGATCTTGTCCACCACATCGAGTACATTGATGCCAACGGCGTCCTTCGAATGATCACGGAGAGTAACCCCGAGTTCTTAACAGCTGCGAGTGGATGCTTCGGGCTACTGGGCGTGGTCACTCACCTCACTCTTGCCCTCGATGCAATGACCTACGCAGAGCTTCGACCAGCAAAGATACCCGCAATCCTCGCCATTCCACCACCGGACGATATGTGGGACAAAGTCCCTCCCGCTCTCCTGCCCAAGGTACCTCTCACCACCGAGCAGAAACGGAAAGCCAAAGAAGACTTCGAATGCAAGGCAAATACCGGTTACTACTCCGAATGGTTCTGGTTCCCCTACGCCGACGAATGCTGGGTAAACTGCTGGAATCGCACAACCGACTCCTCTCACGTCAAAGACTGGCCCGACACCTTCGACACCTTCGTCTCATTCCTCCAAGAATTCACTTTCAACGTCCTGCAGTACAACAAAGTTCTAACCAGACTCGACAGCAAAACCAACGTCGCCGAAGCCGCAGTCTCAATTTTGACTCGCTTCGCAATGATGAATCTCCCAGAGGTGAAGGACAACGAACCGGCGATCAAAACCTACCTCTCTTCCGCCCTCCACTTCCAGCGCGCAATTCAGAATGTCCGCGTCCGCGATCTCGAAGTCGAAATACCCCTCGTACCGCTCCCTAGCAACCCCACCAAGCCCGACTACACCTTCGTCCAACGCGCTTGGTGGGACGCCATCCTCAAAGCCTACGAGCACAGCGCCACATGTCCCCAACGCTTCCCCCTAGAAATGCGCATCACGGGCGGCAGCAACATCCTCCTAGCACCACAGTACGGCAACACCTTAGGAACCTGTTCAATCGAAATCCTGACCCTCCAACCCGCCATCGACACCTGGCAGCCCTACGCGCAGGAAGTGCTCGACAAGTGGATGTCATACAAAGACCACAACGGCAAACCCCTCAAAACAAGACCACACTGGGCAAAAGAATGGTAACCCTCCCGCCCTCCTCCTCCACCCAATCTACCTCCCAGTCTCATGAACCACCACTAATGACTCCTCCCCCCTCCCCAACAGGTCCGAATCCTACACCGTCCACAACAAACCCTGGCTCACTAAACTAAAATCCGAAGACTACATCAACGAAATCGCCAAATTCCGCCAAATCCTTACGGCAATCGGCAAAACCCAGGGATGGACATTACAAGATATCCAGCAACGCTTTTCAAACGATCTCTTCGACAGACTGATCTTCGATGACGTCCACACACAAGAAGCATCAGCATCAGCATCATTGCAAGCCTCTCCGGGACGCCAGAAACTTCGCAAACCAGCGCCGGTGACGAACGGACATACGAATGGAAATAGTCCTGGTGGTTTGAATCTATTGAGGAATGGGCAAGGATTGGATAGTGTGAAGGGGAGTCGTTGGAAGGATAAGGGGTGCTGTAGTACCATGTAGAAGAGGGCGCTAAAGTGCAAGACATCGGAAAGCTTTCTTGAACATTGGTCGTATTGTTCAGACATTACCGCAAAGACACTACCATCTCCAGAACAGAGGAGCCGAGAGGAGCTTGAAAAGTCGACTCTTATCCAGCTCAAGCTTCAAGGTTCCTTTTCCTAGTCCTGCCAAAGATCTGCTTTATTTCTCTGTCCCGCCGAAGGCTCTTTTCCTACAAGAGAGTATGTACAATCTGCTGAGGTTCTCAAGTTCCTTGCCCAACAAGTCCTGTCTGACGGAATTGCAATCTGTACAATCTCAAGAAGCAAAAACGTGTTGTGGCTCGCCCATGGTGTGAAGTTGTTGCAGTAATACAAGAGCCTGATGAAGCTGTGATGGTTTCGCGAGCTTTCTGGTCAAGCTGATGGGAGGCGTTGAATTGGTGGTATCGATGCCTCGCATACGGAATCGTGGTCAGACGGAGATGTTGTGGGGGTAAATAGCCAGACCGGTGGTGGTGATGCAGTGGTCGGTGTCTGTATCGTGTGGAAGAGATGCCTGGGGGTCCGCATTTGACGGTACCATCTCAGGCCGGGTCGATGTATAGTGTCGCTGGGTTCGTAGCCGTCGGCGGGATGTTGATCTTCTGATTCAATCGCCGCAGTCATGCTTGGTTGTTGTTGGTCGTAGAAAGGACATGAGTAAGGAAAGCACAAAAGAAAATGCAGTTTGGTGGAAGACCGCCAATGCCACGCCGAGCAGGACAGATGACCTCTGATGAGGCTCGCTTGAACGTCGCAAGCATTCACTCGGGCAATGTTCTTGTCATGCCAACCCCATAACGCCACGCCATGCAATGCAATAGCTCGTATCTCAGTATGATGCCATGCGGCGCTGGAAGGATCGACCAATGCCTTCGGCGATATCATTACCGACAGTAAAGGTGCAATGGCTTCGTGGACCTAAGCCGCGTCCCAAAGCAGTGGGCGAGTCTTCCATATCGTCGTTCTGGCCAAATGCGAACGTTTGGTTGCGGAAAAGCTTCTGACGTTGGTTCTTCACCTTCGCCATGCCGCGTTCGCAGGCCTGTTCGTGTCGCTGATCGTTCATCTCGACATAGTTCTGTGGAAAGCATTTCGAGGGGTGCTCGGAGAAGAACTTGCTGTAGCCGCCGTCGAGGATGTACATCTCTGGATAAGTGAGTCTGGGGTAGTTTGCGGCGTTGACGGTGCGATCGTGACTACGAATAAACTTCGCGGTAAGAGGCGCACGGTGGACCGAGTATTCACAGTGGAAGATGAGCAGGGTGTTAGCCGGCACATTGGCACCAAAGAGCTCAGTGGCCAGCTGTTGCTTGTCGTTGAAGTTAACGGCACTGTCGATGTGTCCGCCTTCATATTCGTATTCGAATCGGCAGTCGACAACCACGATGCGGTCGTACTGGTTGGTATATCTAGAGTCGAGGACGTCAATCATGGTCTCTTGGCTGATGCGCGGTAAGCTGTCCGGCTCGTCTGGAACGAAGTGAGGGAGCTGTGGCAAGTGGTCCTGCTCAACATCCATGACCGAGGAGAGCAAGGTGGACTGAGACTCAAAGGTATCTTGCTCCTCTTTCATCACATCGTCGGGATGCTGGAACATGCTCAACGATCTCCGCATCAGCTTCCGCTGCGGTCGAACAAAGTTGGGCCGTCCAGCAGAGGGCTTCCTAACGTGTCCTGCTGACGGTGAGCCATTGTTACGTTGGCTGAGCGACGTCCTCCGGGGCGGAGGAAGCATCGAGCCTGCTGCACTAGACGGCCGGAGCTCGTCTACCGGCGATTCGGCGAAGCTATCTAGCAGAGAGGGCGTCGACGAGCATGCGAGTCCACTAGTTGCGACATTGCCGAATCGGAAAGGTGGTAGTTGTGTCTCGGCACTTGAGGGTCGCTGAGGAATGCAGCTGGCGGAGTAACCTTTTGTTCGGGACAGAACTGGGCGTGTGACGGGTCGTCGACGTCTGGAGCATAGATGTGAGCACGAGACCATCAGTATCGCGCGTTATGACTCACTCGGGAATGGCCAAGAAGCTTGGTGGTGCTTCGGGCAGGCGAGTCGGTTGCAGCCAGTCTGGTGGAATCTCGTGCAGTTCTGCAGGCGTGATGTCTGGTGTCGGCGATGGGAGGGTGACCTGGAAGGTCAACGGCAGCTTGTGTGGCAGCGGCGAGATGTCCATCGCGTCGCAGTAGGGCGACGACGAGACGACGGGCGGAGTGGTGGCAGGCTCGACCTCGATGGGTGGGGTGGCTGTGCGTGGTTGCCTTGTCAGCGACGTCCAAGCTCCTCGTTGAGGGATCATGAGTTGGGATTGCATTCTTGCATGTACATACCGACATTTTCGCGAGGCTTGAACAGGTCTGCGGTGAACAAAGATCTCCGTGGCGTAGGCGCCTGCGGGCTGTGGAGGACATTGTCAATGTGGAGCCCTGGCACGAAGCAAGGAATGTAAATCACCTTCTATCAATGTGGAAGTTGGCATCTAGATCGGCCGTGAGGCTCGCCGTCGGGGATGAACCTCGTACTGGACGCAGCGAGAAGTAATCCGGGCGGTGTGGCTTGTGGGTATGCATGCTCATTGCCTTGAAGTCGAAAGGCCCAATGGTGTTGCACCCATGGTTGACGCTCCGGAAGTCAGGAATATCCTTCCGGTTGCTGCCAAATCCCGGATGTGGCTGCGGACGTATGGCTGCCAGCGGCGACGAGTATTCCATTGTGCAGTGTAGTATGCAGGGTAGAAGAAAGGCTCGCGGGTGTATTGCTCGGGTGATCCAATATCGTGGGATTCGTGGTGGTGGTGGGAGGACGTGTCGGTCGATGTCGTGGTAGCAGGATGGGAGCTAGAGCTGCGGCGGCGTATACTGATGCTGATGGTGGATGCTCGTCGATCCAATGGCTACGGCTGCTAGTCCAGAGCGATATGGGATGGTTCGAGGTGAGTAGCTGCCGGAGCCCGTGATGTCCAAAGGTGGGGATGGGTGGTGGTCGCGTGCGAAAGAGCGTGTATTAAGGTGGGCGTTGCGATGCCGATCGAGGTGGAGCTTGCTCGACCGTTGTTTGGTAGGTGGGCGGTGTCAGTGAAGCATGCCGGAGTGGTCGTCGTCGTCGACGTCGTTGTGTCTTCCGTGCAGAGAGCAGACGCCCAAGCGTTCTCGACGTTGCAAACGAATGCCGCCGAGCCGTGGTCGTTCTGTCCAATGCCACAACGGATAGGCCGAGTCGAGGGAAGAGGGGTGGCGGTGCGTGCCTTCGTCTCGACTGCCTATCGTCTGCCGTTGTGTCTTCGTCGTCGTCGTCGTCGTCGAAGGGAGTGGCCACAGACTGCAGACAGTAGGGAAGGTCGAGAGAAGTATCACAAGAGCGAAGCCGCCTTACCGCACGCACGCTTCAGCTCTTGAGCTTCGGGTGTCGGTCGTCGTTGCTATGACAGGGAAGCGCGCAGGGAAGCCGCTCACGGCGCTCAGTCGCACTGTCCCCGCCCTGACCTCTGATCCTGCGCAACTTTAGCGAGCGAACGCCAACTGTGAGGTCGGGTGCTCTCTCACGCGTTGCCGGTGCCGCGCTCAGATCCATTCGATCCATTCGATCCATTCCTCTCCCATGTCACGTCTGCCCTTCCATTGTGATTTGCTTAGCTACCCGCTCGCTATATCACTACGGCAATGCGCAGCGCTTGACCACCACGAATGAGACACAACGAGTAACCATTTCCTGACCTACATACCTGGACTCCTGGCCCGTCTCTCACAGATCCGCTGCAAGATGCGTGACGTGCCTTCCAGCATGAACCTGACTACTGAAGCACCCCATCGACGATGACCCGGGAGTCCGGGCGGCTGAGGTACACATGAACGTGCCCGCTTTGGCCGCAGCATTCCTCGGCGCCCGTTCCACCAATCCGCCATGCAAGTCCTGCATAACCCTCACCAGGCCAACTGTAGTTCGAGCGCGAGGACCGTGGACTCTGTGTGATGCGCGGCAAGGAACAATCTGTACGGGAAGTGCACCGTCACACTATTTTCCTATCCACGCCCGCCCGCAGGGTTTCACCTGCAATCGCAGTGCCACACTACTGGTGGAGCTGTGTCTCCCTTGCACGGGACAATGCTTTCGTTGACGGCGTGCAAGAAGTCTCTCGTGACCGCGTCTGTGTTTCGTGTCACTTATCACGGTGCTGCGGATTCTGTGGTGAGATGTTTCCATCGTCAGCCCTCGCTGCCACAACAGTTGTTCTTTACCGTATGCCCCGCATCAGTTCGGCGCTCTCAACACTTCCACGGCCGACCGACCGTCCATGGCCAGTACCGAACCATTCCACAGCTTTCGTCATTAAGTTTCAGCCGCCTTCCTGTTTTCCTACTCAACGTCCCAAATCTCCGCCGTCCATTTCGCCACAGACGCCAATCGCAGCAGTCCTCTCGTGCTTGCAAGCTTACATTCACTATCGTGCTGTGTGCGATTGGCTCCTGTCAGACGCTCGTGGAGATAGCATGTGCAATAGCGGGACATGCTCGTGGTCCGTGGCAACACCTCGCGTGGGAGAGCTTAGGATTAACCTTCAGCAGCCCGATGTGGAAGTCACAGGCCTGCTTGCCTGGACGCTTGTCACAGATCGCGAATGATTCACGCGATACGTCATGTTTGTTCTCATCCGTCGCAAAGGATCTATATAACGTTGAACGCTCTGCTTCCCGTCGTGATACGCGAGGAGAAAGTTGCTCGAGTTGTGCATTGCATGGCATTAGTGTCTTGCACTTCTGAGGCCTGTTTCGAAGTTTCTTTCCTCCCGACGCCATGTGTCGTCCACAGCAACGCCCGTCGCGGTGCAAGAGAACGCCTTGCGTGCCAAGCGCGCGAGAGCTCAGCTGAGCGCCCTGGCTAGCAGACTGGGCTTGTCGTCCTTCGAGAAGTCGACCGTCCTTGCGCCGAACGAGACCTAGTCCAAACGCCGTCGCACTCTCTCACGTCAACATGGCGTTACGCTCAGTGTACTATCACATCATCGCTATCAAGCTTAGCCTTGCGATGCCAGGTTTGCGGCGGTCAGACAACATGCAAGGCGAGCGAGGCGACCAGGATTTGGACGTGTGACCGCAGCATGATGATCGTTTCGCAGTTTGCAGCGCCGGAAGACGCGTTGTTTACTCTGCCCTCCGACCTTCTCCGCGCCTGTTGCTCACGAGCCCACGTGATGACATCAACCGAAGCCGTTTATATTGAAGCACCCCACCTTCGGCACGTCCGATAGCAGTGACAGCGGAGCGACGAAAGGAGAGAACAGACATGCCGATCACCATCACCGGTCGACATCGATCTAGCGGAAGTTGCGATCTGTCGACTTGTACCTTTACCTCTCTTGCTGCATCGCGACCACTTGAAATGATATCGACCAAGATATGTCGAGAGTGCACAACTCCACACGATGCCCCGAACGTGCACCCAGAGGCTGCACCACGGTCCACCTGCTGTTCCACGACCTCTCCTCCTCGCCTCGAGTCTCGGGTTTGCTCGATGCAGAGTGTCCACAATTCCGTCTACTCAAAACCTCTGGATGCTTAACATCCCATGCTGGACATTCATCAGGACGTTGCACAGAGAGATCCCACGGGCGAGATTCGTTGTGGAGATTTTCCGACTCATCTGCAAGGCACGAGTCCACCATCACCTCTCCCGTGGCGGCCTTGGTCGACCTCGTATGGCGGCAACGAGGAGTCACGGCTTGAAGCAGACCGCTCATGTATATCGTCACTAGGATTTGTGGTCTCCTGCATTGTGCTCGGAGGGTCGAGCGATGTTCTGTTACTTTTGAGAACTGTGCAACAATAGCACACCTTTGTGGATGCTGTGTCGCGAGGCAACAAGACAAGCCAGTGCAAGTTAGTGGAGCCGCACGAGTCGTGAAGCAGTCGTTCGTGTTGGTAGAGCCTCCCTTAGCCTCACCTGCACCAGGCATAGCAGCCGAGTCCACTCGATGCCGATACTCGCCTCACGCGCAAGACATCAGCAACGGCTTCATTCTTATGTCTAGGTGAGTTCACGACCGTCGTGCGCGGCCTCACTCTGATTTTCGATCACACAAGCATGACTGTCACGATCGACGATCACAAGAAATGGCCCAAGAAACAGCTGCTCCCGCGAGCCGTTGCATGGATACCAATAGCATCATCAGAACCGGCTGGAGCTTAATAACAGCCAGGCATGCCGGTGAGCAATCAGACTCCATCGCAAACAACGACGCTGCATAACACCGCCACCGCGACGGCTCAGCACGGTCGATGGTAAGCAATAAGACACTCTCGCAGATAACGCCTGATCCACTGCGTAACACGCCCCTCAACCCATGGGAACGGCAAGAACGATCGTTCGTCCAAGTTTGCTGCAACGCCAGTCCTGAATCGTCACAAAACCGTTATAAAAT
>NBZP02000006.1:1868511-2098128 GCA_002236755.2 Dothistroma septosporum
ACACGCCCTCTCAACCCATGGCAAAGGCAAGAACCATCGTTCGTCCAGAATTTTACAAAGCCAGTCCTGAACCGTGTGAGGAAAACGTTGCAGAGCCGTGCGGTAACAAAAGCTGGTCCCAAACATCACACAATCACGTGAATTCTCCATTATGCCATCACCGTTGGTCTGTACCAGTCCAGTCTACCAGAGAGAGAGAGAGTGTGTGTATGTTTTCTTCGCTTACATGCTTCCACGTCCCTGGCGTGCTCCCCAACGTAGAAGCCGTACTGTAGACGCCAACGTGAGGTTGCCAATCTTGGTCGCCATGTGGGATGGATAATGCGGTAGAGTTTATGTCCGCCCCCATGAATCTGGACGACTGCAGAGGGTCACGGGCGTCGAAGAGAATTTTCTTTAGCATTATTATATCGATGAAAAGGTTATGACGGACTTTCGAGAGGGAGCATGTCTTCCTCTTTAATTGATGTACTATCAGATGGTGGAAGGAACTGGTCGCCGTGGCAATGGAATATGCTGACACCTAGTCAACACCGCAAAGAACTAGAATCTTGACATATATATTACAGCAGGATGAAGAAGAGATTGAGCGTCGCAATACTTCACACCACTTGTGAAGTCTGGCGTAGCCATTGCACATTGGTGCTCGAGCTACTTCTCGAGACAGAGCGTTCTGCATCTCTATCTCTGCATACACCAACTATGCCACTCATTGAACACACCAGGGTGTATCTTCGACTTTGGATCTTGTCGCCATTCTTCCAACAGGTCGAGATACATGCCTCCGATTTTCTTGAAGTTGCCGAGCTTGAGGGCTGTCAGGGTCTTTGCGAGGAATTGACACGAGCGGCTGCATGCTGAGGCGTGGAGTCTGGAGCCGCCTTGGCGCATTTCGGTGTGCAGGGCCGTGAGGAGGTGGAAACCTGAGAGAGGGAGGGTCAGTGGATTGAAGGCATGGTGGGGAAGGGTGAGTATTGGACTCTCTCGATGAGACTGGACACTGCTGAAGCGCTGGTGTTGTACTGAGGGTTAAGTTGTACATACCTGCTTTCGAGCTGTCCAATTCTGGGGAGGTCTTGTTCTTTTTGCAGCTGTCGAAGTACTGCTCAAGCACGTCCATTGCTTTTCGCTGTGTCTGTTGATTGGTACTTTCGCGCGTGAGTGCCACCAGCGGATGTATCAGGTCCAGCGCCAGCACATTCTCGTACTGGCTCTTCACGTATATTGCGAGCAGATCTAGCACTTTGTTCTTGAATTGCACGATGTTTTCCTTGGCGTCTTCCTTGTCCTTCTTCTTGCTGGAAGTCTTGCTTCGCTCCTTAAAGATGTTGGTCAGGTGTGAGTCAAGAGCCTCCATC
Source organism: Dothistroma septosporum (assembly GCA_002236755.2). Taxonomy (NCBI): domain Eukaryota; kingdom Fungi; phylum Ascomycota; class Dothideomycetes; order Mycosphaerellales; family Mycosphaerellaceae; genus Dothistroma; species Dothistroma septosporum. Next base: position 1,869,870 of record NBZP02000006.1, read on the forward strand.
TGGTCGTCATCCATATCGGAGCCGTCTTCGTCTTCGTCTTCGTCGTTGTCCATGCCGGTGGTACCTAGGGCTTCAGCCAGCTTACGGTCAAATATGGCCTCCTCGTTATTATCGTCGCCAGCGTCTGACGCATCGTCGCCACTTGATGAGTCGTCGCTCTCGCCTGAGAAGCAGCATTGTTAGCATGCAACCGACACATAAGGTTCAAGCAACAGCGCGCACCTGCAACATCACCATTCACGATTTCGACATCAGACTCGTCTCCCACGTCAATCATCTCGTCGTCATCATCGACGCCCCCCGCTCCCTCCTCAGGATCATCGCCATTATCCTTAAACAACTCCTGCTGACCTGCAAGGGACTCCTTCTGTGAGAGAATGTCAATCATAGACTGCAGCGCCTCGGCCGTGACGTCCGGGGAGAACGCCGCAAAAACCTGTTCCGCCATGCGTGAATACAACTTCGAGTTCTTCGACACGAAGCTGAGAAGCAGCTCCGTAAGCATCGTCGCTGAGGTCTCGTCCGCATCCGCGGGGCTTGCATAGCAAGCGATGATATCCTCGAGAACGCTCTCGGCTTCCGATTCTTGCTTGTAGACCTGTAGCATGCCAAGAGCCAGAAGTAGTTGGAAAGCTCGCGGGACCGTAGCGGCGGTGCCTTGAGCAGCAGCAGATTGCTTCGCAGCGGTCTTGAAGTGCTTGCGCGCGTCCTTGCACACTGTTACAGTCTTCTCGTCCAAGCCGTCGGTAAGTGTTTTCCGTGATTCGTGAAGTGTATCAAGCACGAGAGTCGGCGCTATTATGGCTTGTTGTAGAGGAAGGCTGGCAAGATGTCCCAGACAAGATGTGAGTCTCTCCTTGAATATAGTCCTGCTCGTTGCCGAGAGCGGTGGGGAGCACTTCGCATCCGACGTCGTGTAAGCTAGGTGAGTGAGGCTGCGAAGAAGCTCTTCTAGCCACTCCGCAAGCATATTCGATTCCGAACCGCCAGAAAGTAGTGTTGTTGGTTCGGCTTTGTGCGATCGAACAATAGTTGACATCGCGTCTGCGAGGGACCGGCGCTTTCCTTCTTCTTCGTCGCCTCCGGGTGCGCGAATGAGGATTACAATCGATGCAACGATATCAGCGAGACCATTGGAATCGGCCGCAGCTAGAAGCGTGTCTACTGTGGCACGCACGAGCTACAGGAAAGAATTGTCAGCCATAGATTCAAAACATGCCGATGCGCGTTGAACCTCGAGGGCACTCGAGCCATCTATGCAGTCAGAGTCACTTCGGCCACCTCAAACATACCTTGTCCATATTAGGTGGCAACAGTGTCAGCAGCCTGCAAGCCATCGTAGCCGCCGCAGCTGGCTCCTGTTTGCCTCGACTCGCGACTTGATTCAACGGCGCTTTTGTTGCTTCATTCAGGAGCCCTTTGTGCACTCTCTGATCGACTATGCACTTGATGATGTGCGCATCAATTGCATGGCCGAGGAAGTCCATTGGAGCTGAAGCAATCGCTTGCTTGAAGATTTGCAGACCCAAGTTCTTGCGTTCGTCAGATGCGGTCTTCGAAAACATCGCTCTGCCGACGCAGTCCTCCCAAAATGCACCAAACTTCTGAGCGCTACCCTCTTTGTAGAGATAGCTAAGAATGACCTGCCATGCGAAATTAGGAGCAGATTGACGGGCTCCGGCTTGCTTTCTGCTCTTCTTTGCAGTGCCATTCGGAGCGCCATTCGGAGCGGCAGGCTGTTCAGTAGTTTCCGAGTCCGCGGCGCCTTTCAGTAGAATCTTGCTCAAAGTGGCTCGCTCTTGCGACGAAAGTGGGTTGTTGTGATTCCAGACACCCTTGGGTAGCTTCACCTCCGAGAACGACCTCTTCACAGTCATCCATATAGCGACACCTTCGGGCGTTCTGATCAGGTCCTTGTCCTTCAATGAATCAATCAAAGCGCGGATGCTGTCATTGCTAAGCTGTGTCGCCTCCTGGCTGATCAGGAACATGTGTAGCATAGCACCACACTCGCTCCGCAACCATTCCTTCTCCAGCGCAAGATCCGCAATGGCATCGAATAAGTACTTTGCATCTTCAGTGGACGCCTTCACTGCGAGAACACCACTCTGAAGCACAGCTTGGAAAGCAGATCGTCGTCCAATGAGGTAGTCCCGCTGTTCCGCGCCACTGAGTTTCGATTCCAGATTCGTCAAGGCCACGATCTTCTCGACTGTATTGACCAGCTTCAGATGACCAGAAATGAATCCCAGGCGCAAAACTTCGATCAGTGCGATTGAGAAGCCGGGTCGTGCTGCTTTCGCGCCGCTGCAGACACCTCGGATCAATCTCGTGGTTGAGTAGTCCAGCTTTCCCGCTTGATCGTCGGATTTGATAGACAAGGTCTTCAGCAGGTTCTTCGTGGCCTCCAATCGCGTCTCGGAAATTTCATCTCGAAGCTCGTTGAAAATTTTGGCCAATTCCTGTCGATCCTCGCCGTCTTCCAGTCGTCGCTTCCTGCTCGGGTGAACATTATCGTCAGCGGTCTCGGCATCGTCCTCGATTGGTCTCTTGACGCCAGGCATGTTGGGCAGCTGTAGTCGTCTTAGAAATGTCGTTAACCCATCGAGGGTCGTTCGCTGAAGTTGGAGATCTTCGAGACTTTTTAGTAGTGGGACGGGTGTGGCTCTCGACTGACCATCTGTGTCAAATGATGTGGTCGATGGCTCCCTTCCAAACACGATCATCTCTCTTCGTTCTCGTGTAACAGCTGTTTCTCCATGATGTTGTTCATGCAACATCATCCAACACCATTACTGACGCTCCTGACGCTATGATGACCTGATAAGCTTGCAGAGATACGAAGGCCAAGTGTATTTATCTCTGCTCTCTCTCACTCACCCAACCACAACCCCACCTCTCTTCCACTGCCCTCCCATACATCTCGCGTTCTATATCTTTAATTGAATCACTAGCATGGCCTCCGATCCAGTCAAGATTACCTTAGTCGGTGCAGGCACCATCGGCCTGTCCTTCGCAGCGCTGCACCTAGCCAAAGGCGCGACCTGCCTCGTAACGATCTACGACACACGCCCCGACCTTCAATCCTACGTCTCCACACACCTCCCCTCCTACCTCCTCGATATCGACCTCGAATCTTGCACGAACCGTCTCTTCTACGCCTCAAACGTGGCCGACGCCGTCACGAACGCCGACATAATCCAAGAACAAGGTCCGGAGAGTGCAGAGTTCAAGAAGAACCTCTGGCCCGAAATCGAAAAGCATGCTCCGGAAGATGCCCTCTTTTGGTCCTCTACATCAGGCATCCCAGCGAGTATACAGTCAGAGCACATGCAGGACAAATCTCGCCTGCTAGTCGTCCATCCCTACAACCCACCCCACATAATGCCTCTCCTCGAACTCGTACCCTCGCCGCACACTTCCCAGTCAGTGATCGACAAGACTTTAGACTTCTGGCGGAATCGTGGCAGAACGCCAGTGGTGATCAAGAAAGAATGCACCGGCTTCGTCGCCAATCGCTTAGCCTTCGCTCTCTTCAGGGAAGCGTGCTCCTTAGCAGCCAGCGGCGTAGCGTCCGTGGAAGACATCGATTCGATCGTGACTAGTTCAATGGGACCGAGGTGGGCTGTAGCAGGACCGTTCAAGGCATATCATGCAGGAGGCGGTGAAGGGGGTCTCAAGACTTTCATGGAGAAAATTGGAGGGACTGTGGGGGAGTGTTGGAATGCGAGTGAGGAGGATGTCAGGAACGGGAATATCAGAGTGGGAGGTGATTGGCAGGCAGACGTATGCAGACAATCGGACGAAGCGTACGGCGCGGCGGATACCAGTGAACGGGATGTCAAGACGAAGAAGGTTCTCGAGGCTGTGAGGCCATGAGCAGACCAATAGTCCCACGTATAGGCTTCCGAGTCGCTGATTTTGTAACCTTCAGCTGTCAGAGCAGGCGCAAGCGACCTACCTCTGTGGCCGCGTACAGCAGTGAGCTGTCTATGCAGGCACTAGACGCTGTTCCAATGATCATCCTTGGTTCGATGGCTCAAGTCGTAGTACGCAACATCGCCGCTATACGCACGACCAAATACGGCGAGTATGACAACAAGTTAGCGCGAACACCACTCGTTGCCTCAGTCTTGTGATAGCCAGTCGAGTCACGAGCCAAGGACAATCGGTCTGCTGTCTCGTAGCACCTGCATAGAGCGCGAGGGTATAGATTGAGACAGTACATAATCATCTGAATTGACTCTGCCGATCTGTTTCTCTCTCCTACTGTGTGAGATAAGAGTACAAGAGGTGGTATTCTGCTCGCTCATAGTAAATATCATGGATCGCATTCAGGAAACCAGCATCATCATCGTGAACACCCCAGCCATCCATCAGCATCAGAGAGCCACCATCCTTTTGTCTATGTTTCGTCGTTGTAGGTAACCGGAGGGCATACGAGACCGTCGTGATTAGCTGAACTTGAGTCCCGCCAGATGGTTCTCGTGGTCGTGTAGGTTGTTAAAAATGCCCTCCGAAGGCCTTGAGGAGCCGTTAGCACAACAGTCGAAGACATGAGTAAATATGCTGTGGGTTGTGGCGGCTCTACTTATCGGCCTTCTTCTTGGCCTCCTCTTTGGCGCCCTGTGATGTATGTCAGCATGTTCAAAAGAGCAGCAGGTCATGGTATGAACTCACATTAGCCTTCGACTTGGCGGTCTCCTTGGTCTCATCGCCCTGCTTCTTGGCCTCGTCAAGAGTCTCTTCGCCTTGCTTCTTGGCCTCATCGGCCTTTTGTTGGCCGTACTTAGTGTACTCGTCAACCTTGTCCTGGCCAATCTTCTTGTAGTGCTCAGCCTGGTTCTGGGCCTCACGGACATAGTCGGCACCCTTCTTCTTGCTCTCCTCGTACTTTGGGCCAACGTTGTTGGCCACAGTGTGGAGGACGTCGGAGGCGACACGGAGGTTGAAGCTGATGTAAGCAAGGATGAGAGTTGAGATGCCATCGCCACGGTTGCCAGACTTGGCGGTCTTGCTGTACTCGTCTGTGGATGACGTTAGCTTATGATCGTGACATAAAACCAGACAAGGTATGGCTCGACTTACCCTGCCATGTGTTGGTCGTGTATGAGTACGGCCACCAGATGAGGCTCTTGACGTTGTCGACAATGGTATGGGTGTCCTCTTTCACGATTGGGAAGCGGTGCTCCACATGGCTTAGGCCAGAGTCGGCGATCTCATCGACCTTCTGAACGTATGGCTTGGCATAGCTGTATGGCGTTTCGAGGTATGGCTCGACTGGCTTGCCGAATCTCTGGTACGCGCCGTCTGCAATCTCGATCGACTTCTTGCCGTATGGGTTCTTCTGCACAGCCTTGATGCTGTCGTTGACAACGGGGTAGGAGGTCAGGTGGTGGACGAATTGCGACGACGGCTTATCACCGTTAGTGAGCGGCTGTTCGCTGGTGGCGTGAGGCATGTTGGCGGTGGTCTGCGTGGTGCTGTTAGAGCAATGTCTCACTCGTGTCTGTATGAAGTGCTGTCGTGGTTCACCTGCGGTGGACGTGCACTGCCGAAGCTCGATCTCGACTGCGATCTTCGGATGCACGCGCGGCGCTGGAAGTATTGTGATGCAGACTGCGCCTCAGTTACGAGGCCAATCTCACGACGTGTTAAAAGATCTGGCCGCCGAAAGTGAAGGTTGGCTGGGAAGCAGTGTTGGGCAGGGATGGTGCGGAACGAGCTCTTACCTTGTGGTTGTCTGTGTCGAGCTGATTGTGGTCGTCCCGGTGTACTGATTGCTGTTGCCGGATGGAGCTGCCCGGTTGCTGCGCTTGCCTCTATGGTATGCAATGTGAAGGGTGTGCTGTGCAGCGTGTGTCTTGGGAGAGGACAGTGGGCTGTGTGCTGTGGGACTGAATGGCAGAGACGATAAGGGGAGGCGTTGAGAGATGTGCTTCTGCTCTTACCTCACTTCTACGCATGCCAAAACGTTCGCAACGCAAGCACACAACGATCCCGCATGGCAGCCATTTGCATGTGAAAGGGAAGCTCAAAAGTTGCTGGGATCGCGCTTGCCTGTTATCTGCGCACCTCCCTACGTCAGAGCGCGCCTCATTCGCTCGGTTCTTTCGGCAGCTCTGCCGCATGGCTCGTGCTACGCCACAAGCTTTGCGAACCTCGAAAGCTTGCCACACAACCTCGTTGTGGAACGGTGGAAGCTGGCCTCGAGTCCTGTAGCTGTCCTGTTTCATCTTACTATCAGCGATCGTAGGTGCTGAGCCTGTGTGAGTGGTTCCGCCATCACGCCTGATTCGTCCGCAATCACGAAAGATAACTGCAGCCTTCCGGCATGCACAACAACGGGGCCCGACTCGGAGCCATCCAGGGTTCTACTCAACACTGGACGATTGTGGGCCAGGCATGTGAAGCCAAGACACCTGTCCGCGCTGCTGTCCTGTCCATGCTGCTGACATGTGCATGGGGACACGCCGTCAGAGACGCCGGCGGCCGCAAAGTGTGGCGCCAATCCTCAACGTGAGGCTGCCGCGGACGCATGTGATTTTGTACTTCTAATCAAGCTCAGCCCTGGATCTTGAATCCGGTTTTACTCACACCCTTTCGTCTTGCACCGCACGATTGTGTGCCTGAGTGCCGACATTCGCTTCGCCCAATACCGGAGAAACGATTGACGTGACCAAGAGACTGGAATCCCAACATTCTGGCCAAAGCGATTTGTGTAACAAAGGACGAAACACTTCGCGAGCATGTGCTCGTGTTTTGTACCACCATCTCCGCAAGGTGCAGACGATGATCAATGCCATACCGTGCGAGCTCCGCCATGATGCACTCAACGCAATCGAGCGCCAGTGAACGATGCGCTGACCGCCGTGATCAGTGGAATGGCTCTTGCAGCCGCTGCCTACCAAACAGCTGCGAAATTCCTGGACCCGCTGACTTGCGTTGACGAGTCGCAGGAAGGTTCATTGACAATGTATCGCGCTTCGCCCGTGGAGCTCACAGCCGGAGCGAATCAAACCCCGCAATCCTGGAGTCAGCGCAGCAGTGCTGCAGCTTGTGGCGTCTACATGTAGCCAAGAAGTACATCAAGGGTCTACAAGCTCGCGTACTCCCACTTGCCGGTCCTGGTCGGTATACAACACTGTCTGGTTCCGCGTGCATAGTGTAATACATCGCCAGGCAATGCCCCACTGGGCCGCTCATCTTCACAGTTGCCGGGAGGAGAGGACGAAGCTACCTTGTCTGCTGGTGACTCGCGCCCATTTCGCGCGCATCAGACAGCGCATCGTCTGGGCCACAATTTGAGGTCTGCAAATAGAGGACTGCGACCGGAAGCTCACAGTATGATCATAGATCGTATGAACTGGTTCCCGAAGTCTTCCGAAACGTGATATGCGGCAATTGTGCCCACATATCCAATACTGTGAGACCCGCAGATACGAAGCGGCTGAGCGTTGGAGAAGGCTCATGGCACACAACACGCGCTATCGTAGCATTGAGTCAAGTCATGCAGATTCTGGGTACGGAGGGTCTGATTCTATTCTTTCAGACATTTTGTGCGGCGAACAGGGGACCAGACCCTCTCTGCGCTCGTGTCTATATAGCACGGTGCCGCTATGATGCGAGTCAAGAAGATTTGTCCGAATGTATTACGTGTTGGTGAGAACGACTCCCAGTCGCTCCTTGCGCAGCATTTCATTGAACGATCAAGGATCTTGTATGGTTCTCTCGATCATGAAAACATCTGCGCGCGCTGTGAGATCAAACATCGACTTCTTCTCTCACATACAGAACACGCTCAAGATGGGCCGAGGATGATTTCAATAGCACAGCCCGCAGCTTACGTTCTCTAATGATCGTTGATGTCTGAAACTGCTAATTCACGAAGCGCCGGCGGGAATGCCTGAAGTGCGAAGAGCTGGCGCTACGGTCGACCTTGCCACAGCGCCATGTCTATTCTACCTCTCCGACCTGTTCACAGTAGCCAAACCACCAGCACTCGATTGCGAGATGAGCGACACTTCCACCTATGATGCCGCCGCCGCCGCGTTGCATGTGGTCCGCAATGCATTCGCTGGAATCCGAAAAGAGTGCCCATTCCTAAACACCGACGACCTACCCGCGATACTGAACGAAACGCACACACATGTGACAGACGAGTTAGCCGCAAATTGTGTAAGGAACGGTGGTCCTGGCCGTACGTGGCGCGAGTTAGGGTGAAAGCATCATTGCTCTGCTGGTCAGTGTTTGCAACCGATGGTGGTCGAAAAGGTGTGCTTGTGAATACGGGATACATGAGCATAACTGCGAAAAGTCAATGGCACCTACGGCGATCAAGTCGAAATACGTTCTACACCTTCGCCCTCTCCTCCCTAACCACAACCCCATGCGCGCCCTTCTTATGCTGGTCTCTCAACATCCTTCTCAAAATCTTGCCAGATCCACTCTTCGGAATCTCCGCAATAAACTCAATCTCCTTAACAGCTTTATACCTGACCTTCTTCTCCTTCACGAACTTCAACAACTCTCTCCCTAGCTCCTGTCCGGGCTCTTGTCCTGGTTTGGCCACGATGTACGCCTTCGGGACCTCACCGCTGTAATCATCCTGGATTGCCATGACAGCGACATCCTCGACCTTGTCGTGTCCAAGGAGGAGATCTTCGAGTTCGGCGGGCGCAACACCAATGCCACGGACTTTGATCAACTCCTTGATGCGGTCGAGGATTGTGATGATGCCGTTCTCGTCGATAGAACCCTGGTCGCCGGTGTGGAGGTATCCTTCCTCGTCGAAGGTCTCCTTTGTAGCTTCTGGGTTGTTCAAATACCCCATGACAATCTGCGGTCCTTTGGCGCAAATCTCCCCCGGTTCGCCAACCTCTGCCTCCTTGCCGTCCTCTTTGATGATTTTGACGGTAGTGCTGGCACAGACGGTTCCGACAGTCTTAGCGTAAGAGAAGTCGTAGAACCAGGGTGGATGCGCTGTGATACAGCTGCAGGATTCAGTCATGCCGTAGCCTTGCTTGAAGCCGGTGTTTGGGAATCTCTTTTGTAGAAGTTGAATGATCTCGTCGGACATGGGAGCTGCGCCGGAGGAGAAACGTTTGATGAAGGAGAGGTCATATTTCTCGACCAATGGGTCACGGACTAGACGGATGATGAGTGGTGGAACGAGGAGAAGTTCGGGAATCTTGTATTCGACGATTGCGTCCAGCATGAGTTTCATGGTGAACTGAGGGAGAAAGTACACGGATGCGTTGATCAGCAGCGGGAGGTGTAGAACGTGAACCAGGCCAGTGATGTGGAAGGATGGCAGGACGGCGAGAACGCGCTTGTGGTCGGATGGGGTAATTTGCATGACTTGAAGGCATTGGGCGATAACGTTTTGGTGTGCAATCATGACAGCCTTTGGCAGGCCGGTGGTGCCTGAGGAGAACGAGAGGAATCCGCAGACGTCAAAGTTCGTCTTGCCTTTGGGGATTGACCAGACGGGGACTTGCTCGCCGAGTTGTTTACCCTCCTCGATCAAGGTCTTGATGCTTTTGAAGCCTTTGAGAGAGCCCTCGAGGAGGAAGATGTTCTCCTGTGGCAGTCCGACGTTCTCGGCAGACTTGATGGCAACTTCCATGCTGTCGGGGTGTGTCATCAGGAACTTGGCGTCAGCCTTCTTGAGCGCGTATGTCATCTCTTCCTCGTTGTATGCTGGACTTGCCCCAGAGACTCTTCCGCCTACACGCAGAGTCGCGTGCATGGCCACGGGATACCAGACAGTGTTGGCGCTAAAAAGCGACACTGTCTCCGTCTCTTTGAGGCCATACTTCTTGACCAGTGCGGTAGACAGATATGTGGCGCTCTCTTTAACTTGCTTCCAGTTCAGCGTCTCCTTGGTCACAGCATCTGTGAAGCCGCCCAGCTCTTTCTCCGGGAATCGTAGGAGCGGTGAGTAGGTTGGGCTTTCGAAGAGCCATTCCCACGTGGTGATGTCGCGTGGAACTGCACTGCTTTTAGACCGTGTAGCACGCTGTCACGATGTGTCGATACTCACGGAGGATGTCTTGCTGTAGACTGGGGAACTTGGGCATCTTGATGCTCTACGAGAAGCGCAGAGAAAGACAGTATGTGACTCAGAGAGAGAGACCTACCTCACGGTGGACTACATCCCGCTCGCATGTCAATTGCTTGACTCCCTCGGATGCCGTTCTGCCATGCGAAGGAGGAGTGCCAGTGGCTGGTGGATCGTGATGTGCATCGAGCGGGGATCGCGTGGAGGTGGATCGAATGGGCGAAAGGCAAACCTTCCTCCATCTTCGCCATCAAAACCCATCTCTCCCTCCTGCTCGTCCAAACAAAGGGGCATTGCATGCTGTCGCAGCCGCAACCTATGCTGTGATATCGATGGTAAAGTATGCATGTCTCTGATGTTTCAAGAGTAGCAGCAGATCGTGCAGGTCTCGCGACAGAACGCGTGTCGACCTTCACAATGACGGCTGCCCGCCCCGATAGCACAACATTATCGTCCTTTGGAACGGGCCATCCAGCTTCCAATCAACTAAGGCTGCGGAAGTGGCATATTGAAACACAAGACCTCGAAGATGCCGACAATAAGTATGCTTTCTTTGTCTTCTCTCCTTGCAGGGCACCTTGATCTCTCGGCATTTGGCGGTCGACAAGCAGGGAGCGGTGGTCTTGCCAATTGGCAGCAATGCCACGTCTCACCCGCCCTTACTCGTATCGACAGCAACATGCTCGCAACCTGCCGACTGTGATCGATGTCCTGATCTTGCGACTCTGATCAAGACACGCGAGCTCATGAGCTGAAGGATTCAAGACTAATTTTGAGTACTGCGAAGAAGCGATCACAGGTGATACTACTTTAAGGAGATATTCCGGCCAGCAGCGGACGATGTTGCCTGCAGGTACGAAGTATCAATTGATACACAACGCGTGAGCATGACCCTAAACACGGACATGAGCACCGCTAACCTCCGGAAGTGGTTCGCAAGACGTGGCATTAGGACCTTCTGATTCCTTCGGTCTGAGCGGCGCCGATGTGATAGCTGATAACGAGAGTGAGACACCGGATCGAAAGTCGGAAACGTTCTTCGAGGATGACGACGATGACCTGGAATTGCAAGAAATGGCAGGAGCTGAGAAGTCGGACCTCGTTGCGACTGCTTGGTCCTCTACGACGAGACGGCATTTCATTGTTGGGTAAGATCGTCAACAGTCCACATAACGTGTGCTCCACTGACTTGTGTCAAGCTTGATCATCATGGTCGTAGTCGGGTAAGCACATTCCACAGCTATAGGCCAAGGCCCTCCCTTCCATTGACACATTATTTCCAGCGGCCTCGAAGGCTCCATGGCCGGCTCCTTCAGCACATACGCCCTCTCAGGCCTCAACAAACTCTCCGAAGAAGGCACATTGGACGTAGCATCGTCTGTCATCTCAGTCGTCTTAAAGCTCCCCTTCGCGAAAGCATCCGACGTCCTAGGCCGAGCAGAAACCTATGCATTCGCCGTGAGCCTTTATGTGGTAGCGTACGTTGTTGTAGCCCTCGCAGGCTCCTTCAACGTGTTCGCCCTTGGCTCTGCGATATACACCGCTGGAGCGGCAGGGACGCACGTTCTGACTTTCGTCCTGATCGCTGATTTCACTTCGATGCGAAGTCGAGGATTGGCGGCGAATGCGTTCTTCCTGCCTAGTCTGATTACACCTGCGATCTCTGGCATTCTGGTTGATAAGGTTATTAACGGCATCGGCTGGAGGTGGGGTTATGGTATCCTCGCCATCTTCTACCCAGCCGGCGCTGCATTCCTGGTCATCACTCTCTTTCGGAAGCAGCGCGAGGCGAGGAAAGCTGGAGTAGTGATCGAGGAGAAGACCACTTTCCGCGAGTTCGCCTCACAGGTGGATCTGGGTGGTGTGCTGCTTCTCACTCTCGGGCTCGCAATGGTCCTGATCCCGATCACACTGTCTTCGAAGAGCAGCGGCCATTGGAAGACAGGCTGGGTACCCGCCCTCTTCGTCTTCGGTATCATCCTTCTACTTGCAGGTTGGCAGTACGAACGACGAATCGCTCGACACCCAGCTGTACCCGGCAGCTATTTCAAGTATGCAGCCATCGCCGCTACTCTTTCAGTGGCAATCCTGGACGCGATCGGCTACGCAGTGACGCACATCTACCTCTTCCCTTGGTCCGTTGCCGTTCACAACCTCAGTCCACGAGATGCAACGTACCTCAAACACGCCAGCGGCGTCGGTCAAATTATACTCGGCCTTATTACCGGCGCGCTGATGCACAGAATGCGGTCATACAAATTGCTCGCCGTCTTCGGGTCAATCGTCCGCCTCATCGGGTACGGTCTCATGACACGCCTGCGAACGAACGACAGCACGCTCTTTGAGCTCTTCATTGGACAAATCGTTCAAGGCGCTGGAACCGGTATCATCGAGACGACGATGATTGTGGCATCGCAGATTGTGGTGCCACATGCCGATGTGGCTCGCATCACTGCTATGATTGCTATGAGCTTCCACCTGGGTGGTGGGATCGGCTCCGCGATCGCTGGTGGAATCTATACGAGTACGTTCAAGGACCGACTGAGGCTCAGACTGGGCAGTGGAGTGGGTGAGGATGTTATTGACAAAGTATACGATTCAATCACTGGCACGTTACCGGAATGGGGGAGCGTGCAGAGAATTGCTGTTAATGCCGCGGTAAGTGTACTTGTCCGTGGCTTTGGACCATTGCTAAGATCTCTATAGTACTCAGATGTGATAGGATACATGACCTGGGTGGCCCTAGTGATGTGCTTTCCGGTGGTGTTGTTGATGGCGTTCGTCATGCCAAACAACAGACTTGGCGATGGGAAAGACTTGGCTTCGGATAAGGAAGCTAACGATATGGATCAGCTGAACGATGTGCCGTTGCGGACCGCTAAAATTACAACATAGACGAACGATGCAAGAAAATCATAGCCTCCTCACCTCATCAACCTGCATGCGTCCAGCACACACCATCATAGGACGCCTCTGCTACGGAATTCCCAGGTATGCCAAAGATCCTATACCCACACAATCAGCAATGACTCATCCTGTCTCCTAGTCTTCCATCTGTTTGACGACATCTGCGATCCGCATACGGACTCAATCGCCTCATCCGGCACCACTGATCCTAGCAGACCAACTTCACTGACAACATCCCCCTTCCTCACCGCGCTCCAGTCATTTGTCTTCAGTTGAGGAGAATTGGAGAGAGCCCTTGGCTTCGAATACCAAAAAGATCAATTTCTGAATCACCTTCGCATCGTGCTCCTCGACCATGTCCAGCCAGTCCCTCGCATCCCTTGCCTGAGTCTCGCTGCGGTGTACCATTATTTCGAAGGGCGTCTGGCTGTAGAAGATGAGGAGTGCTTCGGAACGAATTTGGCGGTTGAGACGGAGGAGAGGTTGAAAGGGAGGCAAATTGAGTAGTTACTCCAAGAACGACATCGGTCGCTGTCGCCGCTGTGGGTAGGTGAGCGGGTGAATCCTGTAGCGGTCGTCAGGGGTTTGAGCAAGGGCATACTCGTAGATGGCGGATGCGCAGCTCGGCAGTACCACGAAGTACGTGTGTTCATCTCGTGCATGGTACCAAGTCTTTGACAATCCGACCCTTCGCACATTCAATCATCGTCCTCATACTCGTCTTTGACGTTCTCCTCTTCACTACTTTCCCCGTCCTGGGAGTACACCCTGGACATGCTGCCTGTGTAAGTATTCTGTTGACGTGCAGCAGCGATGGCGCCGTAGCGCAGCCCATATTTGTCCAGCGATAGTGCCTTTACGACATCGCGGTGCCGCATACTCTCATCGTACGCATATCCCGTGGCCTGCTTGCCGGTGCTCCAATTGACTTCATCGATAAAGTTCTCTACCCGTCTCCGGCTTATTTAAACGAAATGAATCTCCAATCGCCGTATCAGTCACGCAGAGGTTACACCGATGAGTCGGAGCCATGAGTGAGCTTCCTGCGTTGGCGTCACCTTACCCGGAAAGTAGCGGCGAAGATAGTCTGCTTGTAGAAGATTGGAAGGGTTTCGTTACGCGCCTGTCGATTGATATGAAGTAGGTTGGAGAACTGAGTGGGCTGAAAATGTCTTCTGGCCGAGCTCGGTCGCAGGCGAGCGTCTCTGACTAGTACAACCTCATATATCTGGACTCAAATCTCGACAGGGATTTTGCTCAAGTCGAGTGGAGCCCTGCGTGCGGCTAATATTGGTGCGTTTCTCCGTGTTAGTCGGCCTACTTTGATTGAATGCTCGAGTATTCTGACAGTAAGTGGGGACCGTGTTGGAATCGCGATCTGAGCTTCTTCGCCACTACAGCGAGGTCTTCCGGATTCATGAATGGAAGGCAACGCGCATTTTCGCCTACACGCCGTCCAGAGCCGCAGAGGTTGCGGTGGCGATCTCATCGGTGGTGGTTTTCATTTTTGCTGATATGGGTTGATAGTGTGTGATGTTGGACTGTGAAGAAGTGTAGCTCAGAAGTCCACAAGATCAGATACGCTAGCTAGATGAAGCGTTATCACATGCAACCGAGTCGTCGTTCAACGCCACGGAGCATTACAGTTTTGCGGAATCCATTCACTTCATGAACCCGATCCGGTACGTAGAACTTTCACCTCGGCATATTATCCTGATAGCCTGCTGACCCATGCCGGTTCTGTCCAGCTGAGAGTTCAGCAAGAGTGACGCTCAACTTGCGTTGCGCATTGAAGGCGTGCAAAGAAGGACTATGAGCCACCCAACTAGCTTTTCCGCAAAGGAGAAGATTGCTGTTGTCACGGGCGACGGAGGGATTCCTCGACAGCTAACGCTATTCGGGAAACATGGTACATGATGCCTACTGCCCTTTCCACATCTTTCACTCATCCAGCTCAACCCAGTTCCCGGCCTCCTCGTCATCGTAGCGTACTCCGACGACAGCGCTGGTGACTCCCACGGCACGGAGCTCAAGAGCCTGTATGATGTCGCCCTTACAAAGCAGTTCTCTAGCGCCGAATCTGTGCTCTGCGCTTCTTCGCTTGTTGGCTGGCAGCAACTCGTCGCTGTCGTACGAAAGATGCCATTCCAGGGCCGTAAGGCAGGCACCCAGGTAATTGATCTCGAGCTTTGACAGCACGGCAACCTGCTGAGGCCCGATAGTGGCGGCCCAACCGCTAACAGTCTTGGATGGCTTGGTCTTGTCCTGACAGATAACTGCCCAGGTCCGGTCGAACGTGGCGGTAAAGATGTTATTGCCGTAGTGCACCGATAGCACTTCCTGGCGAACTTGGCGGTTGAGATGGAGGAGAGTGGGCATGGGGTCGGCCATCACGACAAACCAATCTTCGATTTCAAACTGTCTCAGGGTCTGGACCTTAATCTTGTCTTCGCTGATGAAAGCAAACTCGTAGATGCGGTTCCGGACTTCTGCCGGAGGGTCTGTGAAGCAGGAGTTTGCTCTCGAGGCAGCCATTGCACGCTGCCTGTTCGGACCATTATTATCGCGTGACGCATAGTCATTTCACATGGCACTCGCTCAGCAGCGATCTTGGTCGGCCACTTTGTCATGTCATTGAGCATGGCATTGACGACTTGAATCTTCAGATGCGGAAATGCAGCGCGTATCTGTGAGATGTAGTCCTCGCGAATTCGAGAGATGGCATCGTGGGCCTCCTGCTTGCGATCTCTGCTGTTGGTGGGGTAGCCATTGTGCGGTGATGTTGGACGATGGTTATGCTGGTTGAAGCGATTGCGGTGGTATTCGTGTAATGTGATGTGTGGTGTCTGATGTGTGAAGAAAAGCACTCGACGATTGGGAGAACTGAGCGTGGTGCACTGCAGCATGTGACCTGTCTCTCGAATTTGCCAGCGGCTGAAAGTCGCACGTGCGGCGTTCGAGGACTTCAGCTGTATGAGCTGTGAATGAAAGTAGTCTCCACAATGTGCAAGAGGTCAGCTTTGAGGGTGGTCTGAGCACGCGTTTCGCGGCCCAGACTTGTGAGAGGCAATGGACATCGCCGGACGTGTGGCGATTTCAGGTATCGTTTGTGGCAGCTATGAAGAGCGCCTACAGAGTCAATGCCCCTAACCGCTTTTTGCAGTCTTCAACGCCTGAATCCATGCCATCCTTCCCCGTCCCGTATCGTTCGCGTCGCGTCTAGAAACCTGTATCATTATCAGCATCCTGCCCGGCTGTACACAAGCTCATCTTTTCACATACGTAGAGGTGTGAAGAACCATCGGTTCTTGCCGCTTGTGTAGCGCTCCTCGAGAGCCTTCTTGACCGTCTTCTTGGCCTCCTCACGCTGGGTGACCTCGGTGAAAGTCTCGGTGGTGACGACGCCCTTGAGACCTTCGAGCTCGAGGGTGTATCGGGTTGGCATCAAGTGGTTGTAGTTGATGACCTTGATGAATGGCTTGACCTTGCTACGCTTGTTCTGGCGGGTCTTGCTCATACGGCGGGTGATTTGCTGTGGGTAGCGCTCGATACCGGCGACGATGGCGTGTGGGAATGGGTGCTTCTGGGGATTAGTGTGGTCTTCGAAAGGTCGAATGAGGGCGAAATACCAGCTTGCTACCTCCATCCTGAGGCTGCACGATCACAACCTTCTTGCCAGCTTCACTGGAGTCAGCGCATAGGCATTTCAACAGGATCGCATGGTCATACCATATCTTCCGCGGCTAACAATTGCCACACGGCCGACCTTGAGGACTGCGGAAGAGTTAGCATGTCGCTATGGATCGTGCGGTAGGCACGTCGCAATGGATCATGCTGCAACAGCGACGCTCAGCCAAGCGCGCGTCACGTTGCGCAATATCGTCGCCGATATGCAGAACTGTACAATATACGTACACTTCATAGTAGTTGTCGTGGATGGATAGCAACGTCCTTGTCGAGGCGCAAAGAATGAAGCCGAAGTTTAAAGGGAAGTCGCAAATCTCTGGAGTGCGATTCCTTGGCGTGCCCCTTCCTTCCGAGAAGGCTTCCTGAAAGCGGTCAATCAAGCGAGACGGGAGGCGGCCTTCGCCGGTTGCTATGCAGAGCCCTGTTGTTGACGGTCGCGCTTGCGCTGGCGGAACGCCTCACCGACGCAAGAAGACGTTCATCTCGTCTGTCTCGGCAGACTTCCAACGTCTCCCACAAACTACATACACTCCCAACATCTCCTTCAGTCGCTCATATCGCGGCCTGGAGCACTTGTCTAGCAGGTGTAAACGGCATTGGACAATGCAATTGTTTAGTTGATCGGTGCCAACTATATTGCAGTTCTTACGCGACACATTCCAGCAATCTCGGCTCGACTTGTTAGCACATCGCCCACACACAACCCAACCAGGCAGCATGTCGGCCATGGAGAGGGAAGTCTCTCGCGACCGCGAAGGCCGAGGTCACCACCAGTCGCATTCCTCCTCCGAGTCGGGCAACAGTCGCTTCAGCCATGTTCCCATGTGAGTACAGCGTCATCAACATCAGCACCACAGAAAGTGATATCGCAATGGAGAGATGCAGCTGCTGACCAGAGTCAAACGTAGGTGGGACAGTTCCGATCCAGATCGTGCGCCGCCGCCACTGCCACTCGCGCCAGGTCAGGGCAGTCCGACTACGAAAGCAAACACATCCGCAGGTATTGCCGCGGCTGCCAAGCAGATAGTGGAACGAGCCCGCGAGAGTGCGCCCATCTCCTCATACACATCGAATCGATTGAACGAGTCGCAAGCTCTGCCTGAGCGATCACTGGTCAAGGGTACCCACCACAAGCGGCTACAGTCGCTCCAGCCTGGCCATGTCAAGGACTTGCGCAGCTACTTGGACAACAACCGGTCACCCGAGCGCTCACCAGAACGACCGACCTCGAGAGGTACCTTCACCACGCCCAGCCGCATGAACAGCAGTGAAAACCTGTCACCCTTCACTGAGCGACCGACGACGCCAACCCCATCCGAGCGGGACCCGATGAAGGATCCGCCTTCTCTGCGCCCTTCGACGAGGCAGACGACACATCGGTCGATTCTGGGCGAGAACACTCCTCCTTCGGCGACCATGCTGGCGTTGCAGACGATGCAGGTGCCAGATCCACCTCTCAACGACATTACGAATGGTCCAAGCACACCTACCGGAACGCGAGTGCACACCACCTACGACTTCTCAAGTCAACTGCTGAACATTACCACCATTGCAACGAACTTGCAAAAGGAGATGGCTGCTCTGAGTAGACGGAGCAAGGACAACGCGACTGATCTGATCCATCTGAAGGAGGCAACTAACACGCGAGATGAGGACATACGCAAGACACTACGCGAATTGGCCAGTACAGTCACTGGTCCAGGCCTTCTCCCGCCTCCACCTACACTATCGACGAGCACCAGAAGAGCTAGTGACTACAGTGCGCCTGCCTACCTTGACAGCAAGGCCTTCTACAACTCGCCTCCGTCTGCGTCCAAGTTCAGCCTGCCAAGAGCAGCCAGCGCACACAGTTTCCTCGACGATAGATGTGGCTCTCCTTCGCCATACTCGATCGAAGGTGCTGCGAGTGTGGCGATGCTCGAGAAGATCGTCCGTGAAATGGTCACCAAAGATGGGCAGGAACGCCTACAGTCGTCTTTATCTGAACTCCTCGAAAAGACCAGGAAGGAGAACTCAAATGCTGCAAAGAAGGTCGAGCAGCTATCGGAGTTCATCAAGGAAAAGACTGAATCGCAAGCACTTGTTCGCTCGAATGGTGGGCCCCCTAAGCTGGAGCTCAACTTCGACACACCACGAGGCACACCCAAGTCGAGCGACAACACACCTGCAAGTGAAGCGCCTGCAAATGAAGAGATCATGAGGCTTCTACAACGCATCAAGGACTCGGTTGCACACAGCGGCGGTACCACATCAGAAGTCAAGGGCATCGTGCGAGATCTGCGAGGTGAGGTCTTGGGCATGGGCAGGGAGTTGGGCAAGAAGCTTGACCAGATTGGGGAGACGTCTCTGAACACCACTTTGGATCGCTCAATCGACGCGGGCACCAATGGAGAACACCTCGAGGAAGTGCAGCGCATTGTTGAAGAGGGACTCTCGGAGCTCAAGCACCACCTGGCCGCCGGTCTCAAGGAGCGCGCTGAGCAAGACGACGAAACATTCAAGCAATTGGCTACTACCCGCTCGGGACCGAACAGCGATGAGATGCTAGCCGTCGTCAAGCATGCACTTACCGAGCACAACATCCAGAAGCGAGAGCCTGAGACTGAAGAGGTCGGTAGACTCGACCGCGACGGTGTCCTTGATGCTGTGAAGGAAGGCCTGAAGGACTTTGAGCCGAACATCGAGCTGCAGCAGTTCGGACTTGAGCGCGACGAGATTCTCAACGTGCTCAAAGAGGGTCTCGAGCAGCATCAGAGCAGCCGAGCTGAGCCAGCCGATGTCAACATCGACAAGGGCGAGATCTTCGAAGTCATGCAAGAAGCACTAAAAGACTTCCAAGCGCCATTCCCGGCGGAGCATCTTGACAAGTATAAGGAGGAGATTCTGGCTGGTGTTCAGCAATCTCTCGAGGCTTTCCAGCCACCTCCCGCCGCTGCACTGGATCAGGAAGCGATGCACACTGCCATCTTTGAAGCCGTCAAAACTGGTCTCGCGGAGCACGGGCCCGCTGCACCGAGGGAGATTGAGATCAGCCGTGACGACCTCTTCGATGCTGTAAAGGCAAGTCTCGATGGTACGACGATCCCCTTCGGCGGACTGGGAGAGCAGGTCTTGTCTCAGCTCAAGGAACTTCTCGACGGCATGCGTGTCGAGTTTCAGCAATACTCTGCTGCCAACGGTAGAGATACCGAGCAGGTCTTAGATGCCGTCAAGGACGGCCTAGAGTCTTTACGCGCCGAGATCGAGAAGTACGTCGATCGCGCGCAGGATGTCACCGGCAAAGATGAGATCATTGACTCTATCAAGACCGGCCTGGAGCAGCTTCGCGGAGATGTTGAAACGATGGTAGCTCAAGAAGGCGACAAGTCGGCCATGCTTGACTACATCAAAGCCGAATTCGACGAGCTCCGCGAGCAGGTCAGAGAAAACGGCAGCTCTCGTGAAGTCGAGGAGTCGAATGCTGGGCAGACCACTGCAGTCATTATCGCACTCCAACAAGGTCTCGATGATCTCAAGGCGCACATGGGGGCCCGTGACGACGATGTGCAGACAAATGAAGACTTGAACGAAGCCATGAAGGAGGAATTCGAGCAGCTCAAGGGTGCAATCCTCCACGCACACGCGACAGACAAGAGCGAACTCATCGAAACTATCCAGGACAGCATGGGCGTGCTTCACTCGAAATTCGACGGCAGCGAGCTCGGCACGTTAGCTGGGGTTTCTTCCGAAGAGCTGGTCCAGACTATGCGCGAGGAGTTCGCTACCCTGAAGGAATCTATTCATGCCATGGTCGTTGATGTCGACAAGGATGCCGTCGTGGAAGGTGTTCGTCAAGCTATAGATGACCTCCGCACACAACTGTCCGCAGATCAGATCGATGCATCTGCGGAAGCGATAGGTGCCATAAGGGAGGAGCTGGGTGCCGTAAAAGAGTCTCTTGGTGGCTCAGTACTGTCTGGCGGCAGCTCAATTCACACCGTCGATACGATTGACGATATCAAGAACACTCTTGAAGAAGTCAAGGATGTCATGGCTGCGAAGCATACCGCCGGCGGTATGACCGACGAGCAGCTGGAAGCCTTCCGTGGCGAGTTCGAGAACTTGCGTAGCTCAATTACCAACAGCGTCGTGCGAGGCGGCTCGAATGAGGAACTTCTGGACGCCATGCGACTTGGCCTGGACGATCTCAGATCACACCTAGAGAGAAAGCTGGATAACCCGGAGAGTGTAATGTCTCATCAGAGTCAGGTGCTTGACGCTATCAACGAGGGTCTTGAGAGTCTACGCACCGACATCGTCAAGACTTTGGATAAGCCCCTCGATATGACTGTCAACTACGAGATTCTGGATACTCTGAAGGATGGCTTGGCTGATCTTCGCTCAGAGATGGATAAACTCACATCACAGAACGGTCGAGCAGCCGCGTCTCATGGCGGCGAGATTGTCCTAGCGGATGGTGCTGAAGTTGGCACGACTCGCGATATCAACCTTGAGGACGAAGCCGGCATCGCTGCTCAAGAAGCTGCTGAAGCAAGTGGCATTATGCGCGAGGATTTTGAGAAAGTCGAGATCTTGCTCGCTCAACTTCAAATCAAGATTGAGGCTCTTGACCACACCGTGCAGGACATCGCTTCTCATCAACAACAAGCACACGTACCAGAGGGTATCGCTCTTCGCGAAGACCTCACATGCCTGGAGCTCATGCTCAAGGATGTCCAAGATAACGTCATCACGCTTGCGGCGAGAGATGATACTCCTGCGCCGGAGAGTGCTGCCCGCAAGGAAGATACCGATGCCATAGAGACTCTTCTCCGCAACATGAAGGCACAGATCGAGGAAATGGAGCTGCCAGATCCCGCCTCTTCTGCCACGAAAAATCATCTCGATGAAGTGCAGGCTGCCGTACGAGGTGCAAATGAAACTCTTGAGGTCCTTGCAGACAAGCTTGACAGCCAGACCGCATGCAAGGCAGATGTGGCTGTCGTAGAGGTGCTGGCTTCAGACATCAAGGGCCTGCTGGAGGAGGTCAAAGAGAAGGTGACTGCTGCTCCCGCAGAGGAAGAAGAGAAGCCAGACCTCATGACCAAGTCTGACCTCGACGTGCTTGGTGTGCTTTGCACCGAGATCAAGACTCGCGTCAACGAGATTACTCTTCCTGACCCAGAGGACCTTCCCTCCAAGGCGGATCTTGAGCAACTCCAAGGACTAATCAACGACTTCCGTGAGAGCCACGACAAGATGAAAGACAGCTACGAGACCGACATTGCCGTTACCGCGAGGGCTTTCGATGACCGCAAAAGGGAGCACGAAGATGCGGTCGAGCAGATGGGCCAAGTCAAGGAGATGATTGACGAGGTCAAAGCCGAACTCATCGACAAATTGGGCTTCAACGACGCTGGCATTACAACTCTCGGCATCACGCTGAAGGCTATCGAGGAGAGTGTTGGCAACGCGACTGTCATCTTCGAGGTGAAGGAGGTCATGGAGAAGGTCAAGGAAGAGTTTGAGAAGGCTCACGACTCGCTCGCATCGATCAAGGTCGACAACGCTCAAGCAGCCGAGACCACGCTTGAGAAGCAGTCCGAGCACAAGGATGCCGTTGTTGCTGCTCTCGGCGACAAGCTTGATCGCCTGTTCGACGGCTTGATGAGCAAGTACGATGATGCTCAGAGAGCGGCAGAGGACAAGGCCAAGACCATAGAAGAGAACGTCGTCCAGCAAGAGGAGATGTTGGCAAGCACAAAGACCATGGCCGATGACCTCAAGCTGTCGATCGACACTCTTGGTACCACTCTTACCACGTTTATGGGCGACTTGCCTGCTCAAGTACAAGAAATGTCTGAGCAGTCGAAGACCGTCTTCGATCAAGCTGCCCTGACGCACTCCAAACTCGAGGAAGCGAGTGAGGGTCTGAAGGGAGAGCATGCGGCCACTCGTGAGGAAGTGAACAAGGTGCTTGCAGCCGTCGACGTCGTGCAGAGCGATATGGCAGAGCACAACCCGCGCTTCATGGTCACTCTCGAAGAAGTGCGGGCTCTCATCAACCAGCACTATGAGCACTCGCAGAAATCTTGTGAGGCACAGAACGAACACGCACAGGCTGTCCGAGACTTGCAAGATGCGCTCAAGGCTGGCTTCGAAGACTCTAAGACTCAAGCTCAAGCTCATCAGGAAGGTCTCAAGTCTCACCATGACGAGTTGAAAAGCACCCTTCCTGCATTGCTGCCACCGCCGGTGGAGACGCCGATGCCAGAGAAGTACGATGACAGCTCTGTCCATGAGAAGCTTGACAGGCTCATGGGCCATGTTGAGGAAGCATCCGAGCGTTCGACCCAGCTCGAGCGTCTTGATCAGATTCACGAGAAGGTCATGGCCACTGCCACAGAGGTTTCTGCGTTTGTCGCTGCGCAGAACAAGCAGATTGCTGACGATCACGAGAGCAAGGAAATGGAAGCAGAAGAGATCGCCTTGCTTCTTGAACGCCGTCTGGAGCGCAAGGACCAGCTCGAAGCCGACATCACCGTTCTTAACGAGGAGAAGGAGTCGCTGGCAAATGCAGTAGCGGCACTGAAAGCAGAGAAGGAGGCGCTTGCCGCACAGAAGGCTCGTCTCAACGCCGACGTCTCCTCGATGGAGATGGCCCTCCACATCCGACGCGATGAACTTCACGAGATGGACAACAAGGCTGCAGCTCTTGAGCGACGTATGCTGGAAGGTGTCATGAACCAGTCGCGCATGTTGCTATTGGCCAAGACGTCGAAGCCTACTTCGCCCAAGAAGCAGAAGCCACAAGGCCGTGATCTTCGAGTACCAAGCAATGCTTCTGCCATGTCGGCATCAACAGTCACCTCGTCGGTGCCCGTATTGAAGGCCAATCATGCTCTGGCTATGAAGTCGCGCCCTGGTCTCATGCGAAACGGTCCGACGCCTAACTCTGCCGAGCGACGTATCATGTCGCTGAATCAAATCAACCACAACGTACCTACTGGAGCTCATGCCTTTATCGCCGAGAAGCCTGCTTTGACCTCGCTGAACGGCATGAAGCGCAGCCACTCGGTCAAGACCCAGCCGACTCCGCGCAAGTTCTCCTGGGCTGGGAAGCGCAACACGAGCTTGACTTCGTACAACAAGGAGAATGAAACTTTGTCTGAAGAGGATGAGGATGAGATTTCCGAGCGTGCTGAGTCTCGAATGGGTACCGAGTTTGGGACGGAAGATGGCACGGAGCGTCGTCACAGCCGGCACAGCGCTCTGTCACGCACCGACGATGGTAGCATGACTTATGCAACCGGCAGCTACCTCGATGGAGAGACTCCTGGGACCGATGATGGCAACCGCATGAGCTATGCCCCAAGTGACATGACCTACGACACCGGCAGCTACCTCACTGGATCTTACTTGACCGGCAGCGAGATTGATCGTCGCACCAGCATCGGCAGCTCCGCAAACGGTGTGATAGGCCCAGTTGTGGGAACTGAGAGCGCCATCTCCGAGGATCCTGAAGCCGAGCTCGGTGCTGAGCGCGACGCGATACTGCTTGAACCACCCCCAACTCACAGTGAGGTCGAGCGCGCCGTGCAGGAGGTTCTGGCAGAAGAGAAGGACTCGATCAAGAGGCACTTTGCGCCGCCTAGCGATAGTGGAATTGGGACGGATTTGCCGACTGCGAACCTAAGTGGTGGTGAGGGGCCGTACTTTAAGGGAAGAGACTGAGGTGATGGAGAGGGGACTTATGTTGACTTACGATGATACGTCAGCTTGCTATGGTTGATGACGAGTGGGTGGTGACAGCACAGCGTACGAGCGATGTTTTGGGTTTCGGTATGGTAGCGTTCTCGTTCTTGTTGGTAGCACGTCTGGTGTGTCGTATGGGATGATACGGGAGAATTTGAGCATCTCGGGGGATTTTTGCACAATTTCCTGCAAAGCAAGCTGGCTGGCCTCCTCGTACCGCAGGACCGAATGCCGTTAATGCGTATGTACACTAACAACGACCCCGGACACCTGAAGGCTGGTCTGCACACTCGTCGCTTTGTGCGGCTGAGTACGATGCACTCTCTCATGTATGGGGCAATGGCTCCCAGTCCCAAGAACAGAGGAAGTCGATGGCCAATCGGTCGTCGACATAGATAGCCTCTTCCGAGCACCGTGGGCATTGCCTGCTCCAGGCGCCATGAGTCGGCCGATTTGGAGGGACGTCATATGTGCCGACCAGGTGGACATGCATGAAGGATGTCAACACATAGCGCTTATGAAATCGATCTTTGGTCGAGCCCAAATCGTCCATGTCTACCTGGGGCTGGCCTGCCGGATCCCGGGAGATCGATCGGGAGTACGAACTTTCAGTGCTTCGAAGATATGGCGGCAGGCTTTGTAATTTCAAAGACCTTGCTTCTGTCATGCTATGTGTGCGTAGTGGATCCTCTTGGCACTGTGTACTGACCGTCTCTCGCACGCTTGACGCATGGTGAAGGTATTGAGGAAGTACAGAGCGAGTGACAACAGCGAGACCCCGAGCTCAGGCACAGTAATGTCTGGAGTCCCATTTGGCTATCCTTATGAAATTCTCGAGGTATTTACGGCTGAGATAATCGCCCTACAGGGCTCCACACGCCATCAAAACGTGGTCCATCACCATGGCGGGACATTTCCATGACTGCATGTCAGGTCTTTGCGCCTTGCATTGATGTCGAGTTGTGAGAGCTCCACTCGTTCAGCTTGTGTTGATACAACTGAACAGGCCAGCATTGTTGGAAGGGCCGGCTTTTGCCCACGTAGAGCGATATGCGTAGGGACCAAGATGTGATGCTGTTATCATTGTCAAGTTGTCTTTCGCACGTTACCTCAACCCCAAGCACAGACCATTTTTGGTCTCCACAATCGACCTTGCTGCATTCGGAACATTCATGGGGACAAGATTTGGCTGGGCCGAGCCATCTCCGCATGTTGTTCCATCGCCTCGTCGTCACCGTCGGTCGCCCTCCACTGGACCGAGCTACAATAGCCGGTGAAGCTTCCCACAGCTCCCTCGCCCTGGTCCAGGAGACGATTGTTGGGGTCAATCACGGTGGTACAGTAAGTCCATATTGAATCTCTAATAAATCTGTCCATCGCAGTCTTTCATTACATCTGTATATCCCCTCACACAATGCCCCACAAACAAGACGAAGCATGGAACGCGCATCAACGAGATCCCGAGTCGTTCTGGAAGCACCAAGCAGACCAGCTTGTCTGGCATAAGAAACCTCAGACTACATACAAGAAGTTCCCCAAGAAGCTGTCGTCTGGCGATTCGCACGACACCTGGCAATGGTTCCCAGACGGCGAGATTAGCACTTCCTACAACGCGGTGACGCGACATGTCGAAGCCGGCCATGGTGATAACATTGCAATCAAGTGGGACAGTTCAGTCACCGGGCAGAAGCAGAACATTACATACAAAGAGCTGGATGAGGACGTAGCGATCTTGGCAGGTGCATTGCGAGAAGAGGGTGTAAGGAAGGGCGATGTCGTGATCATATACATGCCCATGATACCTGCTGCCTTGATTGGTATGCTGGCAGTCGCGAGGTTGGGAGCAATCCATGCCGTGGTCTTTGGCGGCTTTTCGGCGTCGTCTCTGGCACAGCGGATTGACTCGTCAAAGCCTAAGGCGATACTGACAGCAAGTTGTGGTATCGAGGGAGCCAAAGGTCCTCTGCCATACAAGCCTATGGTTCAAGGTGCGATCGAACAGGCGAAGCACAAGCCGACGAGAGTATTGATCTGGCAACGAGATCAGCACCGATGGAATGGCACGGATAGACTGAGCGGTGAGAGGACGTGGCAGAGGGTGGTGAAGTCGGCAAAAGATAGAGGAGTAAGAGCAGAGAATGTACCAGTGAAGAGTAACGATCCATTGTACATCATATATACGAGCGGAACGACGGGACTGCCAAAAGGAGTGGTGCGAGAGGTTGGAGGTCATGCTGTTGGATTGAACTTTACTGTGCGATACGTGTTTGGCATCAGAGGCCCTGGGGACACACTCTTCACTGCAAGCGACATTGGGTGGGTAGTGGGACATTGTTATATCGTTTATGGCCCTCTTCTGGCTGGTGCGACAACGTTGCTTTTCGAGGGCAAGCCAGTCGGCACGCCAAACGCGGACACATTCTGGCGTATACTGGAGGAGAACAAGGTCAAGACGATGTTCACAGCGCCAACAGCACTCCGTGCAATCCGCAAGGAAGACCCAGAGAACAAGTTCTTCAAAGCTCGAGGCGAAAAGGGCGGCCTCAAGAACCTCCGAGCGCTCTTCCTGGCTGGAGAGCGCAGCGAACCTGCAATCGTCACCATGTACGACGACCTCGTACGCAAATACTGCGCTCCCAACGCAACCGTAATCGACAACTGGTGGTCTTCCGAATCAGGCTCTCCAATGACCTCTCTCGCCCTCCTCCCCGGCACAGGCACCAACTTCTCAGACCACGAGTTCTACGAACCCCTTGCCATTAAACCCGGCTCCGCAGGCAAACCCGTCCCCGGCTTCGACGTCCGCATAGTCGACGACGAAGGCAAGCCTATATCTGACGGCAACATGGGCAACATCGTCCTCGGTATTCCCCTCTCTCCCACCGGCCTCACAACTCTCTGGCAAGACGAAGACCGCTTCTACAAAGGCTACCTCAAACGCTTCAACGGCAAATGGATCGACACCGGCGACGCCGGCATGATCGATTCGGATGGGTATGTGCATGTGATGTCCCGCGCCGACGATGTCATCAACGTCGCCGCCCACCGCCTCTCCACCGGTGCCATCGAACAAGCCATCTCCTCACACCCGGACATCACCGAAGCCGCCGTCGTCAGTATTCCCGACCCCATGAAGGGCCACGCTCCCTTTGCATGGGTCGGAATCGCGAACCCTCCACCAGATCTTTTGAAAGATCTCAATGCCCGCTTGAGACAGCATATCGGTCCCATCGCGAGCTTGGCGGGGTTCATCGCTGCGCCGGGTGTAATACCGAAGACGCGCAGTGGGAAGACGCTCAGACGTTGTCTGAAGGAGATTTTGGAGCATGCGGTCGAGGGCGATTATGAGAAGGAGGTGGTTTATCCTGCGACGATTGAGGACCCGAGTGTGGTGCAGAAGGCGAAGGAGGCGGCGAAGGAGTATTTTACAAAGGGGGATGGGGCGAAGTTGAAGGCGAAGTTGTGAGGGTGGCGTGTACGGTATGTCATAGTCATGGATGGTATGGTCTGATGAAGCGGGACAAGTCGTATGTGAGATTTCGCTGATGATGGAATCTTGAGCCCGGTTGGATGCTGTTCATGGAAGCTCATCCGCCAGAAGCTGCACGGTATCAACCACAGGAGTCTTGACAGTATCTATCCTCCCGTCAATTTTCCACTACGGTTGTTCCACCCTCGTGCCAGAACTCTCCATCACGATAATACATTCTGACCGGGAATTCTTCTTCCACGCCACTACAACCACAACAGAGGGCATGCAGACTGAAATCAATTACATGCCCTGCTGTGCCAATCGCCCATCTTCACACTCGTTGGACCACGAGCCATTCCATCAATCGGATTCTGACTCAGACCCGCTGGAGCTGGATGTATCGGCAGAGCCATGCTGTCCGGGCGTGGTGCTCTGAGCGCCTGCCAAGTGTCCCGCAGCGCCATGCTGCTTCGTGATCTGGCCTTGTGCACCTCCTGTCGACACTTGCGTTCCTGAACCTCCCGCTTTTGGAGCCACCGGACTCTTCGGCGGTCTTCCAACGGCAACAGGTCTCGGCTTCCCTGGTTGACCGACCGGACCCTTACCTTTGCTGGCTGGACCTGCTGCGCCAGATGCAGGATACGCGGGTTTGCCGGACTCGTCCGAGTCACTGCTGTCCGGGACGACGCCAGTCTGTCTTTCTAGCTGCTTCTTGGACATGTATTTGAGCTGTTTCTCGTCAAAGAGTGGACCGGGAGAATTCTTGCTCTTTGACCAGACGAGCATCCAGGGACTGTTCGCAGGTCGGGGTTGGCCTGTGCACCAGTCTTGTCCCGTCTTGGAGCTCATGAAGTTCGCGAGGGCGAACCAGACGAAGTTCACGGGGCTGTTTAGGGCGTCTAGGCCTTTCACGAATTGTTGCTCTTGGCCAGTTTTCACGTCTTCTGCACGATCGTGTATTGTCAGCCATAGTGCGTCTATGCCTGTTGAGACGAACACTGGCTTTGCTGCGGTGCCGGCAGGCTTCCAGGCATTGGCTTTGCCGGGCCATCTGTGTAACACATCAGTATGCGGCGCGCCGTTGGATTATGAATGCACTTACCCGGACTGCGTCGCTGCGACATAAACCTGCCTCTCTCTGGGATCCTCCTGGATCTGCTCAATAAAGACTTCACCATTGAAAAGCATGAACATTTGCTTGTACAGATACAGTGACTGGATGCCCATGTCATCGAGCAGCTTATCCTTGGGCTGCTCTAAGACGATCGGCTTTGCGAGACCTTTGTCACTGTCCTTGGCGAGTGCTTGTGGACATACGATTATTGCCTTGAAGACAGGTTGGCTCTTGCTCATGACCGTGAGACTCGTATGCTCCGGGGCAGCACAGTAATGCTTCTCGCCATCACTATCCTTGGGCCACTGCGCAGGATTTGACAATGTCTGTTTCGGCGCCGTCAAGTGCGTGTTGAAAGGTGCATCGAGCCAAAAGACGTAGTTCTTCTCGAAAAGCGTTGCCACCTTTGGGATGTCCTTGAGCTTCTTCTTGGTAGGCTTTCCAGTCTTGGCGTCCCGATCGTAGTCGTCAGGCGTCACAGGGTGCATGAACTTGGAGCCACATGCTAGGATTGGCTGCTTCAAATTCGCAGTCCAATTCTTGCCCGCCTTGCGCCTGATGTAGCCATCAACATTCCTGAACCAGAGCAAGATGTGCTGGTACATCTCGCGGGATCTTTCGTTCTCAGACGTATTGAGTCTTTCTTTCTTGACCCCTCGAGCTGGTGGTGCCATTTCGGTTCCAGCCTGCGTCTTCCAGGGTGCCATACCGAAGAAACTTTTGACGTGATTACGAATGGTGAGGCTCTCGTCATATCGTCCGGCCGCCAATGAGTCCAAAGCAGCGGCGTTCATGTCGACGACTTGTTCCTGCCGAGACGTGAGCAAACAGCTAGCAAGACCACGTTGATGGACTCACCCATTGATCGTTGAGCACTTTACCACCGCCCTTCCCAAGCCCAACGGCATGATCGTAGTAATTCGCGCATGAATCAGCTTCGTTGCCACGCCAGACATTAAACACGTCTCCAAGTCTCTTTGGCGCATCGGCGCCAGAAATAGCTGGCGCTCCACGGATGGTGGGTAGGCACATAGACAGAAACACCACTGCCAGTGGTGCGCCGGCTAACATGTCTGGTGAGTAGTGTGAGCACAGCTCAAAAGGAGTATCGGCACGCTTGTGAGTTGGTACAGCCGAGTGATGAGAGAGTTAGGATAGAAGGTCCAAAGGCGAGGCAGAACACTATGATCAAGTTATACCACTCGAAGGGAATTATATGTCACCTTCTGATCGCACCTGCCAGCGGATAAAGGGCTCGTATGACTTGTCATTCCGCCACATGCGCTCAGGAGTCATGTCCTTGACGACAAACGACATGTAAAACAAGTGACTTCCGCTGACGATGCACAGCGTGTCTCTCTTGATCACGTAGACTCATGACGTTTGACCAAAGTCATAGCTCTTGCCAAATCCACGATGGAGATATCGCTGCGCCGCCTCTCGTTCGCTGACTCAGTCGCACGGGACTTCTAGCGCATGTTGCGCCTCAGTTTACAGGTCTGATCTGCTCCGCTAGCTGAAGCTTCATCTGTTTGTGGTACCATGGAGCGAAATGTACTATGATCCTGGTCATCCTACAAGCCCGGTCAGACTTCGACTGGTATACTCATCGCAAGCATGACTATTATCTCCTGCGTCAAATTCGGCCTACCAGCATGCCATAGCCGCAAGCCTCTGATCACAACGCTGGCATTCTGGGCGATTGGCTGGCTGATTCACGAGTCACACGTCGCTTCTTAAGCAGGTGCTGCTTCATACGGCTACTTGCTCGGTCGCCATCCTCACCGTCCTGGACGTGGAGATCGAATAGATCACTCATATTGGTGCCTAGCCAGAGTTCAGTGCTACCATTGTCAGACGTGAAAGTGATCAATGGCACATTGACGACCAGAGCGAAAGGATGTGCTTGATGAGTACAGTCTGTGTCGGCGTGGATTGGTTGTCTCTAAGGCTCGGTAGCTGCTTGTGGTAGGAGTGCTGTGTTGCCACTGCAGAAATTCCACTTGGGTTTCGGGCCCAGCATGGCTGTGACAAGTTGGGTCACGCTGGGATCTATGAGGATTGCTTTCGTGAAAGTAGCTCGAGGTGCGGAGGAGGGTCTTGTTGTTGTTGAGATGCCGCGTGGTGGCATGAATGTATTCAAGCTTTGTCGAGGCTTGCGACGTTTCCCAAATTATCATTGAACGGCATATCTTTCCACGAGCTTGTAATGATCGCGCGACCTCGATACTTTTGCTATCCAGCTTGTCGAGATGCTCGTGTGGGATGGCACTGGAGACAACGACTAGTCTATCGAGGTGAAGACTCTGCACTCCTGTCACGAGGTTTCCCGGGGCTAGCAAAACGGTATTGATCTCTCCAGATGACGGCCTGACGGTCGTTGGAAGAACAGTCGTTGGAAGCGTTGATGCTGTTGGAATGAGAGTGGAATGTGAACGAAGGGTTGCTCATGGCATATTGACAGCTCCCAAGGGAGAACAAGAGAGTATGGTAAACCTACGAAGTTATACACGACATGATAATGTATAGAAGCAACATGGTAGCAGACTACACCAAGCTGGTGTGACGGAGCAAGATCAAGTGCCGTGGGGAAAAGCTCAATGCAGGCAGAATATTTAGTCAGACGCATTAGTCATTCCTTCCAACAGGCACATTTCAGGACTTCTATGTACAAGACTGTACCAGAGCCGTGTGCGGATTACAACATCCATGCTTTAGCGAGTGAGGCATCTACTTCATCTTCTCACCACGTGCACTTTTCGCATCACTCCTTTCTTTCTGTATCTCCCTCTTCCACAAAAGCCATCTCCTGCGCGCTCCATAGCTCGCTGTAAATCCCGTCCCTGTCGACCAGAGTTTCATGCGTTCCCTGCTCCGCTACATGTCCGTCCTTGAGGACGATGATCACGTCAGAGTCGTAGATGGTCCGTAATCTGTGTGCAATAAACACACTAGTCCTCGCCTTGTCCTTAAGGATGCTGTTGATGTTGTGTAGTAATACCTGCTCAGTATGCGTATCCAGCGCACTTGTTGCCTCGTCGAAGAACAGAAGCGGTGGGTCTTTCAGAATTAGGCGAGACACAGCCAGGCGCTGCTTCTCACCGCCTGAAATCATCATCCCGCGTTCACCGACCATGGTATTGTAACCATCGGGGAGGGATTCGATGATTTCGTGGATACGGGCGCGTTTTGCTGCGGCGATGACTTCTTCATGTGAGGAATCGATTTTGCCGTAGCGAATATTATGCTCGATGGTATCGTTGAAGAGCGGTGTATCTTGTGGTACGACACCGATACTTTTTCGCAGAGATTCGACGCTGACGTCCCGAATATCTTGGCCATCGACTGTGATGCGACCACTTTGGACATCGTAAAATCGGAATAGGAGGCGGAGGATGGTGGACTTACCACACCCGGAGGGACCCACGATGGCAACCTTCTTGCCTGCTGGAATCGTGAGGTTGAGGTTCTGGAGAATTGGGCGGTCGGGGCGGTATCCGAAGGACACGTTTTCGAAGTGGATCTCACCGCCCTTTTTGAGGATCAGGTCTTTGGCGTTCTGAGGCTCCTTGATGGCGACATTGACTTTTTGGAGGTTGAAGAGGGTTTCCATGTCGAGAAGTGATTGGCGCAGCTCGCGGTAGACGCTCCCGAGGAAGTTGAGGGGCACCGAAAGTTGGAAGACGAGTTGGTTGACGAGGACAAGGTCGCCGACGGTGAGTTGGCCAGTGGCTACGCCTTGGGCGGCCATGTACATCATGCCGGTGAGGGCGGTGGAGAAGATGAGGTTTTGGCCGCTGTTGAGGTATGCCAGGGATGTTTGAACTTTTATGCTGGCATCTTGATAGTTTTTGAGGGCGCTGTCGTAGCGTTTGGCTTCGTATGCTTCATTGTTGAAGTACTTGACGGCTTCGTAGTTGATCAAGCTGTCGACAGCGACTGTTGCGCCCTTGTTGTCGGCGGCGTTCGCTTGCTTCCGGAACTTTGTCCGCCAGGCTGTTGTTGCGATCGTGAACCAGGAATATGCAGCCATCGTGCCGACGGTGAGAACAGCGAACTTCCAGCCGAACTGGTAGGTGAGGATACCACAGACGAGACTGATCTCTAATGCTGTCGGTATGATATGAAAGACCATGCTCGTGAGCAAGAAGCTGATACCCTTGGTTCCGCGATCAATAGCTCGCGTCAAACCACCCGTCTGCCTCGAAAGGTGGAAGTTGAGGTCTAGTTTTAGCAGATGTTCGAACACGTTCGCTGCCACTCTTCGGATGGCGCCTTGAGAGACGGTGGCGAAAATGGCGTTGCGGAACTCTTGAAATACTGCGGCCCCAATTCTGGCGGCACCATCTGTGCCGTGTGAGTGAATGTGATCGTGGACAATACGTAGAATGACTGACATGAGAAGATCGCTGCACCAGCAACAGTCATCGCCGTGCCTCCAACGGCGGCAAAGTCAACATTCATGGAATCGACAATGGTTTTGAAGTAGAATGGAACTTGCACATTTAGGACCTACAGTTTCTATCAACGTCGTGTAGTGGGATTGTAGATGGATCTTGCCCACCTTCGCGCCTACAAGCAGACCGACACTCAAGCCTACCCTGAAGCGAGTATTGAAGTCATTCTTGGGCCATAGATAGTGTGCCATATCTTTGATGATAGCCCAATCTGCCTTCCTCTGCTCCTTATTTGAGACAGTCTGCTCAGCCAGAAGTGGATCATTCTTCGTAGGTGGCTTCGCTGGTTTTTCATCCTTTGCAACACTCTCGGCAACTTTCTCCTCTGCAGGTTGCTGTTGCCTTTGCTCCGCCTCTTGATGGACTGTCCTCGCCCGTGCTTCGTCCTTTCTGTGCCGAGGCGTCGTTGCGAATATTCGTCGCGCGCGCCATGATTCCTGGAGCTGGATCGGGGTACTGTTCCTCCAAGTGACCGGCTTGCCCTGGGTAACACAGGGCCTCGCAGCTGCCCGAAGGCATACTCTACTGGCTAACATCCTCCTTGCTGGCGTTGCGGCTCCTCCGTCAGGTCATGAGGAAGAGCTCTTCGCTTGCAGTACACGATCAAGTCACCGGAGACGCGGGTGTACTCCTTGTGTGTCGAGGAAAGTACGCGGCTGTGGAAGCGGAATGACAGGGAGAGGAAGGAGATCACCCTGATGATGATGATGAAGTCGCAGTGCGCCATCGCGTGCTGTTGCGAGATCGCGGCTCGGCTCGGCGATTTCTCTCTCGCACCGATCTCCCGTTCTTGATGTTGTCTTTCACGTACTTCGTTCCGCATGCAACAACCTTTCAACAATATTTCTCAACAATAATTCTCGAGAGATGCGTACTGACGAAGCGATGTATCAACATAGAGTGCTTGTTCCCGCTAGACGAGGCCGTCATTCACGGTCATTCAGTCAATTGCTTGATAGCACAGGCAAAAAGGAGTCCTCCACGTAGGAGGGATGGGCACGAAGACAATGCTCATAGCCCAAATCGAAGCCACATATGCGCGCGAGATCACCGACGGGCGCAATCTCAGACCTGCTCAGACCATCTCTTGATGACTCCCGCCTATGGCTGGTCGTCCACGCTTTGCTATGTAAAATCGAATCAGCATTAGCCGAGCCCAGCATCAGCCTTCACGTTCGAGCCCATGTTCAAGGACGGCCAAAGGCTCGAAGTCGACACTGCGTCGCTGCTGGAACTTGCGAGAGATGCAAGCATGATGTTAGGTCTATACTGTTTGCGCCCACATTCTTTACAAGGACGGTTGTGGTCGGTCTTGGATGATTAAAGGCTTAGCAATCCAAAGAGACAGCACTGATTAAAGAACAGCAAACGGGTCAACGTCTCCTCTGACTGGTATGTTATCAACAGCAGTGTAGCTGACCTCCTCTCAACTCACCACCACGACTCAGAGCCACTTTGGTACCATGGAAACCGCAGCAAGCGCCCTCAAAGATCTGCACGTCTCATCAGGCCAAGTCAACCTAGTTAACACAGCGAAAGTCCGCACAGTACCATCCACTACAGTCAACAAGTCCTCACCTCCAGTTGTGTCTATCCCCAATCTTACCATGCCCGACCAGGGCAACCTACCCAAGTTCACGGGTAACATTGCAGTCACCAAAATCGACAGCCGAGCAGAACATGCTGGCAAAGCTGCACTCTACGGGTTGGCACCGCGTCCTGGATTCGTTGACCCCAATCAGTCCTTCGAGGTCTACACCAACCACTTCAGAATGGCCTTGGACCCGCCAAAAGCCGGTCGACTCTTCATCTATGAGGTCTCACCCATTCCCGACGACCTCACGAAGCCTAAGAAACAAGTTCTCATGGAAGCCTTCGTCCACAATTGTGCTTTGCTGTACAATCAGAAGGAGCACTTCGTCACAGACCACAAGAAGCGCATTGTCTCATGGGTCGACCCTTCCAAGTGGGACAACAAAGGACCACCGATGGCAACCGGTCTGCTAGCTCAAGTCGATGTGGCCAACCATGACCCGCGAATACCAAATTCAGGCCCTACAATGCTCACTATGAAGCTGAAGTTTCTCAAAGCCCTGACCTTCGATGGACTCAACAACTTCTGCACTGGTGTTGACAGCACCGACAAGGACCAGGATGTGATCTCAGCGGTCAATCTCATCATTGCTCGTCAAAGAGACAAGCCAACGACGTTCGCTATCGGTGCCAACAAATTGTTCATCAAGCAAGGTCGAGCCAACTTGAGGGAAAATAAGGTGGCCATCAGGGGATACCGCTTCGGCCTAAGCACCGGCATGGGCTCTCCATTATTGAATGTCAACCCGACTATGAGTGCATTCCACCGGCCATTGAGGGTGAGCCAATATATCAGAGGTGGCAACCATTTGAAACAGCATCTGGAAGGCTGCAGGGTCTGGTTGACTCTTGATCGCCTCAAGGACTGGCCGGACGATCTGCCGTCTGGTCTAGATGAGCCGAAACGACGTATCAAGACCATCAAAGGCTTTGGGTAAACAGCAAAGCAACAAGCCGCATACGACAAGTACACAGTCTGGGGTCACTACGAGTATTACTATGAGAATCGCACCCAG
Organism: Dothistroma septosporum; assembly: GCA_002236755.2. Classification (NCBI taxonomy): domain Eukaryota; kingdom Fungi; phylum Ascomycota; class Dothideomycetes; order Mycosphaerellales; family Mycosphaerellaceae; genus Dothistroma; species Dothistroma septosporum. The sequence goes on from NBZP02000006.1 coordinate 1,905,913, forward strand.
GGCAATGCCAATTCTGTCTGTGTCAACCTTGGAGGCGATGCACCGAACCAGCAATGGTTCCTCGCGGAGGACCTCGTTGTTCTTCCATACCAGATCTATCGCGACACCACTGGCTCCTTGAACTCGGACATGGTTCGTCACGCCTGCAGGGCACCAAATACAAACCGAGACCTCATCGTCTCCGAGTTCCTCCCTGTACTCGGCATGTACAATAGGAACTCAACTCACCTGAACATGACCAGTGTCCAAGGCCCACACTTGTTTCCAGAGCTGGTCACAACTCCAGCGCACGACGCAGCTCAGCCGCAGATTCAATACGCCAATACAGTCACCAAGCCTTCCTACGGGAGTTGGGACCTGTTGGCCCAGAAGTTCCTAACCTCTACCGCAACGTTTGCGGGAAACGCTTTCTTTCTGCTCCCGTAGACCCTCAAATTGAGCCAAGAGCAGACGGCGCAATACTTGCGATTCTTCCATCAACAGTACCACCGCAATGGCGTCGAAGGCCTGAGTCACTTCACAGGACTAGACGCATCTAATCATGATGTCGTGGAAGGCTTCGACATTGATAATCTCGCAAGTATCGTGAAGAAGGCAGTGCAGAATGGGGCTGCTCTGGTAGTTCTGATCTTGCCGAGCAACAACAAGCAGCAATTGGAGAACTATGCTGCATTCAAGACTGTGGTCGACCAATCTTTTGGCATCAAATCTCTTTGCATGTGTGAAGAGAAAGTCATGGCTACCTTTTACGAAGGTCGTGGTGCAGACCGCATTTGGAAGGGTCTACCTCAATCGGTACCACAACAACATCCTTTCTCCAACTACGTCAGAAACATCGCCATGAAGCTCAACGTACGTTTGGGCAACCAAAACCACTCCGTTCCGGCCAAAAGCTTGGAGGCAGCAATCCCAGACTATGACAAGAACAAAAACGTCATGATCCTTGGTGCAGACGTGGTTCATCCCGGTACGAAGTCGGTTGCGGGCACGCCGTCCATTGCAGCCGTCGTTGGCAGCATCGATGATCGCTTTGCAGCCTACCGTGGGTCTGCCCGGACCCAAGACCAGGGCAAAGAGATCATCTCACAGATGAAAGCGATGGTGTACGAGCGCTTGCGGTCTTACCATAAGGCAAAGGGCAAATTGCCCTCCAGAATCATCTATTACCGCGATGGTGTAGATGAGGCACGCTACAAAGTTGTCCTGGTCGACGAAGTCAGCCAGATTCGGGAAGCTCACAAGGAGTTTGCCAGAGCGAAGAACTCTACTGCGCAGCCTGTCCAGATCACCAGCATTATCGTCTCCAAGCGTCACCACACACGCTTTTACCCAAAGCTACAGGATAACAATCATGCCATCCCACGTGCTAATGGCAACTGCGTTCCCGGCACCGTGGTTGACAGCGGTGTCACGATGCCATACAATTTCGACTTCTTCCTGCTGTCACATAACGCCATCAAGGGCACCGCACGACCAGCGCACTACATCGTCCTGGAGGATCAGATCGGCTTCAGCGCTTCCCAGATTCAGAATCTGACCAACCTACTCTGCTCGACCTACGCTCGGTCTAGTACCACTGTGTCATACGTGCCAGCTGCGTACTACGCTGATCATCTGTGCGAGCGAGTTAAGCAGTACCTTCGTCCACTGTACGATGGTATCGAGCCCCAGAATGGGGTCGACGCGGCTGTGAGGGAAATGTGGGGACGTGGAGAGAGAGAGCGGATGGGAATCCTTGGAATGAGAAGTTGGATGGGACTATGTTCTGGATATGAATGAGGAGAGCAGAGGAAAGGAGTTCTGGCGACATCACTGCCGTTCTGTCTTTACTGTTCAAGCATTAGAGCTCGTTGTTGGCGCAACAGGTCATGCTGGCTGCCATTTTGCGTCGACAATTTTGTAGAATAGATGAACTGTATCACTAACGAAGCCAAGCATCATCTTTTAGTGCAGCCTTAAATTTCTCACAGCCGCAGCCACCGCCTTTCCGGACTCACCCACAGCAATCCAGCATCCTGACCTCCATCCATCATTAACCCTTTCGGCCAAAGACCCTAATCCTCTTCACCCCCCCATCAGGAATAATAACCAACTTCACGAACCCATACCTCTCCTCCACATCCTTGAGCACTTCCCTCCCATACTCATGTTCCGCGTCCGGCCCCGTCTTCTGCGGCGTCAACACCTCCCTCCAAACTCCATCATCAAACTTCGGCACAACCCCCTCCGGCGCTGCAAAAATCTGCACCTTTTGCGGGAAATTGCCGCGGAAATGCGCTGTGTCTACGACGAGTTTCTCGATGATACCTGGTGTGCCGAGCTTGATGATGACCCAGTCGATGTGGTCGCCGCGGGAGCGTTTGGTCTCCCAGCCGTCGCCCATGTCAACACCTCGGCCGGGGAGGAGGAGGTTGTCTTTCGTGCCGAAGTGTTGGTCTGAGCAGGAGAGCGCTACGCCGCCATTTACTGTGGCTGCGAGGTCGAAGATTGCGGATACGTCTTGTGGGAACACTGGGACTGCGTGGCCGAAGAGGCGGAAGCGAGCGATACCGCCGTCGGGGTACATCAACAACCTCACATGAGTGTAGGCTTTCTCCGTCACTTTGGGAAGAATCCATCCATGGCGTTGAGATGGGCCGCATTCTTGCTTGCCGAGAATAGTTTCGCCGTGCTGGCTCCAGAATTCTTTCGTCTTGACTTCTTCCTCCCTACCATCGTCGACGAATACGCCTTGAACGGCGATCTCGGGCGCGTGGTTACCGTTGAAGAATGCGGTATCAATCTCGATGCCCTTGACCCTACCGGATGCCACGCCTAGACGGATGACGACCCAATCGAATTCTTCGGTGTTGTGGCGTCGGGTCTCCCAGCCTGCGCTGTATTAGTGGGTCCAGTACTTGAAGAGGTTGCTGACAGCGACTACTCACCATCATACCAAGCCCCAGCATACGTGAAGACTCCAGGCTTACGAATCGGTGGTGTTGAGGTAGTGAGGTTCTCGGCGGCTGCGAACCATTCGTCGGAGAAGGACAGGATGCGGGAGCCGAGGGGTTTGGAGACAAGGTCTTGATCTTGTCAGTATTTCAATCATAGCAGAATTCATGTCATTAAGACACGAGGGAAGGGGTCAGCAATACCTATACTATCACTTTTGAAAGTCGCATCAATGTCATCAGCGGGGATTAAAATGGGCTGATTGGTTGAATCCTGGATAGATTCTGGTGCTATGATGGGGGTCTCCATTGTCTTTCTTTTTGCAATAATATCTTATGTGGATGAAGGAGTCAAGACGACTCCAGCAAATTTCTCACAATTGTCTTTCTGCCCAAAAGTTGTTCTTGTTTCCGCCGATTGCTCGATAGCATCGAGTAACATCAAGCTGTCCCGCCGCCTATCGATAGAGAGGGATAGGGTTGACTTCGGCCGGCTCCGCGTAAGCGTATGCCGATATCACGTGACGTCTTGAAATGATCAGGCGAGCGCGCCGTGCATGTCGATGCGCAGGCGCCTGTCGTCTCGTCGGCACGTCCTACTCCGTGGAGTCGCTGAACTGGGCATTCTCGTACAGGCTGCTCGTCTGTTGTCCTCCTGTTGAGTCAAGCCTCGCGAGGAAGTCTGCGGGCACAGACGGGGTATATTTTCGTTCTCGTTCCTTGTTCATGCCTCCAAAACCCGAACCATAGCTCACGAGCATGTCTGTCGATGTCGGGAGGTGAAACGGAAGCAGTAGTGCCGGGTTCATCAGATTACCCGCCGGCGTGTCTTCTTCATCGGGCTGCAGAGTTGGTGTTGGCGGAGGCTGCACAGCTGCATTGCCATTCGCAGCACCGGATTTTGTGGGTGTCTGCGGTGCACCCGCTGCGGCTGATTGCAACTCTGCGCCATGAGTCTTCGGTCTGCTCTTCACTTCTTGAATATGCCTCAACACAGGTCTCGACAATGTCTTTTCGCCGACTTCTGCGCGATAGTGTTTGACGGAATGCAGCAATTGCCCGATGTGGAGATTAGGCAGCTGCTGTAATGTGGTCTCCATCGCATTCCGATCCTTCTCATCGATAGACGAGAAGCACTGGAGCCATTGTAACAACTGTATGACAGGTGCCAGATGCCGTTTTGACGCCTCCATCGTCGTCTCACCAGCTGCCTTTGTGTTACCGTTGTCGTAATGTTCCGGCTGTCGGTTGTTTGTTCGCGCCCACTCCTCTAACACTGATACGTTCATCCGAATTTGCATCGCTTTTGTCCGAGCAAGGTACCGCTTATTGGACATTATTCGATTGAATATTTCCGCACTGAGCCAGTAGTATAGTTGCGACACGATCTGTGCTGTGATGACCGAATGCACGTCATACAGATCCAGAACGAATAGTGTTGATGACAGCAAGGATGTGATGTTTCGTGGCGATGGCTGCGCTTTGCGTTTGGGTGACGGCGGCCTAAAGCGCTTATCTGCTGGTTCTGGTTTGACTTCTTTCTTCTTCTTGAGGAACTTCCACTCGTTCTGAAACGTGACATCCTCAAAGCCGGGTATCGTTTCGTGATCCAGCATGGCGACGTCTAGGACCTTGTCCATCCGTCGCTCAGCATCTCTGATGATCAATATGTAGATTTCGTGTATGAGCTCGGACATTTGTGCCTGGAATGGGGTGGTTTCTTGCGTCAAGCCAGTGTCCTTTTTGAGGTAATGCAGTAGCAAAGTGACGTTCGACACCCAGAACGCAAGCATCGTCATGTCCCACTGGTAGTGGTCAACGACACTGTATATCTTATCCTGCGCAGATTCCAGCCAATCTGCCAGCAGTCCTTCATCAGCGTGATAGTGAGCGTATCGGGCGCCGAGAAAGATCAAGTTTGCCGGCACAGGTTTCTGCGATGGTGTTCGTTGTGGTGTCATCTTGGTGACGACGATGTCCAGTATCTGCTCAATGTCACCTTCCATGAAGACGAACATCTGATCGTTGAGACATCTATCCCACACAAAGTCCTGGCCGTCCTCAAAATCATCATCTGACTCAGGCTGCTCATCCAGACCTAAATTTCCAAGGTCGACCTCAAGATTAATGGCGCTTTCCATCATCATTCTCCGCCTCTGCTCACTTTCCGCCAACTCCTCCTCGAACCGGTCCTGCGAGAATCCAGAGTCGTAGAAGTCGTTGGAGGCGCCAACGCTGCCGATGCTGTAGCCGCTACCTTGCAGCATCTTCATCATTTCGCTGTTCGCCGGCACAAAGTCAAGAGGCGTCCTGCCGCTCGATGACTTCGCTTCTGTCGATGCGCCGTGGTCGAGCAGTATCTTCGCGATATCCTTATGCCCGTTTGAGATTGCCCACATCAATGCCGTCCACTGATTCCGGTCTTGGCTGTCGACCTCCGCACCGGCGTTCAACAGGGTCACTACCGCGTCCTTGTACCCAAAACAACTTGCGTACAATAGCGGAGGTGAACCGTCAGAGTCAGGTGCGTCAATGTCGATGTATCGCGATGCAGCATTCGATTGCACGAGCCTCTGAACACGTGCAGTCTCGCCATTCCGAGCAGCTCGGCTCAGCAGAAGTTGCAGCTCTTGCGTCTTCTGCTCACGCGACCTCTGCTCATCATTCAAAATCTCGTCCTCCTCTGCCTCGCCCGGGTCTTCGTTCCTCCGCGCCTGTGAAGCAAGTAATTGTGCGATTCGGTCTTCATCGTTGCCATAGTCGCCGAAGCTATCGTCGTCTGGCTCGTTCAAAGAGAGGTTGAAGTTCAATGGTTGTGCGATGGTGGGAGCGGACAGGAATTGCGATTGGCCTATAGTACATCAACACACGCACTCTTGGTATAACATACATGAGAATGACGCACCCTGCCAGGCATCATAGTACTCCGTCTCCTCCTTGTATCCGGAGAAGTTCTTGCGATCGTCTAGTGTGCGTGGCAGATCTGCGGGCAGGTCGCGTGGCTTCACGATCTCGTCGTCCTCCTCTGAATGTTCCTCGATAGAGCTGTCTCTCTTCTCTCTATCGCCGACATCCCCCTCTGCCGCAGCGTCCATAGCCACGCCGGGGCTGTTCAGCTATGCGGGCTCCGATCGTACAGTCTTGTTGGCGTCATGGGTTGCTGCAATGGGTGTATCGTAAGGTAAAGGTGGAGTATTCTGCGTAAGAGTGTTACAAGTGTACAGGTGAGCGTGTGAAAGTGGACGTATACTGCTTCCGCCAGGCGACTGTTCGTTGTGGTATTTGTAGCTCTCACACTCACGCTCACGCTCACACTCACACTCACACTCCTCCGCTTGCTAGCATGTCGACAAGCCTCGAGCGCGCTTGCCGTTGCCGGATGTGCCCGCCCCCGGCTGCAGCTGCGTCCCGCGGAGGTGGCCTAGCCCAACTTTATAGCACTCGAGCTCCATCTCGAGGTCACTACGATGGTTATGCTTCATAAGCATGACATGCTAAACGTTCGGACTCCATCAATGATCAGCCAAGAGAGCGCATGAACACTGATGAAGCGGCATAGCTGTCGACCACCAACACAGCCGCTCTCCAGCCTCGACCGCTGCAACGACTGCACTCTGCGACGTCTCTGTTCGCGTGTTGATTGAATCACATACCCGCATGAAACTCTAAAGCGCGGGGCAACGGCAGTCTAGGAAACATTGCGTGCACTAGGCGACTAAACACTGAACTGATGTGCATGGAAGATAGAAACATCTGGACCTACACCCACCACCTTCACTACAACCATTAAACGACCGATCGCATAACGAGGTGGGCACCAAGACGCCCAGCAGGCAGGCCCTTGACAAGCAGGAGCTTCACCAATAATGCCCAAGACGACAGCGTAGACGATCTGCTGCCATGGGCTTGGATCACGAGGACGAGGAGAGTGCCGCGCCCTTCAAGCGTTTTTTTGAGCGTCTGAGGACAGAGGTGTCCGGCTACGAATTCAACGATCGCATTCCACCCTTCCACTCCAGCTACGACAATTGGCACTTCTTTGGGCGCAGGGTATCCAAGCCGAGCGTCCATGGACGCAGGACGAGCACATCCGAGGCCTCGAGCTCGCGCCCTTCGTCGATACGAACACGCTCGAACTATGACGAGTCAAACGATGAGGAGAAAGAGAGAGATGTGTGGGTCATTGGACGCATGTCCAAGCAAATTCTCCGCCTGGAGCGCGAGTTTAAGCTATGTCAGACGCTGTTCCGGCAACAGACCGAAGGTCGGAAACGTTTCGTGAAGCCGCTCGAATTCTTCCGGCTGCCAGCACGCCAGGACGATGACATCCCGCTCTGCGTGTCTATCGTGGAGGCTCCTGGCCGCGACTATCTGAAAGAGCTCGTTGAGTTTGGGCCAAATTTCTACATGGGCACACCAGATTCACCTCAGGAGACCCGTCATGAGCAATGCGCCCTCCTGACCTTTCTGGACTTTGCCATAGGCGCAAGCGAGTGCCTTCAGATCCTACACCATGGCAACTCACTAGTGCACGGGGAGATTCGTGGCGATGCCTTCCACTACAACAGGGAGACTGGTGTGGTCCGAATGATCAATTTCGGCTCTGGAGTTAGGAGCTTTGAGCTCGGACTTACATCCGCAAATTGGTCTTCGCTCATGCAGCAGAGAGGAATCGAGCACAAGCTGCAATTCATCGCGCCGGAGCAGACTGGCCGCTTACCGGCAGAGCCTGATGCACGATGCGATATCTACAGCTTGGGCATACTCTTCTGGAGCATACTGACAGGCCAGCCACCGCACCAAGGCAAGACGCCTCTAGACATTATGCAAAGCGTGCTGTCAAGAAGAATCCCACTAGCGTCGTCTATGCGACCAGATGTACCTGAGCCGCTTGCTTTGGTCATTCGCAAGATGACGGCTCGGAACATGGACGATCGTTACAACTCCACCTCAGGCATCAAGCATGACTTGCAAGAGCTCAAGAAGATACTCACGGACGGTGATCAGCGTGCTCTCGCCGAGTTCGAAGTTGCCACGACAGACGTGAGCTGCTTCTTCACATTGCCGAGCCAGCTTGTGGGCCGCGAAGAGCAGCGCCGGATCATTGTCGACGTAATTGAGAAAGCTGCTGCCAGATTCAAAGCCACTTCCATCACGAGAAAAGGACTATATAGCATCAGCTCCAACTCCTCGCTGATCTCCGGTGAGCAGGATATCGTATTGGACGATATCATGAGCGACAGCACTTCTTCCACGGACCGCGAACGAGGGCGTGAAGATTCGCGTTTAACGTCGATAGCGGAGATTCCTCCCTACGACCCATCGACGCGAAGCGCGTCGCAAAATCGGCAGGATCGTATGGGAAGTGTTGCTTCGTCCGCGGTATCCACTGTTGGGGAGCCGTCCGACACGAGACCAGAGAACAGCCTTTCGATTGCCAGCCGTGGTTCCCCTGAGAAAGCAGACAGCCTCATGCGTACAACTTCTTCAAGCTTCCAGCTCAACAGCATCAACGGAAACAATAGTGAGCCTAGTTTGTTACTCAGAACCGCCCAAAAGCTGAAGAAAAAAGGCAAGACAGAGATTGTTGGCATTGAGGGCGCTGCTGGCTTTGGCAAGTCCTCGCTTGTCCAGAACATCCAGGTCACAGCCCGCAAGCACGGCTATTTCACTTCGGCCAAGTTCGACCAGGTCAGGAGCTCACCATTTGATCCAATCGTACGGGTCATGTCATCTTTGTTCAGACAAATATTCAGCGAAAATAATGTGACCACACCCTTTCATGACAATATACGGACCTTCGTGAAACCATTTTGGGGCGTTCTTCATGCTTTTTTGGAACTCCCGCTCTGGTTGCTGGAAGTTGCCGGGGACGGCAAGACCACAAATGCTTCGACCTTCATGGCGAATCCTACGCTTCAGAACAGCACGCTTGGCAGTCTGCCCGAGCGGAAAACTTGCAACGCTGCAAGCACACAGGTACGTGATGAAATGTTCCAGGGCTTGAGAGGCGCGTCAGACAATTCCACGTGGTCATCGCGTATAGCTAACACCCTTCTGTCTGTTAGGAATGGCTGCGCTCCGGAGGTTCCGCGAAGTCTTCGCGATTCATGCATATCTTCCTCGATATTTTGCGACTGCTGAGCATGCAGAAGTTCGTGTGCTTCTGCCTCGATGACCTTTCTTACGCGGATCCCGAAAGTCTAGAGCTACTTCAGACCATCGTCAGTGCGCAGATACCCGTAGTGCTTATACTCACTTACAGAGACGAGAGCAAACTTACGCCACCAACCAAGCGCCTGCTAGAGGACGCCGTCAAAGTCTCGGTAGGCGCTTTCACGGACGAGGACACGACGCAATATGTGGCCGAGACCCTACATCGGACTGCAGATTATTGCACTCCGTTGGTGGCTGCGATACAGGAGAAGACACAAGGTAATCCGTTCTTCGTGCGAGAGATGCTAGACTCTGCATACCGGAAGAAGTGCATATACTATTGCTGGAAGCACGCAGAGTGGGAATACAGCCTGGATAAGCTATTCGAGGAGTTTGCAAGTCCCGACACTGGCAAATTCTCCAGCAATGATTTCATTCTCCGTCGGATGAAAGAGCTTCCTGTTGATGCCCAGACAGTACTCTCGTGGGCCGCGATTGTCGGCAATAGCTTTCGATTTCAGACGATCAAACGCGCGATGAGCTGCGCATGCTCAGATCTGGCGCCTCAACCGCTAATACCACCGAAATCGAAGGACGCTGTTGCCGGTCTTCAGATTGCGCTGCAGTCTTTCGTGATCATGCCTACTGAGGATGAAGACAAATTCAAGTTCTCGCACGACAGATACATCGCCGCGGCAGATTCACTGTGCGGAGAGTTCGTCCGGTCAGAGATGCACTACGTGATTGCAACCTCGATGATGAAGCACGAGCCGTACGATCCAGTGCAACAGCCTAACAAGGTTCTGTTTGAGCAAGCGAGACACGTATGCGAAGGCATTGCTGCTATTCAGCGAAGAGCCGCCAACAAGACCAGATACCGCGAGTTGCTATATCAAGCAGCCGAGACCGCGCGTGAATCTGGTGCCCGGCGATCTGGGCTTTATTATTTTGAGAAATGTCTGGAATTACTTCCAGAAGACCCATGGTATGATGAGACGGATGATGCATCATATAACGAGACTCTCGCGCTCAAGACGCGTGCTGCAGAGGCGTATTGGTATGAAGGCCGGTACGATTTGAGCAGCCAACTGCTCGAGGAAGTATTTGAAAATGCTCGCGACTCCACAGACAAGACTCCGGCTGCCATTGTGCTGAGCCGAATGCACGTCCAGCGCGGCGACAGCAACACCGCCTTCAACATTATCAAATCTGCATTGTCTGAGCTGGGCGTATCAGTCTCGGACACGACATGGGACGATTGTGACGAGGAGTTTCAGAGGATTCTCCCACTGCTTCAATCTAATCTGCCAGAATTCGACAATGTCGACACAAAGACAATAGACCGCAGGCTAACGACCCTCGGCGCGCTCCTGACCGAGTTTCAATCCTCTGCATATTGTAAGTACGGAAGGTGGAAGGCATCGTCCGTGTGAAAAAGACACGCCCGCGCCTTATACCCTAGTAGTCGGCACCAGGCGCTCAGACTTTGACACGTTGTTACCGAGCACGACTGACACCTCTCTTAATAGGGACACATTCTTTGCTGTACTATCAGTCAACTCTTCTTATCATGCGATTGTACCTGCAACACGGTCTGTTTCCACAAGCTGCTCTTGGCTATATCAACCTTGCCGCGCTCTCAGTATGGCGATTTAGCATGTTGCAAACTGCTGTAGATCTCGGCAATATTGCGCTCAAGATTGTCGATGCCTATGATCAAGAGCTGTACGTTCGCGGCCGCACGCTCACGTTGTACGCCTTATTCTTGGGTCACATCCAGCATGGCTGGCGAGACAACTACCATCTGCTCAACCAAGGCCTGGAGTGTGCATCTTCGGCTGGAGATAAGATAATCCATCTCCTCAACATCGGAATCATGGCTGCCTACCGGTTATGGGCTTCCGAGAACTTGGCAGAGATCGAAGCCTTGATCGCCTCCGTGGGCGAGGAGTTCCCAGAGTACACTGAAAATCTACGAGGGGGTGTATTCTTGGTTAGCCTGCGGCAATACTGCCGAGCACTGGCCGGAAAGACGTATTCCAAGTTCGCACACGACGTGCTCACCGACAGTAGTCACAATTCCACAGAATATGAGCAGCACATTGCGAATACTGCGAGCAATCCTGACCGACCACTCTCCTTCTACCAAAGCTTCCGGCTCATCGCGATGTATCGCTTCGGTCACTACAAGGAAGCCGTTCTGTTCGGAGGAGAGATACTCGAGCGGGTCGATGGTCTCCTATCGATGAGGGTCCGCTATACAATGATGTTCTACCTTAGCATGTCTATCCTGGCGTGCGTGAGGGAGGAACCGGGAAGGAGTGATCGCGAAGAACTCTTGCAGCAGATGATGAAGTACCGTGCCCACTTGGAGCTCATATCCAGTATCAACGGCGTCAATTACGTGGTCTACCTCCAACTTATCAAGGCCGAGGTGGCGGATATCGAGCAACGCCACGGCACCGTTCTGGCTTATTACGAAACTGCCATTAACCATGCAGTCCTACACAACAACGTCTTAGACGAGGCTTTCAGTCTCGAATTGTATGCAGACTGGATGGTCCGAAGAGGAGCCGCCAGGCCAGCACGTGGAATGCTTCTAGACTGTGTCTCCGCTTATAGAAGAGTGGGTGCCTTTGGCAAAGCCGAGCACGTGTCGGAAAAATACGGATACCTTCTATTTGGGACCAACTCGCTATCTACCGTTGATACCGGAACGCAGACAACAATGATGGACATAGGCACCGGGCCTTTGTATACTGACAAGCTAGAGAAGATCTCGTCACACCAGGCTGTCCACGACCCGGCCGATAGGACAGTCGAGTGGCTGGGCCCACATACTGCAGTCAGACCGCGACATCATGACATGTTGACCAAGGACGTTCCGGCGGCGCTGCCTTCGGCGGTCGGACTCGATATGATCGATCTGGCCGGAATCCTGGAGTCCTCACAGCTTCTGTCATCGGAGCTCAACGTTGACCGGTTGCTGACAAAGCTCTCAAGCGTCATTGTTGATGCCACCGGTGCGTCGCTTGTTGGCCTGGTCGTCGAGAGCGATGGCGGAGAATGGTGTGTCGCCTCAGTGGGCACGCCCGATGGCGTCGACTGGTCAAGCATACCACTGATGGAGGTCAAGGACGAAGTCGCGAAGCAAGTCACGCTGTACGTGCTGCGCTTCAAAGAAGAGCTCTTCCTGGAGAATGTGCTGGACGACGAGAGGTTCAACAAAATCAGCGATAAGTGGCTGGAGGACAATCCCGAGGGCGCCTCAATGATTTCGCTACCGATCCTGCACGGCGAGAAGGTACTACTGGGATCATTGTATTGCCAAGCTCCGCCACAGACTTTTACTGAGCGCACGGTCACATTGCTTAAACTACTCGTCAATCAGATTGCCATCTCTATCGCCAACGCGCTGCTCTTCAAGCGCTCTGAGAAAGTGCAAGCAAATAACACGTCCATGCTTGAGGTCCAGAAGCAGGCTCTGGCGCAAGCGCGAGAAGCCGAGAAGAAAGCAAAAGAGGCTGAGGCTAAGGCTATGGAAATGGTGCGACTCAAAGATGAAGCTGCGAAGGCCAAGTCGATGTTCCTAGCTAACGTCAGTCATGAGTTGCGCACGCCGCTCAACGGTGTTATCGGCATGTCTGAGATGTTGAAGTCAACGCCGCTGAACAGGGAGCAGGAGGAGCATGCTGATTCCATTCGAGTATGTGCAGATACATTACTCAGCGTGATCAACGATATACTGGACTTCAGCAAGCTGGAGGCGGGCAAGATGCAGGTCTTTAGTGTGCCGTTGAGTCTAACAGAAACGATCACTGAGGTTGTCCGCGCACTGTCGTATACAAACCTCGAGAGAAATCTCAAAACGATTACGAAGCTGGAACTGGACACGAACTTGGTGGTGATGGGTGACCCGGTCCGGTTGCATCAGATTCTGATGAACCTCATGAGCAACGCGTATAAGTTCACTGCTAAGGGCAGCGTCACGGTACGGGCCAAGGTCGACAAGGAAGATGCTGATTACATCCACGTCACAATCTCAGTCACAGACACGGGCATAGGCGTATCTGCAGAACAGCAGAAAAAGCTCTTCTTACCTTTCTCACAAGCCGACTCTAGTACTGCTCGTAGCTATGGCGGAACTGGTCTGGGATTATCAATCTGCAAGGCGATCTTGGAAAATGTGATGCACGGAAACATCTGGCTGGAAAGTGCACCCGGGGTAGGCACGACTGTGGCATTCAGTCTGCCGTTCAAGAAGGTCAACAAGTCCGAGCTCGGCGAGTTGAACGGCAACACGCCGCATGGACGCGAGGCAGATCCCATGGCGATCTTCACACCCCCGGCCATCGATGATGGCCCTGGGGCGAGAGCAATCGTCAGCCTGCAGGGCATTCCCCGAAATGAGCTCAAGGTTTGCATTGCGGAGGACAATCCTATCAATCAAAAGATTGCCATCAACTTTGTCAAAAGGCTTGGCTTCAACTGCGAGGCGTATGGTGACGGACAACAGGCGGTCGATGCTCTAGAACGCGCGGCAAAGGACGGACATCCATTTCACTTGGTGCTGATGGATGTCCAAATGCCGGTCTTGGATGGCTACAACGCTACGAGGGAGATACGCAAGTCAGAAGATCCTAAGGTTCGGGACATCCTCGTCATTGCCATGACTGCTAGCGCCATCCGCGGTGACCGCGAAAAATGCCTCGAAGCAGGCATGAATAATTACCTCGCCAAGCCAGTCCGCGCCGACACATTGAAGCAAATGCTCGAATCATACCTCCATCAACCCGCCAGAGCCATGCCCAACTTACAAGAAGAAGCCAACCATCTCGTCAACACCGTCGTCTCGGAAGAGGACAAAAGGGAAGAAAACAACATTCCCCACATCCAGCTCACATCACCCGAACGACCTAAGAGCGCACTGCACAGAGACACGGAGATCCACTTGACACCGGAGGAGATGGCGAAGAAACCACAGGCACAAGCCAACATGCAGCAACAAATGCAGGCTGCGCAACAGCAGATCAAGGAGTTGCAGGCGAAGCCTAGTAGGGCTGCAGGAGCAAGACCGGGACCGGAGAGGACGAAGAGTTACTATTCTGCCACCAGTGCGGAGAGGAGTAAGGATGAGAGGTAGCGTGCGGGAGGGACAATGATGAGATTACAGAAGCATTGCGCGACATGGACACAGACTATGAGCGCAGATGCTATCATACGCCAAGGCGGGTACTTGAAGGGCGCTTCTTGGAGCTGAATGATATGGAATTCACTTGCATTGTGGGTGTAAGTAGACGACAGTGAAAGTGGGACGGACCTGATGATACGGTGCGACAGGACCGTGGCTGTGCTAGCAGTGAATGATAGTATTAAGTGATTACGGCAAAATGAATTTGCGGTCGCCTGATGCTGGGCGCGTTAATTACTCTGTTACTTTGAAGTTACTCAAGTAATACTATAGTAATACTAAAGTAATTCTCGAGCAACGCGGTCCATCAACTAGCGTCCGCTGTATCGTCACTAATCGGACGTCGGCACAGCTCGATAAGGACCCTTGCTCGATAAGTCAAGCACTCCACGGAAAATGTCCAACGCTCGACATCGACCTTTAACTTCCACAACAACGACTCCCCGCCAGCACTCCTCAACCACGATGCCAAAAATGCCTCGCCCCGCCAGCAGCCATGGCGGCGGCATCATGAAGTCGGATCCATACGCTGGCGCCTCCGCCCGTAAACAAAAAGCATCAGCCTCCAAAAACGCAATCTTCAAAATGAACACAGACATTGGCCAACACATTCTCAAGAACCCTGGCGTCGCGCAAGCAATTGTCGACAAAGCCGACGTCAAGCAGTCCGATATCGTCCTCGAAGTCGGCCCCGGTACTGGAAACCTGACGACCCGCATTCTCGAAAAAGCGAAGCGCGTGATAGCCGTTGAGCAAGATCCCCGCATGGCAGCAGAGTTGACGAAGCGGTTCCAGGGCACACCGATGGCGAAGAGATTGGAGTTGATACTGGGGGATGTGATCAAAATGGAACAACTCCCCTACTTCGATGTCTGCATTTCGAACACGCCCTACCAAATCTCATCACCCTTAACCTTCAAACTCCTCGCCACAACCCCAGGCCCACGGAACTGTGTCCTCATGTTCCAGCGCGAGTTCGCCATGCGCTTATTCGCAAAACCGGGCGAGAAGCTCTACAGCAGGCTGAGTGTGAATTGCCAGATGTGGGCAAAGGTGGATCACGTTATGAAAGTGGGCAGGAATAATTTCAATCCGCCGCCGCAGGTCGAGTCGAATGTTGTGAGGATCTCGCCGAAGAATCCGAGGCCGAGTATTAGTTATGACGAGTGGGATGGGTTGTTGAGGGTCTGCTTCGTGAGGAAGAATAGGGTGCTGCGGAGTGGGTTCCTGGGGACGAATAGTGTTATGGCGATGTTGGAGAGTAATTATCGCACGTACTGTGCGCAGAACGATATACCGCTGGAGGACGGACCTGCTGAGAACAATGAAGTGGACGACGACGTGGATATGGACGCTGGGGAGCAAGAGGTGATCATGGACATCGACGATGAGGAAGATCTCCCGGACTTCTTCAAGGAAGAGGCGGATAAGAAGGCGAGGAAGATGATGGATAATCCTAATCGGAAGCGGAAGGGAAAGGTGGCGGAGCTGGTGCGGAGCAAGGTCAAGAAGGTCTTGGAGGTGGATACAGAGCTTGCGGAGAAAAGAGCGAGGCTTTGTGACGAAGGGGACTTTTTGAAGTTATTGTGGGCATTCAATCAGGAAGGCATACATTTCGCTTGAGGTGGCTCCGAGCGGGAGACGATGAACGACGATTTGCTTCGGTGCGCAATGGGATGAGCGGAAGTGATGAGCGCGAGATACCCTATCAGCCTTGCGGTCTGCTATGCCGCACACGATGCATTCAGCTGTCAAGGCGTCATTTTGCCCTGGGAGTTACTCACATTTCAATGAACACGATGTCGCCAAGAAATCGGTAGTGGTGGACATTGGCCTCCAGTCAGACGTTTCAACAACCGAGACACAATCTGCAAGTAATCGGATCTGGCGCGGGTATGGAGACTGGCGATTCAGCAAAGACCTCTGGAAGCCGCAGAGCGTCCCTCTAAGAGATCATAACGGCGCTGAAAAACGACCTCGTAGCTCGCCAAGATGTACGTTACCGCGAACAAGACGAAGTGACGAGAAGAGTCCATGGAGATGTGGTGCTTTATTGCAAGACTGGTTCACAGGAGATGGCATTTGAAAAACATCGTTTCTCTCAATCATAACGTTGACAGAGTGGGACTGCCTGCCCAACACTATCAGCGACATGGCGAAGTCGAACCTTATCAGCTTTACTTGCCTACCCCGTGGCGACAGCTGCATCCATTGCACTCTGACTTCCCACTCAAGAAAACTCCCTCACGTCACTACAATCGTAGGCTCTCATCTCAAGAATTCTTTGCACGGGACAGGGATTTGAATCGATCCTAGGTGCGGGTTTTCCATCTTCGGTGTCATGGCGTCAAGAACGTGCCAGTGGCCCGCATATGCCGCGGAGACATTTTTCGCTTCCACGCCTCGGTGCCCTTTCAACGATGGGTGATCCGTATGACGGCCTATACATCGCGACTACCCGAGGCGGAATTGTCAACGGTGAGGATCCAACGCAGGACGGTGAGGCTGGCCCATCAGGTCCGCAGTATGTGTGTACGGGCGTGAGTCGGGATCAATATACTGGTGTTGATAACAACAATACGGCTTTTGATGAGGCTCTCCATGTGGGCAGGGGAGGGCCTGTGATTGCTGGGTCTGGGTCTACGCCTGTGTGCCCGATTCCGGATGGCTCGTAGGGCAGACGCAGTCGTGCCTGAGGGCAGGTGCTGCAGTTTCGTGCTGCAGGTCCGCTGTATTGTACTTCTGCATCCATCGTGGCAATGGATCGTTTGAAGGCGTCACATGTGCCTCGCGTGGGTCATGGTGGTGTGCAGTAAGCTTGGAAAATCGACACAGACATTTTCACCACGGGGCGTGGCCTAGTAGCAGATCTAGAGTAATTGTGGCGTCGCGCTCCCCAACCGCGCCCGGCTTCATGCATCATCTCAGCCGCAATCTCTCTTCACACTTACATATAGCGACACCTCATCAACGCAACAATGGCCCGCCTCTGCCACCCCTGCCGCGCCCTCGACCTCCAACGTACTGACTTCACCTCAGCACCCTGGCTCCCCTCTGAAAGGCGCAACACCAATATTTGCGTCCGCACATTCGCTTCGCTTATCAAGTCAAGATCGCAATGCGATCTTTGCGATCTGATATGGCATGCGTTCAAAAGAGGCGACGTGGATGCCCTCTCCTCAGTCCACAGTGAAGACACATGGAGCCTGCAATGGGGTCAGCACACTTCCGACTGGCAGCCGGACAACGAGACAGACGGGATCGAAGATGAATTCGGGTCCGCGCTGTATCCATGCTTTGGCGAAGATGGCGACCGGCAGGACTATGGCATTCAGCTCGTTGACGAAGCAGGGACTGGCGGATTTTTGCGAGGCCGTCTAATTAGTGAGCACGTCGATGTAGGTCTCCTGCAAGCATGGATAAAGCGCTGCAAAGACCAGCACGGCTGGCGGTGTCGTGGAAGTTTTCTCGAGCCGAGAGATTTTGATTCCACAGGCTTGGCGTCGCTGACTGTGATTGATGTCGAGAGGCTGTGCCTTCACGATTTGGACAAGCCAGAGCTGGTCACGCCGTGGGGTCCACAATACGTAGCACTGAGCTACGTCTGGGGCAGTGACAACAATGTGCGCACTATGAAATCGAATGAGGCGCGATTTCGTAGACCTGGTGGGTTGGACATCGATCTTCCAAAGACGATTGCAGATGCCATCGAGGTTACTAGAGCTCTTGGGTATCCGTACCTGTGGATCGATTCTTTATGTATCGTACAGGATGATGACAGCACGAAGCAGCAGCTGATGGACGTCATGGACGCCATTTATAGCAATGCCGACGTGACCCTTGTCGCCAGTACTGGTAGTGGAGCAGGCTCGGGATTGTCGGGTTGGTCGGATAAGTCGCATCGATCGCAGCGTGTGGCTGTCGTAAGTGACACTCTTCGCCTTGGAATACTTTCATACTATCAGCGTGAGCTGCTGGACTGTGATCATAGCCGGCGTGCTTGGACGTAAGTCGACCGGCATAGTTGCTTGAGTCATCGCTGAAGATGTGGTAGGTATCAGGAGACCTGCCTCTCGCCACGATGCCTCATCTTCCTAAATGGCTCGGTCTTCTTCAACTGCGGCTTGTCAGTATTCTCTGAGCAGGTACACGCAGAAGTAGATGGCATCGAGCCAGAGATTTCTGCCAACACTCTCGGCAAGTCCGACGAGGCGCGATATCCGCTACAGTCCTGGACACAGCATATTCACTCATACGCAGTGCGAACCTTGACGCATCAGTCTGATGGGTTGAATGCGTTCAGGGGGGTTGTCCGCGCAGCACCTTCTGCACTTGTAGTCGACTCACTACACTACGGTATGCCCGCTCAATGTTTTGACTGGGCTATCCTGTTTGTTGGCAGAGGATTGCTCAGAAGAGCAGAATTTCCGAGCTGGTCCTGGATCGGCTGGAAAGGAGGGGTCCAGATGTCGTTGCCGACGCACAGCAGATATGATCAGATGTGGCTCCTTCAGGGCACTTGGATCAATTGGTTTCGAGCCTGGCACTTCGATGGCACGTGTACTGCGATTGCTTTGACCGGTATGGACTTTTCTGCGCGAGCTCGAACAGTTGTAGACGCTCTCGATCGCGGTCAGGCCATCCCCGTGACAGCCAATGATACCCATAGCGACGAGAGTGGTCACGGTTCAGACGCAGATGGTTTTGGTGACATCCCGACGTACGCCAGATTGTCTCGAAATGATTCATTCGGCAGACGTGTCCACCCGGAAGCCATGCGGCTCATTCCAGCCAGGCCGGACCACATGTACTACGAGTATACGTCCTGTTCGCCTCCAGACTCGAGTCTTCTCTGCTTCGTGGCACCGTGTGTCAGCGTTTGGAGGTCATTGCCCGCAGAATCGCTCCGGCTGGGCGACTTGACCATATGGTCGTTGATCGATAAAGAGGGCCGAGTGTGTGGATCCATCAACTCTGTCCAGGACGCCAGGCAATCAAACCTGAGAGCCACGAAGCTCATACTTCTCTCTGTGACTACATATGGTGACCTCAGCCAGTACCATGGCAGCGGCCTTACTGGCCAGATCTTCTCAGAATATGGTGCGAGTGATACCCTGGGCGAGTACATCGAACAGGGACCAGAAGGACTCGATTACTTCGACTTCTTGAACGTCATGTATATCGAGGAGACAAACGGCAAGGTGGAGCTGAAGACCACCGAAGGCACCAAACAGGTGGTGGTGCAGGAGCGAGCTGGAATCGGCTTCATCTATCGCGAAGCATTGCGCCACGTCGGGAGCATCTCGTGGGCCGATCTTGCGCTGGGGTAGAAGGATGGGATGTTAGCAAGTTGAAAGGACTTCCGCATTGCAGCGTAATGCAGCGCCGAGAGTGATGCGATCCGATCTCATGTTCCGATGATGCTTTGGGATAGTCACGCTGCCCGGGCACGATGTTTGCGAAGCCCTGAAGATGTGGCCCTCAAGCCATTCGATGAGATGTTTCTCGAGAAACATGATCGAATTGTGCTTCATGGAAGATCGTCGTCTCCCATCGATCTGGTTCCTGGGGTAAGGTGGGACGTCTCGGACATCAGCTCTTGCCCACCAATCTCTCCCTCGGCAGCTGCACTGACTGTCTCTGTGCTATGATTGGCACGAGAGCTGATGTCGCGTCTGTCGAATCATATCGACGTATAGCTGCTTGTGCAATGTTTTGGAGTCGTTTCCGAGGTGTACATCAGTCCACAACAAGGACTCTCATTAACTGAACAGGAGAAAAGCGGCTTACAGCAAAGGGAATATCTGCCAACGGAACAGCGGGTGAACGTCCCAATAGTGTTCCACGGTACGCTTGATATTCGGATGGAGTGCACAACTGCGCTTCAAATTGTGAAGAGAACGCCGAAGCATCACGACTCTGCCGCGCCCCTGACGGCCTCGGAACGGCATCGACCTCGAGCGACTCACCCGAAAGCATCTACAGTCACCACCAGTGTGAGACGAGGAAGAAAGACGAAGACGTCGCCGTCACGAACATGCTGCAGTCGCGTCGTCGTCGTCGTCATCGCTTCTCCACGCGAGCATCACCCTCCCAGCCGATGCAGAGGCGTTGGACGCATGCAGGCCAAAGATGCAGCCTTATTCTTATTATGCGCAGCTGTCGGCGACGACGTGATCGCGTTGCCAGGTTGCAGACGCGGTCGCTCTAAAGCAGCTAGCGTTATATTGTCTCTGGCAGGCACACCAATCATGTGCCATCACGGCAGACGATCCCTGCGGTACCCACGCAGGTACCGTGGAGCTAGTTAAATGAGCATGGCGTGTGCGCGGCCAGAAGAGACGCCCACCCGCTCGAAACACTCCCCGACGCTCGCTCTCCTTGTCTGCTGCTGCTGCTGCTGCTGCTCGCACACACCTCACCGTCGTCGAAGCCACCCCATTGACCGACGCGCCTGCCCGGCGACGACACTCTTTCACCCGCCTTCTCTGCGATAGCGCTGGTCCGCCGCCCTTCGTTCATCGGCGGACTGACATCGCGGCCCCTCGTTCCTTCACCTTCGATCATTACTGCTGGGCTCGACGTTCGCGCATTCCAAAGTGCTGCACAACAGCAAGTCTAGACGACTGCACGCTCGCCGCCTACATTCCTCATCTAGCCGCCATATACTCCGTATTTTACCACTTACGAGTGCTTCTGGCATCACCAGAGCGCGTCTCACGCCTCACGCCAGGCGCCATTGACTACGATCGAAACGAATCCGACAACCTCGACCGACGGAACCCGATATTCGACATGGGTCTCCACAAGCGACACATGGCGGGCCGCGTACTTCGAGATGACGCCGCGAGGGCACATCTGGCAATGCACAAGCGCGACAGCCACGGCGACCAGCCGATCATGCATGTGCCCGAGGGTTTCCAGGCAAAGCAACTCGACGACTCTGCAGCTGTGTCAGTCGTCTACGTGACGCTCCCGCAGACCTTCTCTGGAGCAGCAGTCTACTCCACACTCGGCACGACACCGACCGCAGATTCAAATGCTCAGGCCACAGACGATGCTTCGTATGCCTCAGCTTTGGCCTCGTACAGTTCTGCCATGTCCGTGTACGATGCCGCCAAGAGTGCGAGCGCCTCCCCTACTTCGGTTGCAGTCGTTACCCCGAAGTCCAGCGCGCACTCCACTCTGGCTACTGCTCTCCAGAATGCAGCATTAGCCTCCACTGCTGCCGCAACATACGCCGCTGGAACTCCGATTCAAGCCACCCGCGCCGCAGCGTCCGCTACCTCTACGTCGGACGCACAGATTGAGCAGTCGAGCAGCGGATTGTCTGGTGGCGCAAAGGCAGGCCTTGCCTTTGGCATCATTCTTGCTTTCGCCCTCGCGGCAGGCCTTATCTTCTTCTGCTGGCGCAGAAAGAAGAACAGCCAACAGCAAGAGGCAGCACTCAACGAGAAGCACGGCAGCTTTGCTGATGCTGGTGCACGACGTGTCGAAGCTGGTGGTCCTCAGCCGGCACTGCCCATTGTCGCCGCCGCTGCCGGAAGGCGCGATTCGTCCATGACTGAGAAAGTGCCCGCAAGCCTTCGTTCTTCTCGCACTGCATCAACCGCTCCACGCCTCAGCCTTCGACCCGTCACCCAGTTTCTGCCCAACCTTGGAGAGACCAACGGCCCGAACAGGAGCGTCGGCAGCAACCTCGATGTTGCTGCTGGAAGGTCTGGCTGGGAACGCGCACCAGCCGTTGCTCAGCAGAACCCATTCGATGATGCCACCGCCGAGAAGCAAGCCCCACAATCGAACTCGCCACCGCAGAATCCTTTCGATGAACCCGAAGACAAGCGCTCGAGCGACTCCCAGGACGCTGCCAGGGCAGCCGGTGTCGCAGCAGGTGCTGCCGTCATGGCCAGCAAGAAGCACAGTCCAAAGTCTTCATGGGAAGGAAGTGAATCGGCAACGCCCAAGTCCTCCAGATTCGCAACTGCTGCAGCTGTACCTGTCGCCGCTGCTGGATCTCCTCGAGGCCCACCACCACCACGTGGCCCCAACAATGTTCACCGTGTTCAGCTCGACTTCAAGCCAAGCATGGAGGATGAACTTGAGCTCGTATCTGGACAGCTTGTTCGCATGCTCCACGAGTACGACGACGGCTGGGTAAGTTGTCTATTCCTATCCACAATTGATTTCACGACTAACCTTTGTAGGCTCTCTGCATCAGAATGGACCGTAGCCAACAAGGTGTCGCACCGCGCACCTGCCTTTCGAAGCTGCCAGTCAAGCCACGCCCTCAAGGTCCTCCTCCCCAGGGCTCCCGTCCAGGTACATCTCAAGGCCCTCGCCGCCCATCAAACGCGACCCCACCGGGCCCAAACGGACCAATGCACCAGGGACCGGTCGTGCCGCGCCCACTCACACCCAGCCAAGGGAGCCGGTCCCCATCGCTAACGTCGTCGAATGGGGAGGCTTCAACCTCAACGAGTGGTGGCTCGGCCAAGATCGGAAGGAAGCCAGTGCCTGGTCAGGCGATGTAAGCCCGCCTGGGCCGCATCGTGTTGACAGGTCCTTTAGCGATCCTTTCCCTTGCGTTGACGAATTACGTGTCGATCTCCACGACTACCTTTACACACGGGGATGGAATGTTAGCGATTCTACTTCACCTGCCGCCGATGTTGTTCGCGATGCACCACCTGCCACCGGACCGCCACATTCTGCCGACCTAGATCTCCGACGCTTCGCCCCCGACGATAACGTCAAGAAGGCTCCTGAGCCGGATCTCGGCTTTGATCAAGTGTTGAAGCGCGTGCAGACCGCACCAGTTTCGACCGCCGAGCTTCTCAACAAACCTCTCCCGCCTCTGCCCATACCACCAGTGCCCAGGCGCTCGAGCAAGCGGCCAACTCAGAGAGCGGCGACAGTAAAGGCGAGAGGCGAGACGAGGGTCGTGCGCAAGACGTCCCGGCAGTCGTGATGTGGCGATGCTCAGGCTTTACTATCTTGGACGAAATATAGTATCTGTGTGGAAACAGCGGAGGCGTTTAGTTGTCTGTAGCTTTAGATGTGCATAATGTGTGCTCAGAAACATGAAAGAGCAAACATCTTGTGTCTGTAGTACCTGTAACCATGCCCTTGAATCCCCAAAGTCTCATCTCATCGACAGCTCCACTATCTCCTATCCTCTGTGATGTGTTCGAGCCCAGTCTCGATGTCAAAGCACGTACATCCTCGAAACATGGCAAACAAAGACCCATCGATGATCGGTTCCAAGGTTCGCCGCATATAGACGAGAATAACAAACGCCCCCGCGATTCGTAACACACTGTCCATAGTATTACACTATCACCTTGAACCCGGTCATCACTTGGACCGAGTGACTAGACTTTCAATGCATCATCGCCAACGAAACAATGCCCACTGCATCTTCCAATCCATAAATTTCCCTCCCTGGCACATCTCTATGCGAAACGCCTCGGCCGGCCCAAGCTAGGGCGTGTCTGCGCAAGGGTACAGCGGGCAAGATTGCCGGCTTCCGAGGCCGAATCCGAACCGAAGCGCCTGGAGCTGGAGCTGGATTGCTGGAGCTGGATTGCTGGAGTGAGATTTCTGCCGCGTTTGGGGAAGATTTGAGGTGAATGAGCGGACTTGGAGTACGTCGAATCGTTGAGGTCTATAATAGTGGTGGGTCTGGATTATTGGAGTGAGGTTGATGAGAAGGTGAGACTGAGATTGAAGGGGGACGAGGATTTGGGGCCGTGGTTTTGGTTGTTATTGGCGCTGGGGAAAGAGTGGGGAGGGTGGTGTTGGGCGGGTTGCGCTGAGTAGTGGTCAAGTACTGGGTGGTAGTGGCAGTCTTGGGATACAGATCAAGGGTGCGGCGACAGTTGAGAACTCGAGTTCGAGTGGGTTTGGAGGGTTTGCGAGTACTTCCTTCAACGCGGCGAAAAGGGTCTGCGCAAATCCTCAACGAATAAGTTACTTGCCGACTACACTTTGGACGATCAATCAACGGACTACTGTCGCATCGAGCTCGCCTTGGAGTGGAAAGGTTGCTGAGTTTGGGGAGAATCGGTCAAGTGAACAGCAGTCTGCGCGGAGTATAACTTGTGACACAGGACCTAGCACGTTTGGTGAACAGAAGACAGACCCCTTCAACTTTTCCGGCAACGCACGAAACAACACCCTTGATCCTCCATTCGAATCTTCGTTCACAGACTTCGCACGGTCCGTGGTCACGCAGGCTCGAAGTTACATCTTGGCGACAAGTCATACAGCAAAGGCCACGATTTTGAGAGTTTGGACGCGCCGCCTGTCGTGGACGGAGATATCGACCTGCTCGACGCCGGTGCCTATTCAGGAACACGAAAGGAACGAGATATCAGCGGCAGCTACGCAGTGGGCAGCTGGACTCAGTCAAGGACCTTTACCTGCGACTTTGGCACCTCGGCCCTCCATCTACGAAGAGATCAACAAGCAAAAGGAACTCGAAGTGAAGGAGAGACTTTTACGAGAACGCGTCGCGCAAAGAAGGACTACCGAATTGCCCAACATGTCGTCTCAAACCTCATCAGGAGCCCCAATACTTGGGCAGTTCCTGATTGCCATCAATGGCTTCATCGCAGCTGACAATGAAGCGGGCATCACCGACTACATGGTCATCGAGCCCCCCTACAGCGAGATGTACAACCGACTGATCTCCGAGCTACAACAATACTACCCCAAAGGAAGCGAAGATGCACTCGAAGAGAAGTGTAGGCAGGCGCTTAGCCATGCTCGCGAGGGAGTCAAGGGAAGCCCAAGCTGGTCACAGTTCATCAGACTGATGGCGCAGTACCTTTCCTTCTTGAGAGATGTCGACATGGATCAGAGCAAGTACCTCGAGACTTACGGACTGCTTACCGAGCTCCAAAGGAAAGCAAATAGCGCCCTCAACCATGCTCAACTTGGACACCTAGTGCTTGGCACTGTCGTCTCCTGCGCTAGAGCTGTCTGTCGTCTTGCGATCGGCCTGGACAAGCAACCCCATCTCATCGCGCATCTCAAGTCCGCGCAGACTGAAGAGAGTGGAGATGGAACCGAAGCTTTGACCTTGCCTGAACGAGCGGTTGAGATCATCCGGTCAGCACTGTCGTACTGTATTGCTGATAAGTCATCGAAAGTGAGAGCGGATGGAAAGATCGAAGGCAAGCAGCGTGGCACCTACACGCTCGCCAATACCTGCCTCAGGATCTTCTTCCAATGTCGCAAGACGAGAAACGCCACCCTGGTCTTCCAGAGCATCGGATCGACCACCATACCACTCTCTGCATATTCCAAGCGCGAGCGCGTCACATACCTCTACTACCTGGGCAGATTCTGGTTTCAGAACAATCACTTCCCCCGAGCTCGCCTAGCTTTGCAACAAGCATACGATGAGTGCTCCGCACATGATCACAGCATACGTCAGCGACGCTACATCTTGGTGTTTCTGATTGCCAGCAACTTGATCGTCGGCCGCTTCCCAAGCGAGACAATCTTTCAAAGACCCGAAGCGCAGGGCCTACAACAGCGCTTCTTCCCACTCATGCAAGCGATCCGATCCGGCAGCATTGCACTCTTCCGCCAGCACATGAGCCTCGACAGTCCACACGCGGACTGGTTTCTTCACTTTCGCATCCTCCTGCAGCTGAAGAACCGATGCGAGGTCCTCGTTTGGCGGAGCTTGGTGAGGAAGGTTTGGATCCTCAACGGCACGAAATACGACCCAGCCAATGCAAAGAACCCTATCACAATCGACCTGGATGATCTGGTAATTGCCTTCTCAGCTCTGGAGAAACAAGCACGAATCTCCGAAGATCAGACGTACGTCGATCCTGACTTCGATACCGCAGAAGACCACGTCGATGAAGAAGAACTGCCTGATCTTGACAGGATCAAGTCGGTCATCGCCTCATTAGTCGATCAGGGTCTGCTGAGAGGCTTCATCGCGCATCGCCAGCGTAAGTTCTCCATCATGGGTGTCAGGGTAGCAGGAGGAGATGTGCTTGCTGCTGGTTTTCCGCGGCCTTGGAGGGTCCTTGAGCAGAAGGTCAGAGATGAGGAGGGAGCTAGGGAGGTGCCGGGGTGGAAGCAGGGTGCGCCCGGATCAATGATGACGGGTGGAGCGATAGGTGGTGGGAAGGTGGTGAATTTGAGTGGGTTGAGGCAAATTGGGCAGGCTTGATTGAAGCGAAGCTGCTATTTCACAGAGATGATGCTTGTGCAGACGGATTGAGCTTTGGACGCTCAGCACAGGTGAATGTGATGCCCCAGAATGTTCTCCACCCAAATGTGTCTACGTTTACCCACCTCACTTCCTTCTCATCATTCAATCGAGACCTCTCTGCACTTCAAGACAACAGACTTCAACTCGCACACCATCTCCAACATGACATAAACAACAACCACTTCAGCCATGGGAGACGACTTCCGCGGGACCCCTCGACAGCAGTTTCGCGACGAATATCCATACTTTTGAATCGCAACGCCTTCGAGCTCGTGCTCGATACCCTCGAAGCTAGCGTAGCTTAACAGTGAGTCGGCCGACCCATCATCCCGAAGGACAGTATGCTGACTAGATCTTCAGAGGATTGTAGATGGCAGCTTTTCGATGCCGCAAGTTTAGTTTCTATTTCTTTGCCTGTTGAGCCGCAGTGACTGGATCTACGAGCTAATCACGTTCAAACCGACCGGCACCGTACAGGATCATGAAGTTCGAGAGAGAGTCTTGCTCTTACTACGTCGATGGGTGGACGATCTGTAAACTTGCACCTCTGGTTGCTGGAAAGAGGGACAACAAGGTCATTGGGCTTAGTATCGACGCTGGATCTGGATCTGTAGATGGCGAATACAGCATTGTCGATGTCACGTTCGACCGTTGTGTGGAGCTTTCGAGGCTCACTTCGATGGGGCCTGAAGCAGTGCGGCGTGATCGAGGGGGTCAACTCATCATACCGCGCCTTCATTACCAGCAATGATGACGTCGCTCGTCCAGAATTGCCATTCACGATTCAGGAGGGGTTGAGGAGGTTGAAGCTGGGGTCTTTCGGCTTTCAGCTTTTGGCGGTTGAGGTTGAAGGGATGGTCATTGAGGCCTAGTACTCGAGAGATTGAGAAATGATGTGCGGCTAACGTGATTGGGGTCTTCTTGGCTGATATCGGAGAGGATGATGATAAGATGGAGCAAGAGGAGACATGAAAGCAAACGCAGAGGGCAGGGGAGCTTTCGTCAGTAATGCGACAAGCGGTCTTACACGTTGGCTCTGTCCCGACTCGGACGTGGACAGATCGTCGTTGGACCGAGGCGTATCATAACACAAGCCTCGAGCGGCTTTATCACCACAAGTATGGTTGAGTCATGGTGTCGCACTGAGTTCTCTCCAGTGCCAATCTTCCAAGGTTCTATAGGCTTCGTAGCCCTTGAGATTCACCTTCCCTCTTCAATCCGGGTTTCGAAGCTTTCGATTATTAGTCGATATGGTTACTCAGCTTCAAGTCAGATATACGCAGTGATAACAGGCTACGTAGGCAGATCTCACTAAGCCCCATCGGTAGATCTGGTGAGTATGGCGGTCTTTCCAGAAATACTGCCCAGGAGCACAGTCCTGAGGTAGAAGTACGCATCACGGATACGATGTGCACCGATGTTGACGATGTACTGGCTGGAGGCTATCATGGTTGGAGCCTTGAACTCCTTGGTAGTGGTGGTGGTGATGGTGTTGTCTCTGTCAGGCGTTCGAAGTAGAGACAGAAGGCGGGGAGTTGTTGCAAATGAAGAAACTGATGACGAAGATGAGTGCGGCACTTTTCAAGCGAGCTTCATGTGCAAAGCTTGGCATTTACGACTATCAGCGGAAGTGAGACGTGGGCGACAGCGCTGAGAACGCCATCCGATCTGCGACATGTCGGCTATAGAGCCAAGAAAGTCGGCTATACTCCTCAAAGAGATGAACAACAGAAATGCTCCGTGGACTGGGAGTAATCTCCAGTTCACGCGAAAGCTTTCCCTCGCCATGATCCCTCTTGCGGAGAGCGTCTACTGCTGGCTGTTCGATCTTATTCGGTCACTTGTTCAGGACGCGTCTTCATGGATTATGTATAGTAATATGGGAGCAGCCGTGACTACATGTGAATATCCGAGAAATCCGGATGCTGGCGGCAGCATTTGCGTTTGAGGCGCGCTGCACTTCTAAACGTAAGTCAACGACAGCAGACAGTAAAATCGCCGAAAAAAACATCTCCTCCTCCTTACTCACCGCAAAGTATGTGTTCCGTCAGCTGCAGTTGGGACGGTTCGGTGTGCGAGAGGAGGCCGTGGACCTCGTGACAATTCGCATGGGCTAAGGTTCACAATTCGACATTTGCGAACACGTCAAGAACAGACCTTCTGCATTAGTAATTGAGAAAGCGGCTTCTCCGTCAATTGAGCCACGGAAGCTCAAGGTATCGTTGGCTGACGTCCACGAGCAATGCTACAAGCAGGTGTCTGTCCTGCCATGCCAGCTGACTTAGATACCATCAGCAAAGGAAATCAGAGTCTGTTGCATACTCTCGCACCGAATCTCTCTACAGCTTCGTATTCATCTTCCACCCATCCGACCTCGCCCTCGCCGCCACAATAGAACGAACCCCATCCGCCATAAACACTCCCGAGAAAATCTGCAACCCCATATACTCTCCCTCCCACCGACTAATCGACGCCCCTCCAAGAGGATTACTGACTAATCCCGCCAACCTAAGAATCGCAAAAACCGTCACCGTACTCACCCCACTCTCCCTCACATCCGAAACATGCGCAACAACCGCCGGCACCATGCTCACAAAAGCCCCACTCATAAATCCATAAAGCGCCACAAAGACGACAATGAGCGCATTGCTCTTCAATGGAACTCACATTGCCACAATCAAGAGAGAGGCAAGAAAGCACATCATGATCATAACCATGACATTAAACCAACCAATCTCATCCGCAAAGTACCCCAGTAGATTTTCACCGGAAGAGGGACACGGCGTTGAGGATACTAACGAGGTAAGAAGCGACAGTCTCGCTCATGCAGCAGTGTTAGTCTCACCTAAAGCGCTTATAGAGATGTATTAAAGCCTGACCAAATGAGCAGAAGAGACAACAAAAGCAAAAGCAAAAGCATCCAACCACGTCGAGCCATGCCTGCAATCCACCATCGAGATCCCTTTCGCCGATTGCATGCTCCCGGACGAGGTCCACTATTTGCGACTGTAGTACCTCCTTTCTCTACATCGCGCGTATCATGCATACCTGACAGAGCTGCGGCTTCAGGACTGTAATGTTCTGGGTCGATCGCAATGAGGTTCATCATGAGGTTCGATATAGCTCTGTCATGGTCCTGCTTCTCGAGTCGACCTTTTTCGTCCAACGACGAAATCGATGAGTGTTGGCTTAGAGGCATCGCAGATGCAGAGTGTAGTGTCGTATTTCAACGATAGTAGAGATGATTCATGCTCGTTCCGTGCGTGATCAAAGAACGCAGAGTACTGTTGATATCTCTCTGCTGCCATAGGCTACATGATGAAAAGCTTGGCTATGCACAAAGGCTTTTTATTGACCTTGTATGCTACGCGTCGTGACTCGTGCGTACAAGATCGACCAAGACGATCTGATGGCGCACTGAGGGTTCCGGCCTTGACCAAGGGCTCCACGCCAAGACCGGCCACGTGCAAGCGCGCTGTGTGTCCCGCGCTCATGTTAAGTCCACTGCGAGCCACACAAACACTTATGCGGGGCACATTACATTGCATAGATATGAGCTGTCAAATGAGGCAGCTCATGCAGCATCGATGTGAGCTCGAGGCGCCTGTAAAGGCATTCTACCATTTTTTGTTCACCCCTGCGATTGGCTTCGGCGGTGTTTTCAAGTATTGATGGGTGCATTTCCAGGCGATTGTGCAATCTTCGACATTTGCGAGGATGCGGTGTCCTAATACTCGTTAGATTGCTGGCGGTGTCCATAATGTTCTGGCCTTACAAGGTCGACGTCGTGATGTACGATGCATTGTACGAAGAGCGTTCGTACGAAGTTGATTCCGAGGCGAGCTTTAGCGCCCTGATCGTTGAGACATTGCACAGAGATGTGGTTCAGCGCTGTGCCTTCCATTTTGAATTAGAAGATGATGCCATTTGGTGATAAGCCATTCCATGGGAACTGTTGAGGGGACACCATCAAGGTGGGGTCGAATTGAGAGAAGCCGTCCGCAGAGCTGTCTTCGAATCGATCCAGGTTGTCCATCATACTTCCGGCGACAGAATTGTTGTTCTCGACAGCAAAGTCGCCGACGGCACCCAGATCCAGCCAGCTGAACTGATTGATAGAGGGTGGAGGAACTTCTGAGGAATTCGCTTCACCACGACCCGGCATACCCTGATCGTTCGGCTGGCTAGGCTGCGCGGTCCCTGGCCTCGTAAGTTCATTCGGAACTGCGATACTGCCTCTGCTAGGCGCCTTCCTCCACAGAAGCCTGATGAGTCGTGAGTACCGCTCGCCCACGTCATTTGGACAGGCGCTTGATTTCTGCAGATTGTCCATGGTGTCGCTGATCAGTCGCTTGACAGACCCTCTAGTGTCTCCACCCATGACTCCGGTGGAGCGTGCCTTGTACAAGAATACTGCAGAGTATATCACGTACAGGTAGTACCTCAAGGGCATAAAGCGGAAAGTGTCCTGTGGATCAACGAAACTGCAAAAAGTGCTCAGAAGAGCCTTGGCGGCATCGATTGCATCATAAATGAAACGAGCATCCGGTGTTGCAGCCATGTCCGCGAAAGGATAAGCAGGACCTCGCGGCTTCTCTCCGTTGTCTATTGCCTCTTTCATCTTGTTGATGAGGCGATTCAGGGTCGCTTGATAAGCGAAAGCGTTGACGTAGAGACGCAGATACTCGTACGACAAGATCAAGCTTGCCTTGAGCGGAGGGGAGCATGTGAACACTCCCCATTGATCGTTCCAGTGGCGGAGAGCGACACGAAAGTCGTCGATGTACTTGACGTACTCGCCTCCATAGTTGAGTTGATTGGAACGGCTCTTCGTTGCGTAGAGGACATCATGGGCGTTGCTGAACAGCTGCGTCAACTCCAGGTTAGCCTGGTAGATTGCCGCAAAGTCGTCGTGTCTGTGGAGTCGTGGGTACAGACTTGGAAAGTCTTGTGCTCGTAGTGCTGTCATAGGTCCAGGACCTCTTGACCAAAAAGCCTTACCTATCCGGACGGAGATCTGGCGGTCGCTCATGTAGCAGCTAGCCCAAGCAAGACGTTTGCGGTTGAGGTCGGCCGTCTGCGATTCACTCTCAGCGCGGAAGCCGGTCCTGTCGATGCCAAGTAGGTAGCCGAGCCGTATGGCTGTACCGACATACATCCACGCGGCCTGATCCTCTTCACCTCGTCCAATCGGGGCAGCGTTGTGGGGCCTGCGTGGCACCCACTCGGCAAGTATGAGCATCGCCTCTACAGCTTCGACCGATCCTGAGCCACTGTAGACCAGGCTTGCCACTAATGACTGCATGTGCGTGGAGCAATCAGCGTGCACTTGCCACCAATCTTTCTCGTCCTTGGAAGCCACAGTCAAGATGGCTGCCAGTAGATGCGGCTCCTGTGCAGCAATAGCAGACAAGTTACTCGGGTCCATAGCAGCTGGATTGGCCAGCGGGAAGAATGGGTGGTATTTATCCTCATACCTGAACGGCACAAGTCAGCTGATGCAACGCTTTCCACCGTACTATGCTTACCGATATAGTAATGCTTGCAGCATGTCCAGGCTAAGCTGTCCCTTGGCCAACGGAGGATAGTCGATGACATTGCTGGGTGTCGGCTGAGCTGGCGGTCTTGTGCCATTAACGCCTGGCACGTTCAAGCGACTCGACGGCCTGCCATAGACTGAGCTGTGCATCGGAGGTAGCTGGTTACTCCCTGAATCACGTTCAGCTACGTTAGCCAGGAACTCCAAAGCATCGGCAGGGTTCTGCAAGTCGGTCGAAGCAACAGTGTCGTCTACCGTCATTTTAGCAGTGGGAGTTGTGGGTCCATCTTGCTGCGACAAGGGCGGTAGGATCCGTGAGTCCGGATTGAGAGCGCTCCAGCTCGGCAGACGTTGTTGTCGCGCTTGCGGGTCATGCTGATCTGTACGATGATGCGGTAGATGGACGGGTCTGATAACGCTGTCGATGCTAGGCACTTGGTTCGGAGGCTGCGGATTGATGGCGTTGTTGCCATCGGAGGTGCTCCTCTTAACGCGTCGACCTCCACGACGAGACCCGCCTAGGATGCATTCGTGCTGTTCGCGAATGCACCTCTCGCAAGGAGGCCTGCCAGGCTCTCCACTGCTATATCTGAACGCGTGGGGTCAGCAACAATCGCGGTTTCCACATGGCGCTGCAGCTGTCTTCGCCGGCAGAAAGCGACGTGGCCAGCGGCATGCAGCATCGATCACCGTGTGCACCCATTGTGGACGTCAGACTTCGGGTGTAGACGGCGAGTGGGGGGTTTGCGTGCGCAAGTGGACGCGCTGACGCTGACGCTGATGCTGATGCTGTCGCTGTTTGAGAACTTGACTTACAGATCGCATCGCGACTTCCGCTGTCGACAGTGCAGGCAGGCGCGATAGGTGCGCTTCTCACGCTCCGACTTTTCGCGACCTTCTCTCTTGGTGGTCGTGCTGGCTTTCGCTCCAGGCCCCGGGCTCTCCGAACTGCTGCTGCTGTGATGACGGTCGTCGTTGGTGGCGTCCATAGAACTATCCATCGAGGCCTTCTTGACAGGAGTGGAGCACTGCAAGACTGTGCCGACTGACGGCGATTGCGGTGATGGTAATCACAGACGCAGGCCGGCATTGGGCAGGCGACCGACAAGACATCCATCCTCTCATAAGAAACGGATGCTGGCGGCAGAGTTTCGACTCCCCGCACCAACTGCGCAGATCAGACCTGTTTCCATCCCCACGACATGCCAGGTGCACACTCAAAATGCCGCACTCAACCTTATTCCTCCGCCCTCCGCCCACCGCAGACCGCAGGTAATGATCTGACCTGCACATGGCCGCCGACGGCATGGCGTCGCTCTTGGCATTCGCCGGTACGTGTACCCTCTCCTTCTCCGACGTCCTCACGATGGAAGACAGGCGCTGTTCTTCAGCGAGTCGATGCGTCATGATCGAAGACATAATGTAGCGCCATGAACATCAAGCGAAATTTGAACTGTAATTGCGCGGCACACGACGGCATTTGACTGCCTCGACCAGGGCCTCGTTTCTCCTCGTCTCTCTCCGCCCCAACTCCGGATCTCCACCAACTCACTCCACACCTATCCCCATATTCGCTAGGAGCGCACCTTGCACCTTCGTGCTAAACTTGGCTACCCAGAACTTGGTCTCGTTCAGCAGGAACATCTCGCCTTTCTTGCCGAAGCAGAAGTTTGCCACTCCTCCAGATACCTTGATCTTGCCAATCAGTCTCCCCCCCGCTGTCCACACGTGCACGCCATCACCGCATCCGCTGTACACGTTGCCGTCAAGGTCGCACTTGATGCCGTCAGGGATGCCTGTGAAGTAGCGTTAGCTAAAGATTCTTGCCGAGGAAGCCACGCACACCGACCTTCATCCGCCATCGCAAACAGTCGTCTATTGGCCAAGAAGGGCGACCCGTGGCGCTCGATCACATCGAAAGCATATCTGTAGACTGCATTAGCACCTACGCTTCACGTGAGCGGTCAGGGGAGCACATACATGGTCTGCGGCCTTTGAACGTCTGTCGAGCCGTCTCCGTGTATCAGGTCGGTATCTGTCACGTACAGCGTCTGCTCATCCGGCGAGAAGCACAGTCCGTTCGGCCTACCAAAGCCATCGGCAACGACTCGTACATCGCCGAAGCCTGGGTCGAACCTGTACACCTGGCACGGCAATTGAGGTGTGTAACGGAATCCTTGTTCGTAGCCGTAGATTGGATCCGTGAACCAGATGCTGCCGTCAGTGTGGACTACAACGTCATTGACACTGGTAAAGTGCCGTCGATGGTACGAGGAGATGAGCGTCTTGGTCGAATATGGCGGTCTAGCCTCCATCAAGACCAGTCCTCCTGACTTTGACTTGTTGCCTTGGTCGCAGAAGAGAACGCCTCCTTGATGATTGATGCCGCCATTTCCCATGGCCACATCCGTCTGGATCTCCTCGTGATGCCACTGACCATTGTTCTCTCTAGTCAGCTTGCTGATCTTGATGATCGGTCCCGCATCCGTCGGTAGGCCATTGCTCGTGATAAACAGCGCATCTTGGTCCGGAAAGTACACTCCAGCTTCGTGCGCAAATGGCCAGTCCTTCTCCACGCCAAGCTCTATACTGGGGTCGTCTCCCAATATCTCCAAAAATGAGTCGTCGTAGATTGCAAAAAATGGCTCACTGAAGTCTTGCTGAGCTGTGACCTGATGCGCAAGTATACGCTCTTCGTGCGGGACGCGCTAGTGTGAAGCATGAGTATTGACTATTTGCATCAGCTTCGATTGCTCACCTTGCTATTGCTCGGTATACCCATCCTTGAAGCTATGCAGACGACTTGGCAGCAGAACCTCTGAGACGTGAGGTGTCCCCTCAATATATGCCGTTCGCCGTCAAACACCGACGGCGGTAGTGCAAGGGAAGCATGCACCAAAGCTTACTCGTGCACCGGACTACAGGCATATTGCGCAACATCCCGGCCACAGACTCGTGACACCGCAGGGAACACTTGAAGTCTGCCCACCGCCGAGACAATCGGAGTTGGAACACTCTTGGGATCTTTGTGTTTCGGTGTTTGAACAGCTTCGACGACATCACCAAGTCAACATCGTATAACCCACAGCACGCGCGTTGGTACGGGGTCGAACTTTTAAACCTTTTGCTTTGACCGGGCCTGGACCTCACCTGATCGTTCTGCGGAGTCCTATTATTGGATCACCCAGACGTCTGATATCTATATCACCTCTCCCATTTCGCACACAGTTTGTGGGGAAACCTTTGGGTTTCTCACAATCACACCATCAAGATGGCCCTACTGGAAGGAAACGCGTTGCTCTACACGGTGTCGCTGCTCACCTGCATGAGCTTCTTGCTCATTGGATACGACAATGGCCTCATGGGCGGCTTGGTCAACACCGAGCATTTCGACTCGACCTTCAACATCGACGTGAAGACGGACTCCGGGACGAACATGATCGCCCTCATCGTCGCAATTTTCGAGGTTGGATGCTTTTTCGGTGCCATCATTACCAGTTTCGTCGGCGAGAGGCTTGGACGACGACGCAGTATCTTCGGCGGTGTGGTCGTCATGATCGTTGGAGCGATACTGCAGGCCACGGCATACACCAGAGCGCACATGATCGTGGCAAGGATCGTAGCAGGCGTCGGTCTCGGTGCTATCAACTCGACTGCCCCCGTCATGATGGCAGAGTTCGCACCCAAGGCTACACGTGGAATTTACGTGTGTGCGCAACTCTCGTGCTTGAACTTCGGTATCATGTTCGTCTATTGGATAGACTATGGCTTCTCTACGATTCCCGGCAGCCACAGTTACGCGTGGAGGATTCCGGTCATTCTCCAGTGCATCTTCCTTATCCCGATGCTCTTCATCATTATGGTCCTGCCGGAGACTCCGCGATGGTTGGTATCCCACAACCGCCCAGAAGAGGCACTGGAGGTGCTGCGACGATTGAACAAGGGCAAGATGAGCGATGCTGTTATTGAGAGGAGTCACCAGGATATCGTCAACACTGTGGCTTACGAAGCTTCCATCGGATCTGGATCCTGGAGCGATCTGCTCAAGGACGATGAGATCCAGTCCCGGAAACGTTTCCTTATCGCTTGTGGTATCCAGGCTTTCCAGCAACTTGGTGGAATCAACGCTCTCATCTACTACTCCAGCACTTTGTTCCAGAGTTCTCTAAACTTCAGCTCGAACATGTCAGCGCTCATGGCCGGGATCCTGAATACCTGGTTCTTCGTCGCTTCGTTCATCCCGTGGTTCCTGATCGACCGCGTTGGACGAAAGCCACTCTTCCTATCCATGATCAGTCTCATGGCTGCCGTCATGGTGGTGCAGACGGGCCTGATCTACAACGTCGAGAAGAAGACCGCCATTGCTAGTGCTTGTGGTGCCGGAGCTGCGGCTATGCTGTTCATCTTCCAAGGCGCTTTCACCATTGGCTTCCAGGCCACGGTCTGGGTGTATCCATCTGAAATTCTCCCCTTGAAGCTGCGTCAACGAGGTTCATCCATCTCTACAGCGTGCAACTGGATCTTCGTAAGTCATCTTTGTCACCCTCGCTCCTCACTCATCCTAACCAATCCGCAGAACTTCATGATCGTCTACATCACACCACCCGCCATCCGTAACATCGGCTACCGCACCTACATCATCTTCGCCGTAAGTCTCACCTCATTCCTTGTTTCCCCCTTCTCCACTAACACGACCCAAACAGGTCCTTAACGCAACGTGGGTCCCCATCATCTGGCTCTTCTTCCCCGAAACCAAGGGCCTCGCCCTCGAAGACGTCGACCGCCTCTTCGCCAAGTCTGAGGATGCGCAGCGACAGATGAGCATTATTGACCATGATGATGATGATAGTGGAAAGGGTGGTGTTGAGCAGATTGATGTGGCTGGGCATAAGGTCTGATGGAATCTGGAGTGCGTGAGATACGGTTATAGGTACGCGCGAAATGTAGTGTCGTGAACATCTGGCGTCTCGTCCCTAAAATCATCTGCCCCTTTCAAGAGGACGCACTTAACATTCACTTATCCGGCTTGGCTCGAGGTGAGTGCTGGTCATTCTCGTCAGCAGAGGTCATCGTCTCGACTGGTGTCTGCGTGACCTCTCGAAATATCAGCTCGAGGGAAAGTCAACTTGATTTGAATGGTCTGATTTCCGGCA
The DNA here is from genome assembly GCA_002236755.2 of Dothistroma septosporum. NCBI lineage: Eukaryota > Fungi > Ascomycota > Dothideomycetes > Mycosphaerellales > Mycosphaerellaceae > Dothistroma > Dothistroma septosporum. The sequence goes on from NBZP02000006.1 coordinate 1,943,123, forward strand.
GCATTTCCTGGACTGATCGCGATCAACCACTTCCAAAGGCAGTCGAACGGCTCGTCGATCCTCGAGGGTACCTCCGCGACGACCTTTACTAGTCGAAGAAAAAGAAGGCACTCGCTCCTTGAACCTTTATCGTGCCTGTACATTGTCAGCGCGGCGCTCCATCGTCAAATCCAAGCTCCGCATGTGATGATGATGTAATCATTGCCGAAAGTCCGTGCTTTCCCGGTCTTGCAACCAACCTCTCTTACAAACGCAGTCCTGCTTCTCGACCCCAAGCTCAAACACAAGCATCACGCTCCGCCACCAACACCATCAACATGACGCATACAACCACAGCCGAGGAGGATATCATGACCAGAAGTCGCGCGGTCGCCGGGTTCATGCTACGCAAGGAATACCCTTATAGGAGATGAGATACTCTCGACAGACTCATGGACACGATGACCACAAGCCTTCGCGATGGAATCGCAAAACAGTACGTCGTATACTGTTGATGAGAAGACCCATACATCCACTAACGCCAGACACAGGCAGCCAGAACTCGAGAGCATCAAAGCGCGCGCCAACTTCTTCATGCTTCCTCCGGAGATTCGAGCGGTTATCTACGAACTGATCTTGACGGCGCCTGGTCCACTGAGTTTCAGTGCGAGGACAAAGAAAAACTTGGCAGGTCTTCCTGTGTTCCCCGGCGCACTACTTCAAGTTTCCCGCCAGGTGAGACAACAGGTGCTACCGGTCTTCTGGGCGGTCACCGCGTTCGAATTTACATCATCTCGCTGCGATCGTGGAGGGATGCTCGAGTACCTTAAGCTCAGAGACTTGCAGAAATGGAAGATACCACTCGACGATTCTGGCATCGCTATGATCAGCAAGCTCACGCTCCGGCTCTTTTAAGCTACGTATAGTTCGTTGGCCGGCCAAATGATCCGCGACGGAGGCAGGCAAGTATCGACTGGGGAACAGTATGCTACCGCAACTTGCGAGCACATGTGCACTACACCGCATGAGCTGGGGACCAGCTGACCACTTGGTGATTGGAACCACGAGGTCACGGTGCAAGCCTTACTGCTCGCGGAGTATGACATCAAGAAGTCTGCCGTGAAGCTGGTGATATCAATCTGGTAGGATGTATGAAGAGCTGAAGACGACTTGTATCCAGTAATACCTCTATAGAAAACAGATCAAGTGGAGCAGTAGGCGCTGGTCGACCTCATGGTGCCACAATCTGGTCATGATTCTGGGAAACAATTGAGTCAGACCTGGGGACGGTCGCCGTCCTACAGCAGCGGCAATGCATGTGATATCCGTGGAGCAGGTGCAGGACATCTTTGTCCTTTGCCAGAAAGGTGGAATTCAGTGAACTTATGTCGAAAATCTCCTCCAAATGCCCACTGACATGTTTCGTCGCGGATGCCGGAATTTGCACGTAACTGACTCTGACATCGCACGTGCAGCGTCGCCGCTAACCCCTGCGACAGTCATGTGCTGGGCGCGAGTCTGTCGTCGTCGGCTACCTGCTGGAAGCTCATCTGAAGGTTTCTTCGAGTCTCAACTTCGCACACTACTTCCAAACACCACTTCATCACCGCCGACATCACATCGCCGCCGGCATCACATCACCGCCAACACCACTCATCGCCACGCCACACCAACGACAACGCCACATCACCGCCAACACCACATCAACGCGACAAAATGGCAGAGCAAGACGCCACAACTAGCATCCGCCAGTATGCTTCGGTCATACTCCGGAAGGAGAACCCCTACATGAAGACACAGACGCTCGATAGCATGCTGGACGAGCTCACAGCAGGTCTGCGTAGGCGCATTCAGCAGCAGTGAGTCCCCACCGCTTGTCAATGAACTTCAAGTACTGACTACTGCGTCAGAGTCCAAGAGTCCGAAGCTACGAAGTCGCGGGCAAACTTCTTCATGCTTCCTGCGGAGATCAGAAACACCATCTACGAGCTCGTCCTAGTCGGGCCCAACCCACTCGAAGCGGGCCCACCAAAGAAGGGCCAAGCGTTCTACATCTGGAAGCCTTCGTACGGCACTTGCGGTTCCGTGTACACACCTATCCTCCAATCCTGCCGGCAAGTGCGTCATGAAGCTCTGCCAATTTTCTGGGGACTCAATACATTTGAGGTCGAACTGCGCTGTCGACACCCCTCCCAGCTAGACGAACTTGACCTGCGCAAGCTTTGCCTGTGGAAAGGTGCGATCGGTGATACGCAATTCGCCATGATCAAAAACGTGAATATCAAGCTGTATCTGCAGGACTGCGAAAACCAGATAACGGTGAACAATCCCTGGCAAAAGGATCAACTGACACAGTATGCTACTTTCATCTGCCGGGCAGCAGGCGCTTCTCCAGAGGAATTGCGATCAGACCTTCGAGTGCAAGAGTGGAATGTCGATATCATACTGAAGATATTGAAACTTGCGAAGCTTGGTATGGATGAGGCAAACTTCAAGATACAGATATCGACGGAATGCTCAAATTGGCCTTGGTAGAGGTCTTATCCCGGATGGCCATACTTGCGAGTGGAAAGCAGGTGAAAGGAAAGAAGATAGAGGTTTGTACTCCATCTCATGCAGAGCGGTGTGCGATGAGCTTGGCGTTGTCACAGACATTGAAAAGCAGCGCGATCGCAGGGCTCCGTGTCGCTGCGGCTGCTGTGTATACTGGTAGCCAGAGGGTCCATAATAGCTTCAGCAGTGAATAATTTGGATGTAACGCCCTTATGTGTATACTGCTTTTCTCGCGATCAATCTCGGACGTTCAATGATGGCATGTGATCGAAGCTGACAGGGTTTAGTGAAGCTGCCGCTAATTGCTGCAAGTGTCGTCTGCACCGCATATTCGTCGCCGGCTCGTTACAAACACTTCTTTGTTCTTCCTCGAACTTCTTCAGCTCATCAACACAGCCACTACCGAGAGATACGACAACATGCCACCAGAATCCATCGCCAAGCAGATGGCAACCATTCGCAAACGCGCAAGGACGCAGCTGCGACAAGAACACCCTGATCTCAATAGCATCCACCTGCTGGATCGCATGCCAGAGGGTATTCGTAGTGATCTAACAGCGCACTGACTCACACGCTGCCGTACACAGGCGAGCAGGCTGACTTCTACGGCGGAGAGCAAGAGATCGCATATACCAGAGCTCGTACAAGCTTCTTCGCACTTCCCGCCGAGATCCGCAACATCATCTACGAGCTCGCCTTGATTTCAACTCGAGAGCTGAAGATGAAAACTGGCGAGCCAATACCAACCGTCGAAGACTTGAAGACATCTCAAGCCCCTGCCGGCCCATGTGTCGCGCTTCTGCACACGTCTCGCCAAATTCGACAAGAGGCCCTGCCAATCTACCAAGGCCTGAACACTTTTCAGATCGAGCTGAAATGTGCAACTCACAAGCAAATACTTCAAAGCTTCGGACTGAGGATCCTCAAGAAATGGCGAAGAGCCATCGGCAAGCCGCAGTTCGCCATGCTGAAACATGTGCTCATCCAGGTCCGGCTAGGCTACATCTCATTCAGCGACTTGTATCGCCAGCTTTCCACCGCGTTTTGACGCTGAGCCGTATATCGATGCCATCGGCAAACGAATAGGAGCTACACGGGAGGAGCTGAATGCGGATATGCCATGTACGTATCAGAGCGCGAGTAAGACCGGCCTCGAGACGCGCGAGAGGCTGCCTATCGATGCCGAATTCGAACTAACAATGTATTTCCGCAGTGAGAGACTGGATCATGAATGTCGTCAAGCGGGCTATGTGTTGCACAAGCGAAGGGTCGAGCAAGCCGGCGTCAAGCTTGTGGCGCATACGTGGTAGATTGCTCCAGTTACCCAGGCGCGAAGGCTAGGTGGACGATGATACTGCCGGTGAAGTGGTGCTGGAGCAGCGTTCCAGCGCATCATGACAGATGAGTATGGATTCGAGAGAATGAGAGCCGGGCTTGACAGAGACAGGAGACTTCAATCGACGTGGTACCGCGCTGTGATGAGCTGCTGTGCATAGTAGCTGGCAAAATCGATCTATTGCCCTCCACCTGTAGCCGGCGTACCGCCAGTCCCTGTACCTGGGTCATCATCCATGCCATGAAGTGCATCGCCAAAAGCACTGTCATCCATTCCCATACCACCACCCTCAAAGTCAATTAAACCATCATCGTTACCATCGAGGTTTGCCAGATCATCGAATGTGTTATCATTGAACATGCTATTGTCTCCCGTATCGCCTATGTTGTCGCCAAAGCCACTATCCGCATTCAGATCTGTATGTGGCTGCTGCTGAGGCTGCGTCTGCTGTTGCTGGGAAACATCCGGGCCAAGATTGCTCGGTGTGCCGGTCGCAGACGGTTGAGCTGGAGTTGCGTCTGCGATTGCTGCTGGTGCTTCCAGGTTTGCTTGCGGTATCGAAGTATCGTTGCCTCCGCCGAGATACTCCGCGTTGTCATCACCAAAATCCACCATGTCGGTGTGATCGACGTCCAGATCCATACCGTCCATTAGTGTGTCGCCCATGTCCACGCCGGGCAGATCACCCAGCGCATTTCCAGCAGACTCATTTCGGCCATGTGTATCATGTCCTAAGCCCATCGTGTTCGGCGTGGGTTGATTCAAGGCTGGCTGTGTGAAGGCCTGTACCGGCGCATTCAGCGGCTGTTGCTCGCCTGTCTGAGGTGTCGCAATTGCGGAGCCTGCTTGCTGCATCGACGGCATGTCGTTCGCAACCGGTGTTGATGTCGTAGTGGAGGTGTGCTGCTGGTCACTTATAAGGCCGTTTGTGCCGTTATCTTGCTCCAAGGCCTGCTCATCATACTCGGGCTGTTTCCGTTCTCTGTAGCCACCTCTTGCAATCCTCGTCGCGCCTCCTGACGACGCGATCTTCACTTTGAGAACATCCTCGACCTCCTTGACGACATCACCCACCTTCTCTTGACGCAGATTCTCTTCAACATGGCCGTTCGTAGTTGGTGCATCCAGCTGGAACACTGGCACGGCATCTTCTTGCTCATCCCAAATGGCATATCTCAACCTCTTCTCCGCCTGCATCAGCGATTTGACCTTCTTCCAATCTTGCATCTTCGCAGCGTGTTCCGCCTTCATGCGCTCGATCTCTGCTTGTCCTTCCTCGAGGTGTTTCTGCACACGCTTGCCAAACTCTTCCACCTGCTCTTTCTTGAGATTCGTGAACGGCTGCGGCTCGGCGGCTTTTCTAGGCTTTTCAGCCACCTCCTTGAAGTCGAGAGACGGCGGGTCGAGAATGCCATCGGTCAACCCTTTGAGCTCGCCCATCAGACCCATGCCGAGATCTGGAGGCACAATCTGGCTCGTCGCGTAAGGCGAAGAAAAAACTTCTTCCATCCACCGGTGGTGTTGGCTGTATCTTGCGACACTGATGTCACGCTGTGTGAGATGGTCGAAGAAGTCACCGAGCGCTGTGTCCTCTTCAATCTCAATGCTTGTATCCGGCGGTCCATCGCTCGAGCCTGGTAAACCAGGGCCTTGCGTGCGTGGTCTCTTTGCAGCAGGTGGTCCACCAGTTTGAGCTGCTTGTTGCTGTGGGTACCTGTTCTGCATGGCCATTGAGCCGTACTGCGCTGACTGTTGCATCTGCCCAGGCACGTTTAGTGTCGGCCAATGGTCGCGGTCGTGCAGCATGAAGTCTCTGCGTTCTAGTCTACCCTGACTCTCGAGCCATCTTCTCTGCGCCATGGTCTGCTGGATCTGTGGTGTGGTTGGGACCTGGTTGGATGGCATCCAGCGATTCTGGTCCGCTTGATGGTAGTGAACCAGCCAGAGGTTACTGTCTGGATGAGGTGCGCTGACCGTAGGATCCTTCGCTATGAAGTGATATCGCGTGCGCGCATGTGTCGCCATCTGATCGTAGCCCTGTCTAAAGCCGACTGTATGCACTCTCATCTCAATGGTGTAGCCGCCAACGGATTGCCTGAATGTCTGCTCTGGATCTCCCCACACATAGCCGTCAGTTGCATATGGCTGCTCGTTCTTGTGTTGAGGGATCCATTCCAGCCACATGGTGCCATCTTGCGGAGGCTGCACATAATTCCATGACATGGGCGCGATCTGCTTTACAATCGAGGGCGCATCGAGGAGGTATCGGTAAGCCTGCTCGAGGTTGAGCGAGGCAATGAGGGGAAAGCGATGCAGGGAGACAAGATGCACATGCGGCTGCAATGGTGCTGCGACTCCTTGTGATCTATTGAGGGGATGTTAGTGGGATGTGCGCGCTTAGGGTATGCGGTACATACGGGTCGTTCATATTGACTTCAATGCGACTATGCGCCGCGGGACAATGGGTGTGAAAGATGCTTGGTGTCGCGTTGCTTGTGATGGCCTCATTGATATGGACAACGCGACTTTCCTCGAGAAGCTGAGCTCGCGTTTCTGATCACGTGCAGTCCGAGCGGCACCGTCCGTATTTAGCGCAAAAACATGCGACCACCAGCATCGATGTGACAGGCAGCAACGACTCTTCTTCATGTTGACTCACGCGATCTCTGTTCTATGAGTCACTTGCAGGTCTATAAAATCGCGCCCTACCTCGCGCTCCTCTCCAAAAGACATCTCAGTGCAAGGGCTTTACACATATCAGTGAGGATTCGTCCGAGATTGTGTTTTTGCTAGTTGAAAACTATCAACGACCTCCTGTTGTTGGCTGCGTGTCGGCAACGAATTTTTGAACACCTATAGACCTTTCATCGTGCCGCTTGCAGTCGTGTTGACTTGCAGGTGTTCGGAGAAGGGCGTTAAGAGGATTGAGGGAACTTCTTGGGCCTGGAGCCTTTTCTTGCACTATCTCGTGGCTGTCAACCCCTCGTTGTCGATTACTTGATTCGGTATAGCTTTGCTAGAGGATCTCTCCCTGTGAGATTGCCGCACATTTTGGCAACGGATGCAAGCTGGTCTCTACTTTGTAAGCTAAGAATCCTTGGTCAGCACGAGCCTCACATCGAAGCATAAGTAATTTCTTCGCTTTCCAACGCTTTCTCTTCCCATCCGAGTGGTAAGTCACCAACACGACCCTACACTGTCGTTCATCAACTAACATCATTCTAGCAAGGGCATTACGCATATCAGTGAGGATTCGTCCGAGATTGCGTTTTTGCTAGTTGAAAACTATCAACAGACCGTGAGTGTCTTTCATCAACATTAAACGCGTGCATCGCTGACCGAGAACAGGCTCTTGTTGGTCTTCGGATCGGCAAGGAATTTTTGGCAAACCTTCACCCTCATCACGAGCGGCACCTTTTCATCAATCTTCTGCTGCCCGCAGAGTCTTGGAGAAGAGACTGGCGACTTGTCGCCTGCGTTGCGCCAAAGCACCCACTTCGTTCACTGGGTACAATAGATACAGCGACGCCGGAGAGCATGTCGCCTGTGGCAGCGCTGCTGCCTGCGCCGAGACTGGTCGGCCAACTTTAGCACGTATGTCCTCATCGTATATGACTCCCAAAGTGTCGCGGCCGCTGCCAAAGATGAGGTGAGGTCTGCATCACTTCACCCACGTTGACCATGTGCGCAGCCCTGTCTTGTGAGTTTATGTGGCTCGCTTACTCTGCACTGAGACATTACAAACGCAGTGAATGCAGGTGCGACCAGTGAAAGTGCCGTGACTCGCAATTGATGGCAAACTGCCACCCCTCGATCACCGGCACCACGTCGAACTCAACGCACCGCATTCGCAGGCGACAGCTTGATCGAGACATCTCAAAACCATGTCCGACAAAGAATCGAAGCGTTTGCTCGCAGACTCCTCTGCCTTAGACACACGTCCAGCCAAAAGACACTCGCTGTCAGATTCATCCGTAGCATCAACTTCACCTTACGCCACCTCCTACACTTCAGCAGCTCCACGATCCACGGATATGCGGCGACTTGAGAGGGACTTCACCTACTTCACCGATCTCGACGACAGTGACAATGAGCAGTCCGACTCACTGCCCCAGGATGTGGACTTGCACCTCCGGTCGTCGCCTCTTGCCGCGCGAAACGGCGAGTACAGCTATCTCCTCCCACCAAGCTATCAGACGTACAGCCATGAGACACCTGCGTACCATGCCAGTTACCTGGGCGCAGACGATCAGGATACAGCCGAGACGCATCTGGACAGCGTGGGCGACGATCAAGACCTGCCTGCAGACGACTTGCAACCTGGAGGCGTCGCCGTGGCACTCGCAGCCGCCACAGCTGCAATTAGTCCAGAACGCAGCGCATCACCGCCATCCGAGCGGAGCGTAGCAGGAGAGACGAGACCGAGTCGCAACAATCCAAGATCACGACACTGGCCACTGAGTTCAGCCGACCACGATGAGTACGAACAAATCAACCTGCGAGATATCGACCAACTTGCTCGTGAAGAGCTCTACCGCCACCTCTTTGGCGGAACCACCATCCCTCTCGAAAATTTTGACATCTCTGACGCATGCCGGGAGTACCCAGAGCTCGCCGTCGAGATCATCAGTGCTTACATCCAGCATACGACCTTCAGCGTCAAAGTCTGGGCCAACTACGATTCCTTCACCAAAAAATTGTACCGCCAACCCTCCCGCCTCGCCACATGCGGCAGACTTCAGCTGCATGACCGCAGGAGGGAGTATTTGGACAACACCGTCACCGGCCTGCAGTTCAGCAAGCTTCAGCTCCTGATCGGCAACCCATTCCGCACACTTGCCACTGTGAGCCTCGAGGCGGTTGACAGGAAGCTTGAGGTCGGTGGGAACATGCTGGATGACGTTCACGGACCTCATGGGATGCTGAAGTGGGTAGTCGAGGAAGCTCTTGATAACATCAAGCAGGATGGGATTCTACGCGGATATTGGGGTCTGACGCTGCAGGATTTGGACTTGATTGCGAAGGAGTTTGTGTATCTGCCGAAAAGCCAGCAGGATCTTTGGCAGTACTTCGCGAACTGACCGTGGGCAATGGACATGACGAGTGCTAGGGAGGCTGAGTAAGAGGAATGCCCCTTACGCTATGAATATCTCTCGCCAGGAACGCTTGCGACGAAGCCACTGTGCGAGCTTCGGCAGTTGCAAGAGTGACGCCTAGATAGGAGGCAACATGAAGAAGAGGGCCACAACAACACACATAGCAAGTTCTCCAATCGCGTTTCATTGCAGCACTTTCTATGATACATCCCTAGCAAAAGCCCAGTAGCCACAACAGTGGCCACCTTAAAGCTCGCATTCGTACCCATGCCATATTTAATCCATGAATTTCAGCCACAGCTACGCGGCCGATTTCCCATTGCGACCAGTGATGCCATGAGATGCTGTCCCTGCGCCTCATAACGCCTGGCGAAAGAGGTCGTAAGACGATGTTGTGAACGACCAGCTCTGACAGGCAGAGTGATGAGCCGACCAGACAAGCAAGCCACGAGTACAAAAGCGACCAGCTAATAGTACAAGCTGCCGTAGTACTCATGGTTGTGTTCGTCAAGCTGGGCATCCGGAAAGTACTTCTTCTCCTTGCTCTTACGCTTGGACTGAGGTACCTGTCGATCTCTGTCAGCAAGCACATCTCAAACTCCTCAAGAGGATTCGTGGCCAACCCACCTAACCGCCACCCCTAGCGTAAGGATGATAACCGCCCCGATGACCACCACGACCTCCACCACGATAGTTTGCGCCTGGTCGGCCAGCATTCTTCGGACCAGTCGGAGCACCAGCGGGAGCATTTGGAGCATTGGCTGGCGGACCTCCTCCGCCACCTCTGTTGAAGCCTCGGAAGCCTCCACGCATCCCGCCCATGCCTTGTGGTTGTGGTTCGTCGTCATACATGCCGTCCCACGTACCGCCTCCAGCACCCTGCGCCATACGTATGCGAGCCATCTGCTGCTGCTCATACTTCTGCTGCTCAAACATCATCTGCTCCTGCGCATTGAAGCCCTGGGCACCGCGCTGCTGGCCCTGTCCCTGTCCGCCAGATCCGGGACTACCAGACCCGTTGTTCATGGGACTCTGACTTCCAGCACCGGTGCCGCTACCCTGCTGTTGCTGCTGCATCATCTGTTGCATCATCATCTGCGGATTCATGCCCCTCTGCGCCATCATCTGCATCATCTGAGGGTTTTGCATCATTTGCGGATTCATCATCCCGGCATTCATACCGCCCATGTTGCCAGCTTGCATGCCCTGCATCATGGCAAAATACTGCTGCATGCGGCCCCAGTACTGAGCCATCATGGCTGGAGTCATGCCACCGTTGACTGCACCTGCACCATCGCCGCCGCCGCCGCCGCCACCTTGGGCCATTTGGTTCGGGCTGAAGTTGTTGCCGCCTCCGTTGTTACCCCAGCCTTGACCTTTGCCGCCGCGGCCGAACTTGGAGTGTGTTGGTTCGTCCTCGCCCATCTTGCCGCGTGGCTGCGCACGCTTGACTTCGATTGGCTTACCGAGGATGGAGAGGGGACCCTCGAGGGTGCGTTCGACAGCCAGGTCGTTGTCGAAGGTGACGAAGCCGAAGCCTCGTGGACGGCCGGTGTCCTTGTCCATCATAAGCGTGGCATCAAGAACGCGGCCAAACTTCATGAAGAACTCCTTGAAGTCTGACTCGGTGGCGTCTTGGGACACTCCGCCGACGAAAATCTTAGCTGTGCGCTCTTGCTCGTCTCTGGGAATGGCGCGCTTGGGATCGATCTTCGATGACTTGTTAGCTGACCAGTCTGGTTGATGTACATCGTCATTTAGACTTACAAGCTTTCCGTCAAGTTGATGCTCTTTCACCATGACAGTATTGACCGTCTTGGGATCCTTGAAGGTGAGAAAGCCGAAACCACGCGAACGACCTGTAGCACCGTCGCGCATGACGGTGCACTCAATCACTTCACCGAATTGCGAAAAGTAGTTCTTGAGTGACTCTGTGAATGTTTTAGACGCTGGCGAGGTATCCTGCTACAGTGTGGTGAAGCTTACCGTCTGTGGTCTCCCAATTCAGGCCACCGATGAACATCTTTCTGCAAGGACAAGTCAGTATGATTGCAGTACTTCAACTTTGATCTGCAGTGTCAGCATGAGCGAGAGCGAGCCTGCACCATCTCTTCCACCTCTCCATCGCTACTGTTCAGCGCTCCCTTCTCGTCGTGCTCAATCGCGTGTCCTCGCGGCGGTGTGTTCGAGTGTGTCTTGAACTGCATTGTTGCGGACGAAGACGACCACCAGTAAGACACCAGAGTACATGCGTGTGTTGATGTCTTGTTCGAGCTGCAGACCATACGATATGCAGACAGACTTGATATAACGGGCGACGGTGCAGATGCCTCCCTCGTGTCGGGCACGTGCCGCCGATCCGCAGCCACGCCGTTCTTCATGCCAGTGATGTGGGGCTGCCGAACTCTGTCCAAACGAAAGTGCGCATGGCAAGCATGGTAAGATCGGATGATGTCTCGTTGCGACATATCAAGCTGATTGTATGCATATCTGCTGGCGTGTGGGTGCGTGCATCCTTCAGATCTAAGATCTTTGAGGGTGACGGCATCTGCTCAGCTGCATGACACTATCGGCTATCTCCTGTCTGCTCTCTCTGTGCTGTCTGTCTGCTATGTCGCTAAGTCGGAGTTATCGTATCAAGCTATTGCTTCTGTCTGGTATGACTTGTGTCTGCTGTCAGGTATTGCGGCCTCAAGTACAGTAGGTAGAGTAGACCATTGATGAAACTTGTCCAGTTGCTCCATGTCCATCCATGTCCTTCTTTTCCTGCTGATACGCAACAGTGTGCTCGTGTACCTGCATACTTCGGGTGTCGACCTTGCAGATCCGCAGTCTGAACCAAGCTTCCCAACGACGCGACTTTCCTCCCTGGTGTACACCTTCAGCTGCCGTCATCGCGCCGATGACATCTCGTCTGCACTCGCGCGAAGTGCTGTCGTGGTCGCGTGTACTTCGATACAAAGAAGCGGTGACTCCACACGTTACGTGCCGAATCGCGGCGCCCTGGCGATGGGTCGCGTCGCCGCTGGTCGTTGGGTAGACAACAGTGCATCGCAACGTCGCCCACTAACAAGATCCAGTAGAATATGCAATGCTGGCTGCCTACCAGATTGCTTGCTCGTGCTCATGCTCATGCCAACGTTGTTCAAAATCGCAAGAAATGACTATGTGTACTTACCCATCCTCCTTGGTGCCTATTGGACGCTCCTCAGGCCGCGAGTCCTGGTAACCTCCGCCATCTTGGTAGTTGTCCATGCCGCCCATAACGTGGGGGTTGCTCAAGTTGTTGTCGTCCTGTTCTGCCTTCACGAGGGTCCCTGCAGCGACGGGCTCCGGCTCGGGCTGCTCGAAGTCATCGTCGGCGGTTGGTGCCTGAGCTGGTGGCTCGGTCTTGGGCGGCGCGGGTTGTGTCGCAGATTCTTCGCCGTTGTCGTCGTAGAGACTAAATGTTGTCAGTCGTTGGGTGAGGTGGACTCGAGGATTACGGCACGTACTCGGCGAAGAGATCGTCATCTTCACCAGCGTCAGCCATGATGGGTGGCGGGGTCAGCGGTCGGCCAGAATATGCGCAACGTATTGAAAGGGCGGCAGTGGTTAAAGAAGAAATAAGGGTGGCTGGTGGTGGAAGTGGTTGTTGTGTGGACTGTGAAGAGCAAACAAGCTGATGAAGCGCGCAAAGAGAAGAGTGACCTGAAGAAGGTGGAGAGACCCCTGCAAAGTGATCGGCAGCCAAGCGAGAGAGTGAACCGCCGCAATCGTCACAGCACCACATGAACTACATACACATCATGAGCTAGCAACACTCTGTTATACCGCTGCAGTCGCAATGAATTTCAATAAACCATCTCATCAGGTACGATTGAATACACCAATAAATACTCACGTATACGCTAAGTCACGAACAGGAAATGCGCATGGTTGGTGTGTCCTTGCCCTCTGACAGCAGCGAGGCGCGGCGATCGAACGATATAGCCACTACGCGAGATCACGAGAGCTGACATGGACATTTGGGCTTTCATAGACCGGACAGAGTGAGCAATCATATGACGATCTCATACAAATACTTCTAATGCGACGTTCCAGTGCTGCATCCCCCTTCTGGCGTGCAGCATCGGCCAACAGCCAGCAAAGCAACGACTCGACCCGCAATGCTCAGCCTGAGCGCAAGGTGATCGGCGCATCATACTCGCATGCCGACATACTCAACTTCAACCAATTGTACGCGATCAAGCCGGTGACAAATTATGGCATACTGACGCCCCGCAAGGAACATCTCCGGGGATCGACCTCGGACACCGCCCGCGACTTCGAATAGCAATCGCAGCACACCTCCACCAGCTTCCCGGAATGCACGATCTCCGCCTTCGCGACCAGGGTACAGCAGCTTCCTCTCGGATTCAAACAATGCCTACGAAGAAGAGGAAGACGATGGTTTTGGTCTGGAGGACGAGGAGGACGAGTTCGGCCTGCCCAGCATAGCGAGCATGCGGAGGAGAGGGAAGCGGATCTCGAGCAAGAAGACCAAAGATTCTGGAGGGAGCAGTCACTTCTCACGATCGACGAGCAACAACAGCGTTACCAAGAAGGGAGTGCCAACAACAGCTAGCCCGGGATCGTGGGCATTGAACGATGGCGATGTGGCCTCTGAACGCGCGATACCTGCATACCCTTCCTTGAAACGTGCAGAGACCGGTCAAAAGATCTTGCGGCCTCAGTACAAGGATATACTTCGCGATCCAGCCAATAGTCTGCATCTGATCTCACATCCTCCCGTTACACCTGGTGCTTCAGCAAAGGAGGTCGAAGCTCACTCAGCTCGGATAACGCGCATCAATAAGTTCAAGAAGATCCTCCAGTCATCATCGATATCATTGTCGGAGCTTCGAGGCCAAGCATGGAACGGACTGCCCAGCGAAGTCCGCGCGATGACTTGGCAACTTCTCCTTGGATATCTTCCAACCTCTTCCGAACGACGAGTAGCAACGCTAGAGCGGAAACGAAACGAGTACCTGGACGGTGTGCGGCAAGCCTTCGAGCGTGGGACAATGGGCGCAGATCAACCTGTGCAAGCAGGGATCTCAGGGCCCGGATCGTCACCAGCACAAAACAGAGGTCGTGGAAGAGGTCTTGACGAGGCGATATGGCACCAGATTAGCATTGACGTACCGCGGACGAATCCACACTTAGAGCTGTATAGCTATGAAGCAACCCAACGAAGTCTAGAACGGATACTGTATGTCTGGGCAATACGGCATCCCGCGAGCGGCTACGTCCAAGGCATCAACGACCTCGTAACACCGTTCTGGCAAGTCTTTCTCGGCCAGTACATAACAGACCCCGATGTGGAATCTGGAATGGATCCTGGACAGCTCCCGAAGGCAGTCTTAGATGCAGTTGAGGCAGATAGCTTTTGGTGTCTGACAAAGCTTTTGGATGGCATTCAGGATAACTATATTCACGCGCAACCTGGAATCCAGCGACAAGTCTCCGCCCTACGAGATCTCACGGCTCGAATCGATGGAGCCTTGGCAAAGCACATGGAACAAGAAGGCGTGGAGTTCATCCAGTTCTCCTTCCGCTGGATGAATTGCCTCCTCATGCGCGAAATCTCCGTCCGTAACACAATCCGGATGTGGGATACATATCTTGTACGTTTACATCTCCCCTGTCCTCCCCGTCAGTTCCCACTAACACCCCAGTTTCTCCCAGGCCGAAGACCAAGGCTTCTCCGAATTCCACCTTTACGTCTGCGCCGCCTTCCTTGTCAAATGGAGCGACAAACTCCAACAGATGGATTTCCAGGAGATCATGATGTTTCTCCAGAGTTTGCCGACCAAGGAGTGGACGGAGAAGGATATTGAGTTGTTGCTGAGCGAGGCATTTATTTGGCAGAGTCTGTTCAAGGGGAGTAAGGCGCATGTTAGGCAGACGAGTTCCAGTGGAAGGGTCATGCAGCTTTGATACCAGGAATGTCATTAAGGCGGCTGAATTGGCACGTGCTGTGTACCGCTGGGAGTATGGGTCGTCTCTCGAGAGTGTTCATGCCGCCGTGGTCAGATGGATCCTGTCTGGGGTTTGCCTGGCTTGCTCTCCTCTGGGATTGGGCGTACTGAGGTCTCAAGGTTGCATCGAGATCCAGACTCGAATCGACTTACGACAGTGCGGTGTACATCCGATCTTCCCACGCTGCGTTCTGATCGCGAGATCGTACCTGGCCTTTTCCTCAGCTCACTTCTCGGTGTGACCATTCATCACAGGCAGCTCTTCCTTCATCAAGTTCACCAACCCTTCCTTCGGCGGCGAGAACTGTCTCAACTTCACGCCTGCCTCCTTGAAAATCTTCGCCGCCTCGTCGTCCATGTAATAACTGTTGCTATACACCACCTCCGTGATCCCAACTTGCACGATTTTGATGGTGCAAGTAAGACAAGGACAAGTATTGCAATACAACACGGCGCTATCGCCGATCCTCTCTCGCCCGGCTTCAAGCAGTGCGTTCTCCTCGGCGTGTATGCAGAGACAAGTACTGAGCGCGAGGCCCCCTGTACCGCCGCCATTACAGCGCGGACAGCCTCCTTCATTGCAATTGGAGACGTTCCTCGGCGTACCGTTGTAGCCCGTGGCCATTACACGCTTTTCGCGTACAAGGACACAACCGACTTGGCGGCGCATGCAGTTGCTGCGGCGGGCGGCGAGGGAGGCAAGGGTCATGAAGTAGTGATCCCACGTCGGTCTCATCCTGGAAGGGTCCGTAAGGTCAAGGCTGTCGAGAGAGGTCCGGAGATGTTTCAACGAGGTTGTGGAATTAAGGAGTTTTATTTGGGCTCTTGAGGCCATGGTAGCGAGGCCTGTGGAAGGAGAGTAGAGATGACCATCGTTCCTGATCACGAATTGTTCTAAAGTGGGCGGGGTGAGGCCTGCTTTGGCGCATCGGTCTTTGAAGCGTTGCCAGCGGAGGGAGATGGGGGCGTCAATATGCAGGAGGATGAAGAAGGGGCGTCTTGATAATACGTCGGCGATGGTCTCGTTGTATAAAGAGACTGTGGCGAAGTTGGTATGCCAGTGTTTTGTGGCGTGGTCGAGGAGGTCTTCGACTGTGGAGAAAGTGGTTTCGGGCATTGCAGTGGTGGTCTCGGGAACATGGGCTTCCGAAGCAGACTTTTCGACGCTGGGCGTGGAGGCATTCCGGGAGAGGGTGAGGACTTGGAAATTGTGTTGTTGGATGAGGTATTGCAGTACTGAGTGCTTGCCGGCGCATATGCCTGGAGGGTGTCAGTGAAGGCTGATCAGATAGGCTCGGAATACTATACCGCCGCAGATTCCTATGAGCATATTGTACTATACAACGCGTGGTTCCTCAAGTGTTGTATGTTCTTGCTGTGTTCCTTGTTCTGAGCATGCTCGATGGTGGCTTGTTCCTGCTACTCTACGCGTTCAAGTCGCGTCGACAGGGGTGTCGTGTGGCAGCGGCGCCCCGCAGTGCTTCGTCCCTGCAGATCAGTTGACGGTCCCGCCTGCACCTGCACCTCTTGCTCTCTCACAGCAGCTGCCCGTCAACAAGAGCACGAGACATGCGACTCGAGTGCGGCACTTTCTCTCGTGACCATTCACTCCACCCTAACATCCACCAGCGACACATTCGATCAGCGTACACTTCTTTAAGTTCGTCGCTACATTCTTATTTCCCAGAACCACCACAGCTGCCCACCAGCCGCAACTACCAGCGATAGAGTCGTTAGAAGAATTAGTAGGCACTGCGAAAGCCTATCTCCAGCTAGTGGACACACCAGACAGTCCCGATACACCAGACACCCGCGACGAACCTCCCGGCGGGAATCAGCGCAGGCGGCCGATCGGGCAATTACCGCAATCACCACCAGACAAGTCGACGATGCAGGACACCCTGAAGTTCGCGCCGTGGACGTCGGATGTCGATCTCTCCTTCTACACCGCACTCGCCTCGCTCAAGATCAACCATGATCGCCTTGACTCGTCCGCGCGTAGGGTGCTCGGACTGTACGAGATCAACCACAAGGACACGCCCGAACGTAGCGCTCGGATGCAGTTCAGCGGCACGGCACTAACCTCTGATGAGTGAGTTGACTTCTCCCTTCGTACGGCGCAATCTACTGACTCCTCCAACCACCAGAACACCCAAAAACTTCTTCCGAGCAGAAGGCAGCATTCGCAACTTCAACACCATCGAGGAGCTCCGACAGGTCGACAAGGCCGCTCACATAGAACGAGCAGGTCGTCAGATATGGGACGCTATAAAAGACGGAACAATCTATTCCTGCCCTTCACTTCTCTGCTCATTCTCCGCAGTGTGCTTCGCAGATCTGAAGAAGTACAAGTTCACATACCACTTCGCGTACCCTGCGATCCACTCAGATCCATCATGGAAGTTCGTTGCACCCAGAGACGTCCCTGGAGATACAACCAGGAAGCTGGATGTAAAAGAGACCGAGCTGCTCGTCGATGCAGTACAAACGTGGAGGTATAGCGTGGATAGCAGACAGCACGGCTTCTTCCTGGCGAAGCGATTAAGAAAGGATGTGCTGGAAGCAGAATGGAAGGTAGGCAGAGGAGAAGTCGAAGAGGAGTCTGAAGACGGCAACTTGTGCACAAAGCCGTCAAGGAGGAAATCGCGCACGAGCAGTCTTAGTGAGATGGGCTTCTTATGGTGGATCGGCTCGCTTTCCAGCTACGAAAACGGATTCTTCGAGAACGCTAAGCCAGAAGATCGATACGTGTGTTTTGCGGACCCTTCGACATACCCCGAACATCCGGGCTGGATGCTACGGAACTTGCTGGTCCTTGTGCGGCAAAGATGGCGTCTCGACAATGTCCAGGTCTTGTGCTATCGCGATACCCATGCACGCAGAGACCATCCAACATCGCTGTTGATGAATCTGCAATCGACCAGTCCTGTCTGGGAAATATCACAAGCCGAGCGCAATCGAGCGGCCCAGCAGATGAGCAGTAGCGCTGCTTTGACACCTGGTCAAGTCGATAGATTCGGCGAGCTCGTCTCGCAGAGGCCAACCGAGGAAGAAGCGCTCGCTCTTCGACCCAAGTCGCCTCCTGCGAGTGCGACAGAATTCACCAAAGTCACCGGTTGGGAACGTGCCGATCAGGGCAAAGTCGTGTCACGAACAGTCGACTTGGCTGCTTATATGGACCCCTCTAGGCTAGCAGATCAAGCAGCCGATCTTAACCTAAAGTTGATCAAGTGGAGAATTTCGCCCTCTATCGACCTGGATACTATCAAGCATACCAAATGTCTGCTCCTGGGCGCTGGTACATTGGGGGCTTATGTGGCCAGAAACCTCTTGGGCTGGGGCGTGAAGAAAATCACGTTTGTGGACAATGGCCGTGTCAGCTACTCCAATCCTGTACGACAACCACTCTACGTCCACAAAGACTGCCCAAACGGTGGTGCGTGGAAAGCGCAACGAGCGTCGGAGGCGCTTTCAGAGATACATCCTGGTATCGACTCTCGAGGTGTGGTGCTGAACGTACCAATGGCAGGTCATCCCATCATAGGAGATGAGACCAAAGCGCAGCGCCAATTTGAACAGCTGAAGGGGCTCATTGATGCTCACGATGCCATCTTCTTGCTTATGGACACACGAGAGGCCAGATGGCTACCTACAGTCATAGCCAAGTCCGCTGACAAGATTGTGATCAACGCAGCACTCGGGTTCGACACTTACATGGTCATGCGACACGGGCAGAGAGCTCCCCCTCCGCAGAAGCCAACTCAGACAGAACGTGCTGAAGGTACCGTCCTCACGCACCCTAAGGATGAGGAGGACCCTTTGGCGGCCGCAGCGTCAGATCCGATCGTCAATGGCGACGGTGCCAAGGGCGAGCCAGAAGAGTTGGGCTGCTATTTCTGCAACGATGTTGTTGCGCCCGCGGACAGCCTGAAGAAAGCTACGCTGGATCAGCAGTGTACCGTGACCAGACCAGGCGTTGCCCCAATAGCGTCAGCTCTGGCCGTCGAACTTCTTGTGTCGATCACACAGCACAAGCTCAAAGGACGAGCGCCGGCGCCACCTGGTCCGGTGGATACTTCCATTGCTCCAGCACCTCCTACGGACCCTGCTCTGGAAGGTTCTCATCCTCTCGGCACCGTGCCACATCAGCTCCGCGGCTACATGTCTACCTGGCAGACTCTGCAGGTCAGGGGCACATCGTACGACTGTTGCGCCGCCTGTTCGCCGAAAGTGTTGGAAGCCTACGAGCGTGATGGCTGGGAGTTTGTTAAACGGGCCCTTAACGACAGGGACTACGTAGAGGAGATCTCGGGCCTGGCCGAAGTGCAACGCAAAGCTGAGGAAGCTGCACAGGCGATGGAGGCGCAGGAAGACGATTGGCCTGAAGACGACGAGGAAGGTGAGCTGATATAGAATGATCAGCCGAAGCACGTGGGGGTAGGCCCTTCGACAGCGGCGAACCCAAGATCGGACTCTCCCCATGCGGATCCTCCGACAGCACGACTATCGCAGGCCGAAGGGAAGCGGCCTGTTCAGCCAGACCGACCACCTGCTCTGCCCGCCAGATACCGCATGACTCAAGGAAGGAGAATGAAATGGATCCAGGTACAGGTGCAGGCGGCTATTGACCAGAGTGCAGCGCGTTCGACACGTTCCTGGTATCCTGGAGACGATCAAGCGTGGCTTGCAAGCGCAGCGGGTGGGCCCCATGTGCTCTTCCCCAGACGTCTGGTCAACGAAGTCTATGCCGAGCTAGGGGCCAAGGCAGAACAGGAAGGCAGGACGTTCTCAGGCGGTCCAGCTGACGTGATGTGGTGGAGACTTGCTGTGAATCATATAGGGAGAGAAGGTACGAGGAAGAGGGTGGAGAGGTGGATACGGCGAATTGATTTGGCATTGGCAGAGGAGGATCGTTACAGCGTTTGACCCCCGGGGATCAGAATGTCCACCATGAGGAGATGAAACAACGAGTATGTGGTACGGAATGCGAGGACAAGATGGATGACTTTTCTTCGAGAGAGTATGACCGCCGGTAGAGGTCTAGTGCAATCGCTGCCCTTGTGGTCAGTCCTTTGGCCAGCTTTATGGCGGAAATCCCTTCAAATTTCCACTTTCTCGATTCCCGAGGAAAGTTTTCGCATACCCCTGGCGACGTGCTTGCGATGCCCGGAAACACTGTAACGACTATCGAATTCCGATCTCGACCGCCTCATCCTTAATTCATACTGCTCCAGCCGCAGCTGCTGTCTTACAACGTCCTTCTTCGGACGAGTATCGGTTATCCCTCCAGGTATCGACCTTCACCAGAACTTTCTTCGCAAGGCTAGCTTGTATCGGGCCCATATTACGAATATCTTCGACCGCTTCTTCGTCCAACGAGTAAATGTTGGCGCTCTCATTACCATCTGGGTCGGAGACGCTGTCACGACTCGAGCGGTGCCAGATTATCTGGTGGAGTGTCCTGGTCCCCCAGAAGATGAGCAATGCTTCGGCGCGGATTTAGCGGGAGCCCATGAGAAGAGATGGGATGGGTCAGGTTGCCGGCGCATCGTCATCCTAGCTGCTGAGTGGGAAGCAGACCTGTGAGTTCTCATTCAGAGCGGTCTCGTAATTTTGGTCTTTGAGCTGGGGAGCGAGGGTGAAGAGGACGATACGAGCTGTTGAAGGAAGTTGCGATGATGGCTGTTTCCTGGAATGCCGTCAGTCTTGCTGATGGCCATGACGTTTTTGGACCCATTGCTGTTTGATGCCTTCGTGGATCTTGCCGGCTGCGGCTGAGAGCATGTCGTTGAGCGCAGTTGTTTTGAGGTATGGGTGCTCATCGCGAAGTTGGTCTCTGAGAAGCTGGAGCAACTTCTCGCAGACTTGATCTGTGGTGGGCGGTGTCACTATGGTTTTGATTTGCTGGATGTGGTGTCGACTCAGAGCGGTGGTGCCAGACAAGCAGAAGTACCGCAGCGAGGCGAGGCAAAGGTCGGGATTGGAGGACCACGTAAGGCGCCATTTTCACATGGCGCCAACGACATACTGGGATCGCCAGTAGTACTCGACCTCGATAGCGTAAGCTGACTCAGCATACTGCTCGTTTTGAGGGAGCCACAGCTCCCTTGGACCACGCGGCTCAGTCAACCCGGTAATTACGCTGCTATCCCTACGAGTTGAACATTCTGTCTGCTCTCTACAAGAACCTTCAGAAGTTGCAGTGGGCTTGCTACCTTGGACATTCTTCATTTACGGATTCTGACTCTTTATCAATATTGCAGGCCTCGGACTCGATTTCTTGTTGCGCAACACCCTAGCGTCCGCATCTGCATCGTTTACGAACGTTCACGACCTTGGTACGAATTCCAGACTGCTCAGGGGCCAAAATCTTCACCACCTCATCAGTACATCGCATGAGTAGTCAGCGGCAAGCCGAATATCCGTTAGCCTCCTCGACATGTTTGACCTCCAGCTCGACCTCACCAAACCCGCTGCAAGCATCGGAATCCAATTTCGGACAAGTGGTGCTCGGTAGCCTTGTCAAGATAGCAATTTCCGACGATGTAGCGCGTCTTATCGTTGGACTCCCTGCCTCACGTCTGAACCACGACCTTGGGGGCCTTCCCAGCCCATAACATGGGCGAGGTCTCCGCGCGGAATTGACGAGAGGCCCACATCAGGTTCGGGAGAGCGGTGATGTTACTTTCGATGTAGCGGTCAATAGACACAATCGCACAAGCATCAAGACGTGAGTCCATGCGAGCGCGTAGACCTCGTTGCGAAGCTCTCGAGGAATGGAGAAGGAGGTTCGCGCTTTCTGAAAAACCATGGCGATCTCTCTATTGAGATGATAGAACAATAAGACGGTAAAGTCGTCATACGTAGGACTCACTGCTGCTCGATGTTTTGAGCCATCTTGCTGATGGCGTTGTGGAGGGAGGCCGATAGCGTATCGTGTTTGAGGTATGGAAATTTATCGCGGAAGCGTGTCACAGCCGAAATACGGACGTCATCCTAGACTTGATCGCTGGCTGGATCTTAAGTCATGGTGGCAGTATTATCGTGAGCGTCGTATCAAGAGGAAGTGGAAAAGATGGCGAAAGTGGAAGTGCAGAAGTATATGCGCGCGTGAGCTTTACGTAAATTGCAAGCTTCACATGCAAAACTTACGGATGATCTAGCGTAGCGCGCTCAGTCAGAGACTGTCGAACTCCGCTCCAACCGCAGGCTGTGATCGTGTCGAAATGGT
Organism: Dothistroma septosporum; assembly: GCA_002236755.2. Taxonomy (NCBI): domain Eukaryota; kingdom Fungi; phylum Ascomycota; class Dothideomycetes; order Mycosphaerellales; family Mycosphaerellaceae; genus Dothistroma; species Dothistroma septosporum. The sequence goes on from NBZP02000006.1 coordinate 1,965,320, forward strand.
GATAAAAGCAGTGTCCCGTAGAGAAGCGTTCATCTCATTCACTAACGGTCCCATACTGCGGTCGTTCTGATGTCTCAAAAGCCGCCTTGACTCCACAAATTTGCCTCCACATCTACCTCAAGCTCACTCCTTGTCTATTGTCCCGCAGAGAGCTTGCGTATCTTGACCGCCTCCAGTCGAACGTCCAGAGCTCCCAGTACAAGCATCCTGGAAATCTGCGATCTCTAGAGGTGCATCTTTCTCTCCTCATCGATCCGGTACCAGGGATAGTGGATACAAACCCTGTTCAGTATAGCGCACTATATCGGCCACATCCTTACAAGTTTTGATAGATCGTCGTGAAGATCAATCCCAATTCCGACAGTTTTCCAATTGAGGCGATCCAAAAAGATTCAACGCCCAGGACTGCGACCTTGTTGTCCCAGAAGAGCGCAAGAGCTTCGTTGCGGATCTGCTTCGAAGTGCTCAACAACTCCAGTGAGCCTGAGAGCAGTTTTCTGACTCTATGCTTATTGGGTCGAATGTTCTTTGTCTTTCCATGTTGGTTGATAACAAGCTCACATATCGTGTTCCTCAGTTCTACCGATAGAGAGAAGTTCGAGCGTGCTAGTGAGGACCTCCATAGCCGTGCTCTACGGGAGTGAAGCACGCCGGAACACATCAAAAGCATTGATGAGTTACTCCTTGACGAGGTCATCGTCGATAGATGCGACAGACCAGTCAGGTATGCCCTCAATGCCAGCCTACGACAGACACGGGAATTGCTCGCGCCGTTGCTTCTCGAGCATCTCAGGAAGGTCAGATTTCAGTGTCGCAGAAAATGTTGAGGCCATGATGTTAGCTTGAAGGGTACCTTAGGGTGCTGCAGTGCTATTGCGGAGGAATAGTCGTGAGATGAAGAAGAACAGGTCTGCGTTAACGAGAAATCTTTTGGTCTCGAGTCCTGAAGCGCATCTTGCCGCTACGTCTGCTTGAACGCCGCTTTGACGGCTTATTAATTCAAGACCTTGCGCTCCTCTCACTGCCTGTATCAGGTGTATCGACAGAATCTTGCAGGTCACGGACCCATCTCAACCTTCCTTCTGCGAAGATCTCGCCAGTAGCTGGCATGTGATTGCCGCCTTCGAGTAGCAACGTCCGCACAATGACTTTGTCAGGCATGGCATCCTGGTGATGGTAGATGTGGCTTGTACACGTCGGGCAGAAGAAACAACGGACATCCTTTCCAGAGGCCCCTTTGTAGGTATAGATTTTCGGCTGACCTTTTGTAATCACGAGGTCCTCCTTTGCGATGATCTGGTTGCAGCTATAAGGACCACCTCCCAGCTTCTGACAAGTGCTGCAGTGGCAAAGGACATGCTCTGCCTTGTCGAGCTTTGCGGTCCAACGCATTTCGCCACAGTGGCATGAACCAGATAGAGCACCTCCTTTGATTGAGGGATGTGGTGCTGCCGCACCGAAGAGAATGCCGTCCCGAATGTCTACCACCACACTGTCCTCGATTAAAGGCTTGGCGTTTCGCGAAAACTCAGCATGGATCTCGTCCTTTGTGAGATAATAATCCAGATCTTCCTGACTTGCAAATTCAAGCACAAAGCCATGCGTAAGACCCATACTGAATGGCTCCCAGCTGCGATTCTTCCCCATTCGCATGGACTTCATGTATGGTTTCCCGTCTCGCAGGCATCTGGTCTTGAGAGCCGTGAATGCCGAGAAGTGGTCCTCGAACTGTGTCCAAGTGATGTCCGGCTTGTACTTGAACAGCACAATGTGAGTGATAGTATCTGTCATGGTCGGGCAATGTAGAGTAGGTGAGACTGCACGACGCAGCGATCATGCGACATGGCAACAAATATCAAGGCCACATGTCCAGACTAACCTTGGCCTCTCCGCACGACATTGTATGCAGGTAGACGCCTCATGGCATCGTTCTCCGTACAGCAAGAGTCCGCTCACGGAGAATTCTACCCTTTTCGACCAACGGCAAGAGTTCCCGGTGGCCAGCTGCAAGTCGGCACGAGGTCATTCTGCGAGTCAGAGTCTCGAGAGTACATATTGTGGTGATTAGGAAACATGATGGCCATGGAAGAGAACGGGAGCCGCATGTGTGTGTATGGTATTCTAGGAGCTCGAGAGAACGTTGATGGTTGGAAGAAGCCCCAGGTGTGTGAACGGAGTGTCGTGATGGCGACCACGCTCTCATTGGCTGAACAAGCGAGCGAGTCCTCGACAAAACAAATGACGAGTAGACTGCAGAAAACAAATGTTGAACATCAACACAACAAATGACAGACAGTCGACGACATGAGAATGGAAACGACGGCATTACATCAACTCCATCGTCACTATTCACATAGATACATATCAACCACATTCGATCCGCTTTTCCATCAACCTCGTCAATATCACCCCTACAACCTGGCGAGGCCAGTGATCTCACGGTTGACCTGGTAGTCTGGAACGCGCATATCCAAAGCACGGCCAGTGTAGCCAAGGTCTTCAGCGGTGAGAACGGCAGCCTTCTCTCCGATGAGGAGTGCAGTGCTGTAGGTGTTGCAGCCGACGTTGTCTGGGCAGATGGACAGATCGGCGACCTTGAGGTTCTTGACGCCGTGGACGTTGAGGCGTTCGTCGAGGACACCGTGCTTGACGATGCTGTTGCCGTCCTTTGGTGCCATAGAGCACGTTCCTGCATAGGTGTTAGCAGTGTGGTGCAAACTAAGTGGATGAAATTGTAGTTCTGCTTACCCAGAGAGTGCCAGGTGGTCTCGACGTGTCGCTTGACCCACTCTTCGACGGCGAGGAGATCATCTTTGCTGTACTGGAGGTCCTCCTGGATATGTTGCTGGGAATTGTTCAAGTATGATGGCTCTGGACCCTTTCCGGCCTCCTTTGGAACGGTCCAGGAACCGACCTGGATGTTGGCGGTGATGTGGTCTGGGCCAGCATATGCGTTGGTGGTCTCGAGATCCATCTCCTTGCAGCGAGCCGGAGAATCGTACGCGTAGAAGGGGTGCTTGTCGATAACCTCACCAGCATAGGCATCCATGCGGCGAGCAGTCTCACGAGACTTGATGTAACCCCAGACCATTGGTGCCATGTCACGGCGGTCATTCATGAAACCAGCGTCGAAGTCTGGAGCCTCATATGGGTTGGGGCTGCTGACGTGAGTGAAGCCACGAGAGAACGGGTACTCCAAGAAGTGGAACATGCTGAAGAACTTGCCAGGTGGAACATGCATGTGGTCGCCGAACCAGCCAGCAACGACAGCCCAATGCATGACTGGCTTGTCGGGCTTGTTCTTGAAATAGCTCTCCCATCCAGACAAGAACTCTGGGAATGGCCAGGACTTCATCCACTCGAGCTCTTGCTCGGTTGGACGAGCCTTGACACCGGCCTCGATAGCGTTCGTTGCCAGTGGACCAGTGCCGTTGAGCTCCCATTGGCTAAACACCTTGTCCTGAACCTCCTTGTTGCCTCGGACGAACTCATCGAACGACTCGGCCCATGGCTTGGCACGGTATAAAGAGAAGTACAGGTAGTGGTCCTGGAAGTTGAGACCGACACCGGGAAGCTCGATGAGTGGCTTGATGCCAGCCTTGCGGAGCTTCTGACTATCACCGATACCAGAGCGCTGCAGGATCAATGGGGAGCTGAGAGTGCCACCGCTGACGATGATCTGCTTGCGTGCCCTGTAGATTCTTGAGTGGTTCTCGTTGGGGTGAAGGGGCTTGGTCGGGACAGTCTTGACACCAACAGCCTTGTTGCCCTCCAAGATGACCTTGTCGACCTTGGTGTTGCAGACAAGGTGCAGATTCTCATAGTGTTGACGGGTGCTGTGGATGTAGGCGTGTGCGGAGTCAGAGCGTCTTCCGGTATCCCGGTTGATCCACTTCAGCCAGTGCTGAGCTCCGTGGCCGGTATTCAAGTCCTCGCAATCATCACTAACTGGAATGCCTTGGGACTCGGCAGCACGCAGGAAGTCTTGCATGACAGGATAGGTGTAGTTGCCGAAGGAGACCTTAATTGGGCCATCGAAGCCATGCAGATCCCGGTTCTGGCAAGCTCGTTGGTACGTCTCGTGCTTCTTCATCAATGGGATCAGCTCCTTCGTGGTCCATCCCTTTGCTTGGAAGTCATCGTAGTCGGAAGCCGAGGCACGGGTGTACATCTGTTCCAGGTCAGCCACCGCTTTCACCTCGCCGAAGTACCGTCACTTACCATGAAATTGATCGAGGAACCACCACCCAAAATATTGGCACATGGAACGATTGCCCGGCGGCCCGATAGCCATTCGGATGGTCGAGAGTAATAGAACGTTGCAGTCTTGCTGTCCAATTTCATGTTCTTTGGGTAGATACCTGGACGGAACACCCACGGGTTGTTAAGGTTGCTCTCACCGCCCTCGATGAGCATAACCTGGAGCTTGTGGTCCAAGTTGGCCAGGCGGCCAGCCACGACACAACTAATGTTCGTCAGTATGGTGTTCACATTCCTCAGATGGTACTATCACTGACCCACATGATCCTCCGCCGCACACAATGATATCGACCTCGTCGGGAATCGTCATACTGGCTGATACCTCAAAACGATCACAGACAAATTCTGTCTTGCTTGGTTGATGAGGTTGGAGGGCTGGAGAGGATGCCCGAGGGATGAGAGTCAGAAACACCCAGACCAGCGTGGTACAACACGCTATATCAACTTCATATCCCCGCACAACATCTGTGTCCGGGGAAGAGGAGCTTTGCTGTCCCACGTCCTCAGTGCATGGATTGACAAGGGACTGTCTGATGAGACGGAGTCCGTGCTGCAGGGCAGCTCGCGCCACGCCGGGTCAAGTGAGTGTCTGCAGGCCGCTGCCGATTATCAACGCACGGGTCGGACGTGGCTCTGCTAGCTGGCTCAGTCCGTGTAACAGCATGATCCTCCTGAGACAAGACGGACTCTACCATGTTGCGCACAGCAAGAGTATTCAGATGCCTACGTAACTATATCAATGGCAGCCGCAACAAGCGAAAGAACTGCCTACTGAAACGTCGAGCCACAGCTCGAGACCAAAGCAGCGGGTGCGGAGAACCCAGCAAAGATCCAGCATCCGTCCTGCTGCGATGTGCTCGAACAGACCAAGCCGACCGAATCGAGCTGCTGCCAGAATCGATAATGAATACTGGTGGGAGCTTGTCGATCGTCTACGACTTCCCTGCGTCTCTGGCGACATGCCCCAAGATCCTCGCTCAAACAGCATCTTACGGTATACAGTGCTCTGTCCCGATCACATTCCACCATCTGCAATCCATCATCGATGGCCTCCGATACATGAGGTCGTTATAGGAACTGATCCACCTACAGCTTCGCGGCACGCCAACAAAGGCCTCCGTACGCCATCCGGAACTCTGTCTTCCTTCTGTCCAACAGCGACGCCCTGCACGCCCAGTATACAGACCCTGAGCTGTCTCATCTACGGCGATTGGATAGTGGAGAGCTGCCCATGTGGATATGTCGCTCGCGGCTGGATCCTTCTCCACGTCTTCCCTGAACTCTCTCCACACTCCAGCAAGCGCCATTCCTGCAGCACACTACAACGTTGCGGGGAACCATGCATCTCGACCATCAATTTCGCATGCTTGCGACGCCGGCTTCCGCTCTCACAGGCGTCCACTCGTGTGATGTTAAGGGAGCGCTGTCGAATCTCCCACTATCACGGCGAAGACTGATCACGGTCCCGGGCAATCGAACGCGATTCCGGAAGCAACGGAGCACCTAGGGAGGGAAGAGCCTTGTTATGTCGATGGACATGGCATGGAAGGGAGTTGTACCTGTAGGAGAAATAAAGTATCGTGACCCTGCCGGGAAACAGTTACCTGCGAGCTGTTACATTTTTACTCCGCACATCAGCAGCGGAGGGCACGAGCATGCTGCATCAGCTCTCAAGACAACCGGAGCCGCCCAGCCGCTACCGAGCAGCACGCCTGCAGACGATTCGCGTCCTTCCCCATTCAGAAGCAGGTCACTTCGATACAACCGGTGAGATCCTCGTGCCGGTATGCCGAGTTCAGAGCTCTCGCCCGTCTAGGAAATTGACATGAGGTACGCACTGCACGGTACGAAGGTGCAGCGTACCATTGTTGAAGTAGCTGTACGAATCGCGGCAGCTTTAAGCAGGCACGCAGAGTACGTATCACTCGAAGCGTATGTCCGGCGAGCGAGCTGCGATTTGTGTAACAGATGGTGCAAGATCCCCATCTACCAGGACTGTGCAACATGCTAGTAGGGTTGACAGCTCCAGTGCTGTACACCGGCATCGTGGACCGCTGAAACGGGGCTATTGGTATAGCTGTTGTTCGGAGTAGGACGACTTGGCCCTCATATTTTGCATGTCTCGATACCAGTTGCTTGCACCATACACTGCTCGGTTGAGAAGAGTCGTCACCGAAGCTCACTTCGAGGGGGCCTGTAGGGTAGTACCACCGGTCATGCCACTGCTGCCCTGCTCACGATATGTCTCAGCGACACCTGACCCAGGAACAGTGATCTCGTTCTAATAACGATTTTCAGATTGGAGAATCTGCCTCATATCCAGCTAGATCTACATATGATGAGAGAGCCATTCTACAAAGCGGCTTGAAAAGCTGCCGCTCCACATTGGGTTGGGTCGTTGTAAGTGTAAATTCCTTGCAAGCAAGACTCGCCGTATCGCTCCACAAAGCTCCCTTGCTCCTTGTCCGCCAATGCCGATCCGTGTCAAACTTCATGTATAGTAAGTCCATCTTCCAGGTTGTCCTCGTCGTATAGATCTTCAATGACCTCCTCATTTCGATGTACTCCATGATGTACTGCTCCGTCGTATTCACAATCGTCAGCAGCGTCCTGCATACCTTCCCATTCCTCCGGGTCGTCCACGATGTCGCTATGGGCAAGCGGAATCTCTTCGTCAACCTGAGTGTCGCCGTCTTCATATCTTGACTCGAAATGGCTGTGGGGGGTAGGATATGCAAACGGGGTTGTGCCTCTGGCTCGACTACTAGCTGCTTGGCTACTCCGGCCAGGGACAAAGTCTTCTGCAGGGCTCCACCTGGGGGTGAAGTTGACTCCACGTCGCTCGAGTTCTGGAGAAGTGGATGTTCGTTGACGTTTGGAGAAGTACTCTGGTGAGGACTCGACGGTGTTTGCGACAGGCTCAAGCTCGAAGGAAGCGACACGTCTCTTCGATGACACATTAATGGCAACGGACCGAGGCGGAGTCGCGCTGGGCAGCGAAGAAGAACGTAGCTGCGATGGCCGTGGAACGGCTGGCGAAGATGCAGAAACGTGTTTATCGGCACCTGCGACAGCGTCTCCATCGGCCGTGATGCCCCAAGGCGACTCTTGCTGGTCCTCGAACGACGAGTGGACGCTGATGGCATGATCAAGGCGGTCGTTGTATGTCCAGCAAGCTTCGATTAGACTATCGATTGTCTGCACGGGATGTGAGTCGCCAGGCAAATCACAGGCAGGTAAGTCTTTTAAAGCAAGCCACGACCAGCCAGGCTGAGATGGCTGCGTGTATGCCTCCGGCGTGGTCAGGTATAGCCTTCGCTCGCCATCGTTGATCTTCATGAACACACTGGATTCCAAGAACTCTGCAGTCCACGATGTAGATGTGACCATTTCAGCTGAGCTTAGGAATCGCAGTCGAGTAGACTTCTTAACTTTCCGCAATGGGATTAAGCGCTCTTGCAACCCTTGATATGTGGCGGCCGGGTCGGGTATGTTCTTCTCAGGGTTTAGCACATCTCCAAATGTAGTTGAGAGGGTGCTGCAAATATGCCGCGCGTCTGGAGACTGCAGGGTCATGTCGCGAACGAGGCCGCGGCTTGCCAATCTCTGGAAGACGGTGCCACTTGGCCCACAAGCCTTGGGAGACAGCCATTGGTTCTGCGTCTGCCGAGCCCAAGCCTCGATCGATTCTGTCGTCCAGGCCCCGCTGCTGGCCGTTGAGATGAAGGATGATCCAGATGCTGGCCGCGAACCACTCCATTCATCAAGAGCTTGTGTTGCTGACCGGATCGAATGTCGGGTAGACTCGCTTGCAGAGAACCAAATACCTGGCAGCTGTCGACCAAACGGAAGCAACACAACTTGGACGTGCCATGGTCGCGCCGTGGTTGGCAATGCTGCACTTTCGAGGCTGAGGACGCGAGACTCGAGAGTGTCAATGCGCGGACCTGTTTCGGCGGTTGCAGCCAATGTTGCAAGCACAACGGCTTCTGTCTGAGCAGCCGCATGCTCATCGAACGATGCATCTGATGCGAATGAGCCGGTCTCCATCGAGAGCAAACGCCGTTTTTCCCTGCTTGTTGGCTTGTCAGACTCTTCAGTCTCCTGACTTGTCTTCGACTGATCCTGCTCTTGGCGCCAGGTCTCGAGTTCGCCGACTCTGCCATCTACAGCATCGAGCCGTTCGTGTGTTTCATCAGCTTCTTGAAAGCGGTCCTGTTCAACGCGCCAGTGCTCAAGATCCAACAGGCGACCATCCTGAAGGTCAAACCTGTCTTGTAATTGTTCACTTGGCATCGTCTGGAACGACATGCTCTCTAAGACATTGATCCTGCGTCCATAGTCGAGTATCGTATTGCACATCTCTTGGATCGATAGCGAAGGACCCATACTTGTGGCAAGAAGCTGTGTATGCTGACTGCCACCTGTAGGGACAGCATGATCATGTCTCGATGTTGTGCTGGCAGCGATAGGGCCGGGTGGGCGAGCCATGGTGCCTCGAGTAGGCGTGGATGCAGCCCGTGGCATAGGCGCTACGCCTCGGAAGTCAGGTGTCCCTCGCACGCTTGGTGTGGCTACTTCAGTGGCACTGTACTCATCCGTGCGATTGAGGTTGATGGTAGCGGCCGGTATGTTCACTGGCGGTGCCATGGGCCGGATCTGTTGCATTCTCGCTCGAAGCTCACGAGTAGGACTTGCCCGTCTTGGCTCATCGCAGACGCTGGGCACAGCGGTGGACGGAAGTCGTGTAGTATTGCCCGACTCTCCAACATTGTCTTGCTGCCTTGCAAATCCATTGAGAGCCTGCCATAGCTTCGTATTGATAGATTGTGCCTGCGAGGAACGCTGTGAAGTATCAACTATGCCGAGTCCAGCAGCATCAGGCCTGCCAACGTTAGTAATGCCATTTCCAGACCCGGCAGGTGTCGCTATCAGCTCACTCCAGGTTGGAGCAGGCTGAACACCAGTCTGGGTCGTAACGTCCGCCGGCTGAGTTGGGTACAGATTCGCCGACTGCACGCATTGCACCGTCTCCTTGGGTGTGAACGGGTTCACAATATTGTCATGAAAGCAGGCGTGGTGTTGACACCAGCACACGGCCGGCTCTCGAATCTGGTTGTTTAACCAGAACCTCTTACAACCACATATCGGCGCCTTTCCACCAGCAGACAGATCTCGAAAGCCGCACGCTCCATTCGGGAGCTCGACTATCCTGCTGCCGCCGAAGTGAGCCGCCATTGGCGGACCACCAATGGCTGTAGGCCACCTAGCATACCATATTTACAACAGAAGGTATGGAGTATAGGATGTTTCGTTGGCGGTCGCAACAGCTTCAGTCTTTGCACGCAGAAACTACGGGAGGTCTACGGGCTCGGGAAGCTATATATGGGCAGGGTGAGATCTCGAGGGAGGTTTCGCGGGAGGTGCAACAAGGCGTTCGAGGCTTCGTCAATGGGTGTGTGCGTCTGATGGAAAAGGGTGCGGGTGGTGCAAGAAACACGCAAGACAGTCGCCGACCAAAAGACAGTCACAACGTGCCCCACGCTAGATAGACGCCTTGACAGGGTGCTGTCGCCGCGTAACCTATAGCGCGATCACATGACAGTGATATGATTCGTGCGGTCTGAGCTCCGCGGTATCATCCCACCATGATAGGGAGCCCGCCTCATCCGCTGCGGCCGTTGCCTTGACATTCACTTCTGCACGAGCAACAATTCCACCATGACGAGGTCATGTCACGCGACAATGAGCATGCGCTGGAAAATGCACCTTCACCATCGCTATGGCTGTCACCATGGCGGCTGCGGGGCAACGCAGCTTTCCAACGTCAAATCTTGACACTGAGGCACAATTTATGATCATTACATTTCAATACCTAGACGACTACATCTGTGAGAACAGATCTGATCGCCCATGGGTCTGGTCTGGTCCGATGATGGAACAGGCTCATTGTCACCCTTGTCCCTCCGCTCGAAGCAATAGGCATACTCTGCACGAGTGATATCCATTGCGAGGTCTACACTGCTTCTAGTGATTGAGCATGGCGCAGCGCCGCTTGTACCAACCATGAATTGAGTGTCAAATAGCCTCGCAGCAGCACGCAGCCGCCTTGTTGCGGAGATCGACCTTAGCGGTCGAGTCGGCCTGAACGTTGCGGTGTAGCGACAAGATGGACTGGCCTTGAGAACGGAAGTCAAGGTACTGAGCGAGATACTACTTCTCCGGCACAGCAGTCACTTATGCCACGAGCGCCTTGTTCTCTGGCGAGTGCGGCCTGTCCACGATTGGTCTGGTAGCACGAGTTTGGAGAGAACTCTTGCGGAACCCCAATCCATTGATAAGGCCAAGTACGGTTGACATCTGCGCCACAGTAGAGCTTCAATATTTCCACAGTGCTCGAGATCGGGTTTTGCGCGAACTACACAAAGTCAGTACGACATGGCTGTGCGGTACTAATATGGAGGCTTACAAGTGATCGCTGGGCTATGAAACAGAAAAGCCGTCGGGGTTAACGACCGGCAGGATATACAGGTAATAGTGGTCCAAAATTGTAGCAGATCCCATCTCATTGGCCTGTTATTCCCTGATCATGTTGTATGCGATGTACTCAGCAGAGCTGAGAGGAGATTCGAGAGGCGCATAATAATGGTGTGGATAGACTGGAGGGCAGGACGGCAGATTCACAGTGCGAGCGGGCGGATTCAATGTAGCAGACAGAATGTAATCCACAGATTGCCGCGGCTCGCAAAGCTGTTTACTATCATGTCTGATGTAGCCATACCTCCGACCCGTCCTAGGCGCCGTCGCGCAGTACCATGTCCTCTTGAAATCTGTGCAGATCTGCAGCGTGGTGCGATCTATCAAAGAAAGCATTGCAGGAAGCTTCGCGCCAAGTGTCACCAGGAGTAGATGAGGTCGTGATGGGCATCGTGCTGTCTCGGCTGCCATTCGCTCAACTTGCTTGCGATAGGCTATCTGCTCTTGCAAGAATAGCACTTCCTGCTTGCAGAGCTTGCAGCCGTGGCTACCCGTCTTGTGCGGAGTAGATGACATCTTCGCTGTATGTTCAATGATCTTGCTGGGCGCCCAATAGCACTTCGCCTAGCCGAGCAGGTGTCAAGCTTGGCCAAGACCCAGCAAGCTTCGACAGCGAGCCACTCACATATCGTAAGAGCTGAGGTGACGTGATGTACTGGGTGTCTGCATAATATCCCGATAGCTCATCTGCGCTCATGGACAGTCATTGAGGCAAGCGACATGTTCCTTCATTAAGATGAAGTGAATCTTGAGGGCGCTTCCTGGACGAAAGCATCGAGGCGGAAAATCATTCAGCCTGAAACATTCTCACGTCCATCTCGAATATGAAGCCTTGAGATAGTAATAGCGTTGCTACCAGAAGAGGTGCGTCGGAAACTGTGATGGGAGTTTCTCCAAGACTGGTGCAGATACTGCTCGTTCGTCACTGGAGTCGAACGTCTGTTGTTGCTGCTGTGGTTGCGCCTGCAATCGTGCCGGATTGCCATTGTGCGAGATGGAGAATAGTGCTTCAGCAACACCACGAGTCTCCTCGCTGTATCGTCTCTCGTGCATGCTAGTCTTCCGATCTGGTGGCGGCTGCCAGTCTGTGCTCGGACTTTGACTAGTGTTTGGATAATTTTGCTGGTGTCCGTTTGGGTATGGCGAAATCAGTCCGTTGTCGCGTAAGATGGTATCGCTCAATGGCTGCGTTGCGATCATGGTCGGTTGAGATGATGACGGTTCGTGGGAATGACTGTCTCGATCGTGGCTGGCCGTCATTGATGGCTGTGGGGGTATCTCTGGCGCTGGCCTTGACGCGGTCATGGTGCGATGCCTTTGCCAGTCTCTGATGCTCTCTAGCCTGTTCAATGGGTATCGTGTCCAGTATTCCAGTCCTGACATGCTGCCGGTCCACGTCTGGTGGCTTGGAGCCGTGCTTGTGTTACCTAGATCGCGGTACAGCGCACTTGCGACAGTACTGTCTGGCACTTCCTCGAGGAGACTCAGCAGTAATCTCTCGCTCTCCTGAAGGCGATCTTGTAGCGATCTGAGATAGTCTTTCGCCGGTCCACGTTTCTTCTGATCGCTCCACCAGCACTCCTCGTTATGCATTCTGCACTGGTCGCATCGCGGCTTCACTCCAGAGCATTTTTGCCGCTTGGCTCGACATACAGCGCAAGCTGCAGTGATTCGCGACCGACGCGGCTTATCCGACGCGCCTGCGGGCATTGCGGATGATCCGTTATGCATTTAAATATGAGTGTTGATGGCAACAGAGAAGAGGCAGAACTTAGAAGTGGTGCGGCTCATCCTGGGGTCCGAGGCAGTCGCGAAGCTCGGATGAGTGCCGCCGCCGATGAAACTTCGTCTCCAGCCCAATATCTCCATCACCATAATGGGTGCTTGTCATTGTTATAAAATCTTCCAGGGAAGCGAAGATGACCCATTGCGGCCGCTGTAGCCGCCATGGACGCACAAGAGTCGCCTGTCAGCAATCATGAGACGGGCTCTTTGACACAGCCATCGCCCCACGAGAGCCGGTTCATCGGATCTAGTTCAGGCATATATTTCATCAACATCGTAAAGCAAGCATTCGAGTCCTCTGCCCAGCAGTCGGAGCCTGGATACTTGCCTGCGGCCGAGGACACCGTCGGTGGCGAGGATGACTACGCCTCTTCGACCAGGAACTCACCCGAGCGAGCCAGAGGCTTCAATGTAAACATCAGCAGCTACCGGACGATTGAAGTCGACAACCACACTCGACTCGGCACGCTTCCGCCCCATGAAACTGCGCAAGCCAATGCTATCAGCTACTTCAAGACATGGCATCCAGTCCTTCCATTCTTGTCGGGGCCCGATTTCCTGCAGGAACTGGAGGCACTGTACCAGGATCCAAGGACCAGCTCAGCACCTTGCACGATACCAGTAAATCGACGTCGTCTATGCTACATCGTTATATTCCAATGTGTACTCAGTATCGGATCACACGCCCAAGCTGCTGGTGGCAGCGATGTCCCATCTCGCTCAAGCTTGCTGTCAATAGCAGCTCTGCTGGCCACCAGGCGTGATACTTTGACGATTCAGACGATTCTGGCAGCTCAACTTTACTGCGTGTCAACCATGGCTCTGCGTACCGCATCGTCGCTAGGTGGCGTCCTGACGAAGCTTCTGTACCACGCCGGCCTCCATCGTTGTCCATACCGGTACCCTCAGCTGTCCAATGAGGTTCGCGAGCTGCGGAAGCGCATACTCTGGAGCTCCTACGCATTGGACAGGTATGTATGTCAGGCTCTTGGAGTCCCTGTGTCGCTTTCAGACGCAGAGATTGATGTCTGCGTCCCTGGAAAGAGAGAGATTCACACGGTCGCTCAGGAAAGGACGGGGGCTACTAGAGCGGACGATGAATTAAGCGAAAAGACCAAGGAAGCAGCGAACGTCAACAAAGAGGTAATATTAGCCAACTTCGTCGAACATGGTCGTCTAGTGGGCAGAGCTCTGATTATTTTCCACTCATCGCTGCACTCCCGCAATAGTGACCCAAGAAAGGTTCTCTTCTTGCGATCAGATGTCGACAGGTGGTTCAACAACTTACCAGAGGAGCCGAGGCTTACGGCAGAGAGTAGCGCCGCGGACGAACAAGTCGCTCGATTCCTGCCATTCTTTCACGTCCTGTACGAGCAGCTGATCATCTCGATCAACCGCCCATCTCTTTCTTTGTCGAGAAACGCACCCGAGTTCCACCATGGCCTTCAAGTCACAATAGGTGCCGCGAAACGGACCATCAATGCTTTGGAGCTGCAAAGCACTCTGTTCTGGCCCGGCTATCTCGCATCGGTCTGGATGTCCGGCTTGATCATATCGTTTGCCTGTCAGGTGGGACTTTACAACATCAGCCAAGGCTCGCAGTAGGTCAAGAACATACGGCACGCTGCCACGTTCTTCGCTAACAAAGCTTCAGGGAAATACTACGTTGTCTGGACCTGCTTGAGCGCATGGGCCACGGCTGGCAAAGCGCACGTCGCTGCCACGCAGCACTGTCAACATTGCTCTCAGATCTGCAGCGCACTCAGCGTCGTACAAACTCAGAGGCTTTCGGAGATGAAGATGCCTATTCTGTCCTGGCCAAGCGAAGACGATTCGAGTCAAGCGTACGCTCGCCACCGCCATACGCTGCCATATCAACACCGCCTGGCACATCTGCGGAGACTGACATGCATCACAATGGAGTACAGTCGGCAGTGATGAGCGTCAACAATGGCGGCGAATGGGATGCCAATGATCTTTTCCATAATCTATCCTGGAACAACCTGTTCGATATTGGTGATGACCCGGTTCCTGACCTGCAATTCTTTGCCGGCTGAACGCTATCAATTTATGCTTCTGCTACTGCTAAGACTACCTTCGCCTCCTGGGTGCCTAGCTTTGATGGAGTGTCTCGCACGACGAGTCAGAACCACCCGCCGACGGAGGTCCGCATTCATTCTTCGACACTGACGGCTTTGCGTCCTCCTGGACTGCCGAGTTTGCGTCCTCCTGCATTGGCGACTTCACATCTTCGTGCACTGCCTGCCTTGCGTCCTCCCACACTGGCAACCTCGCGATCGAACGCAGCCAAAGTTGGTATCCGTTGTCGACAGTCTCGAGTAACGCCAGAACCTGTCGCTAGCAATCGATTCGCTCCCTCGCTAGCTCCCCCGTCGCAGGCGACTGTCTTCCCAATGTTGCCAACCTGCGTCGCTCCACCTCGCCTGCAACCCGAAATCTCGAAGAATCTGCAGTTGGAAGTCGCGTGCGACCCACAGCCCGCCAAACAAGTACCTTCGCGCATCGTGAAGCGTCGCTCGCACTTCCTTTGGTGGCTCTTTGGTGTTCCAATGGGCTCCACACGCCAGACGCCAGAGGCCATCCATATCGCGAAAGTTCGTAACCAGGTCGATAATAGGCCTTGCCACTCTCTCGATTGGGAAGCCGCCCACCACGTTGCCATTCTTGGTGATGTAGTCTGCGACTGGAGTAGGTGCACATTGAGGAAACATGGATGGCATATCGGTGTCGGGAACTGTAACAGGAGGCCGTGAGTGGTCTGCGTGGCCGCTATCGTCATCGAAGAATCGTGAGAACCTGGTTTTCTCACGGCAGAAAGTCTCGATTGGATGAATGTCGTTGGGACTCATGTCGATGAATGGTGTCTGGTAGTGTGGACGATATGTGTATGATTGAGCTGCGCGAAGTCAACTAGGCTTCACAACAGGCTAAAAGAGATGACAGGAGCTGCTTCCTCTTTCTGTGCAGCAGAGCTCCGTCGCGGCTGAGTTGCTCGAAGCCGCGCGCACACAGACTGTAGTGTCATTGGTCTTTGGCGTTCCGCACAGTGTGCGCACGTAATTGGGCATTCTTCATTACAAAACCTCTCCCACATTTCTTCACATGCTTGCCGCGTGTGTGGCCTGAGTTATCTCACACAGGGCCTGAATTGTCTCGACTTCCCCTTCTTGTGACGTTTCCTGAATGGGACACTTGGCAATCGCAGTCGCCGGCTCACAACAAGCTGCACCTTATTCAGCAACTTGTACGAACCCATACTCAAAAGTCCACGATCTATCGTCGTCTGCTTGAGATCTTCAGCCCCTGTTCCACGAACAGAAGTTGTACAGCATCCTCGACGATGCGCCTGCGTTAAAGCTCGCTCGCTCCCTACGACTCCACCGACCCCCGAATCCGCGGGTGCATGTGAAGCTAGCATTTCCAAGTGCATTGCGATCTTGACACTTTTACCAACCATACCCACCCGCCACGTTGCACCTCCCTCTCCCGGAACAGGCAATTGCCGCAGACCACCACAAATATCCTCCTCCGTATTGCGACATTCGAAAGGAGGAGCGTGCAGACAATTGCATACATCTAGCACATCGTAACGAGACATGGCCGACCCCTACCAGCAGGACGTCAATCCAGGGTTGGAGGGCGCCTCACTGTATCATCAAGATGGTGGAGCATCCGATCAGCAGCCCGCAGCAGGCGCCGCACCCAAGAAGAAGCGCGATCGATATGCTGGACAGGCTTACGAGTTTGGAGCTGGCGGTAATGCAGCTGCAGCGACTCCCGGAGGGCAATACCCTGGCCAGGCACCAGTAGCTGCTGCAACACCGCAAATGGGAGGATATGGTTACCCTGGGCAAGGACAGCAGTCGACCTACGGAATGCCCCAGCAGCCTGCTTACAGCGAACCCGGCATGGGAAGTCCTGCTCCTCAGCAGGCTCCATACGGACAACCACAATACGGCGCTCAAGGCGGGTATGAAGCTCCGGCTCCCGGATACCCTACGCCTTCGCAGCCTGGTATGCTACAGCAAGGAGTTCAAGGCATGACACAGCAGTTCTCGCAGATGGGCATGGGTGGAGGTCAGCCAGCACCTCAGCCACAGCAGCAGCAAGGCGTGCAGATGAGGCTGAACCCATTACAACCTGTGGATATCAGCCCTCAAGGCCAGCCTTTCCATGTCAGCGACCTGGACCAGCCTCCTCCGCCCATTATTCTGCCACCTAACGTAGGTCTGAAGCCAGCAACGTCTTTCCCCGTCTAAGCTAATGATCTTGACCAGTCGTCGGTCACGCCCTCACCACACGCCAACTGCTCGCCGAAGTATGTTCGATCGACCCTGAACGCCATGCCTGCGACCGCATCTCTCCTCAAGAAGAGCAAGCTTCCATTTGCGCTCATCATTCAGCCATATGCGACCCTCCACGACTCAGAAGATGATGTGCCGGTGCAAAGTGATCAGGTCATTGCTCGATGCAGAAGATGCAGGACATACATGAACCCATTCGCCAGTTTCTTGGACCACTCGCACAGATGGAGGTGTAATATGTGCAACCTCACAAATGATGTGCCGCAGAGCTTCGACTGGGATAGCGTCAAGCAACAATCTGTGGACAGATGGCAAAGACCAGAGCTCAACTACGCAGTCAGCGAATTCGTTGCACCGCAAGAGTATATGGTCCGGGCTCCACAGCCACTTATATACCTCTTCCTCTTCGACGTCAGCTACGCTGGTGTTACAAGTGGACTGCTAGCGACCGCTGCACGATGTATTCTGGAGAGCTTAGACCGCATACCAAACACGGACCGAAGGACACGACTGGGCTTCATGGCCGTGGACAGCTCGCTGCACTACTTCAGCATACCACGGGATGGAGGCGAGAACAACGACGCGAAAATGCTCGTTGTCAGTGATCTTGA
The DNA here is from genome assembly GCA_002236755.2 of Dothistroma septosporum. NCBI lineage: Eukaryota > Fungi > Ascomycota > Dothideomycetes > Mycosphaerellales > Mycosphaerellaceae > Dothistroma > Dothistroma septosporum. The sequence goes on from NBZP02000006.1 coordinate 1,982,838, forward strand.
CGAGCCATTCCTGCCAACGCCCGAGGATCTTCTGGTCAATTTGACTGAATGCCGCGCCAACATCGAAGCGTTCCTTGAGAAGCTCCAGGGCATGTTTGCCAACACACAGAATGCCAGCTCTGCCATGGGCTCCGCTCTTCGTGCCGGTCACAAACTTATTAGTCACGTCGGTGGTAAGATGGTCGTGCTCTCTGCTACCCTGCCTAATACGGGCTTCGGCAAGCTTGACATGCGCGAGGACAAGAAGCTATTGGGCACTTCGAAAGAGAATGCTCTTCTGCAGACGCAAAATAGCTTCTACAAGAGCTTTGCAGTTGAATGCAGCAAGACTCAGGTGTCGATTGATATGTTCTTGTTCAGTGCGCAATACCAGGATGTGGCGAGCTTGAGCAATCTGCCTAGATATACCGGTGGCCAGACATACTTCTATCCAGCTTGGAATGCGGCGCGAACAGAAGACGCGATCAAGTTTGCGACCGAATTCAGCGACTACCTTTCCTCCGAGATTGGCCTAGAAGCTGTACTTCGTGTGCGTACAACAACTGGACTCCGCCCTAGTGCTTTCTATGGCAACTTCTTCAACCGATCGAGCGATCTGTGCGCATTTCCTGCAATGCCGCGGGACCAAGCGTACGTTGTCGAAATTGCAATCGACGAAAGCATTACCAAGGCTTTCGCTTGCTTGCAAGTCGGTGTGCTCCACACTACCTGCAATGGCGAGCGGAGAATTCGTGTCATGACTCTCAGCATACCGGTCACGCAAAACATGGCAGATGTGTACGCGGGCGCTGATCAACAGGCTATCACGCATTACTTCGCGCACAAGGCCGTTGAGCGAGCGCTGAGCAGTGGTCTTGATGCTGCTCGTGATGCTTTGCAAGCCAAGATGGTCGAGCTTCTGCAGACGTACAAGAAAGAGCTTGGTGGTGGCAACATGGGAGGGGGCGGTCTACAATTCCCGGCTAACATGCGAGCACTGCCAATGCTCTTCCTTGGTCTGATGAAGAATGTAAGTTGCGACGTTCTAGTGAGATATCCAGAGAGTTGTACTGACCACGTTCCTAGCTTGGACTTCGCAAGTCTGCACAAATCCCTACCGACCTTCGATCAGCCGCACTCTGCCTGCTATCCACACTCCCCCTGCCACTTTTGATGCAGTACATTTACCCACGACTATACTCGTTGCATGACATGCCAGATGACGCAGGCCTTCCTGATGCAGAAACTGGCGCTATCGTTATGCCACCTGCACTCAATCTCACATCTGGCAATCTTGTCCCATACGGTTTATATCTCATCGACGATGGACAGACACAGTTCTTGTGGCTGGGCCGTGATGCTGTACCTGCGTTGGTCAACGACGTTTTCGGCACCGAAGACAAGAACCAGCTCAAGCAGGGCAAGACGTCAATACCCGCTCTTGAAACGGAAATGAACGAGCGTGTGCGTGCTGTGGTTGAGAAGTCGCGCGACCACCGTGGCAAGGGCTGCGGCAGCATTGTTGTCCCTCCGCTTTACTTGATCAGAGAGGACGGTGAGCCGTCGCTGCGCTTGTGGGCACAGACGATGCTTGTGGAAGACCGGGCGGATCAAGGAGAGAGCGGCGCTATGTTCATTGGGAAGCTGAGGGAGAAGGTGATTTCATAGAATGAGCACAAGTGGAACCAGTCGGCGCCGAATGCTGTGGCAAGGGTTTGGGGTTGAGTGAGCTTTCGTAGCATTACAGCGGGCCGGTCAGCCGCAAACGCGACAGACTCGAAAACATGACATGTAGGGAGTAGAATAGTGAAGAAGATGAGATGAATGCAAAAGCAGAGTCGGAGTGTCTGTCATTCAAGATCGATATGTGTGCCTGTGAAAGTCGGCTCGTTCGATCGTCCCAGCTGAGGCCGTACCTGCATTTCGAGCGCGTCATGATCGATCTTCGCGTCCCCAGAGTCTCGAGTCGCAATTGCAGCTGTTCCAGATCCGACATAAGAGATCCTCACTATGCCGCCGAAGAAGAAGCTGAAGCATGAGGCCGTTGTAGAAGGTGTACAAGTAACGGAGATCAATGGCACTGCGACAAATGGCGTGAATGGCGATGCTTCTGCTCCCATCAAGAAGCGACGGACGAAGAAGGAAACGAGTGAGGTGACTGTAACAGAGGAGCGACCTGCCGAGAAACCAAAGAGAACGCGTAAGACGAAAGTCAAGCTTGAATTCGAAGAGGGGGACGAAGCAGTAGAGGGCGCAGCCTCAAGTCCGCCCAAGCGGAAGCGAAAGATCAAGGAGGGAGTCAAGCAAGAGGAGGAGGTCGACGAGAACGGAGAGGTCGTTGAGAAGAAAGCCACGAAGAAACGAAAGACGAAGGAAGAGAAAGAGGCTGAGATGGTCCCATTGGCAAGCAGAACCGTCGGACACAAGCTCTTCATCGGGGCACATGTCAGTGCCGCTGGAGGTACTTACATCCATAACCTCCACGCCTCGTTCATAGCTAATGCATCCCCAGGTGTCCACAACGCCATCCCCAACAGCCTCCATGTCGGCGCCAACGCCTTCGCCCTCTTCCTCAAATCCCAACGCAAATGGGCCAACCCACCCTTGTTAGAAGACATCGCATCCTCCTTCCACTCCGCCTGTGCCCACCACTCCTACTCCCAGTCCCACCACGTCGTGCCCCATGGCTCATACCTCGTCAACCTCGCCCACACCGACGCAACCCGCACAACTCAAGCCTACGACTCCTACCTCGACGACCTCAAACGATGCCAGAAGCTCGGGATCAGACTTTACAACATCCATCCCGGCAACACCGCTGGGAATGAGAGAGGCGTGGCGATTGAACATCTTGCGAAGAATATCAACCGCGCTCATGCGGACACGGAGAGTGTGGTTACATTGTTGGAGAATATGGCAGCGGACGGCAACACTATTGGAACGACTTTCGAGGATTTGAGGGATATCATCTCGCACGTTACAAACAAAGACCGTGTTGGCGTGTGTTTGGATACATGCCACGCCTTCGCTGCCGGCTACGATCTCCGGACGCCGGAAGCATTCAAGGCAACCTTTGATAAGTTCGATGAAGTGGTGGGTTTCAAATACCTGAAAGCGCTGCACGTGAACGACTCCAAGGCTCCTTTATCCTCACATCGAGACTTACACGCCAACATCGGGACGGGTTTCCTCGGTCTCCGCGCCTTCCATAACCTCGTCAACGATCCTCGTTTCGAAGGCCTACCCCTCGTGCTAGAAACGCCGATAGAAGTCCGGGATGAGAATGGAAACCTTGTGAAGGATGAGAAAGGCAAGGAGAAAGAAGATAAGAACATCTGGGCGAAAGAGATCAAAATGCTGGAAAATATGGTGGGGATGGATGTGGATGGAGAGGAGTTTAGGAAGCTAGAGGGAGAATTCAGTAGAAAGGGGGAGCCGGAGAGGCGGAGGATCATGGGGCAGGTTGAGAAGAAGAGGGAGAAGGATGCGAAGAAGGCGGGGAAGGGTGGGAAGAAGAAGGAGGGGAAGAAAGGCAAGAAGGTGGAGAGCGAGAGTGATGTGAGTGACGGTGAGGATGAGTAGTAATAAGCTGTGCAGAACAGCAGGCCCAGCTACGATAACAGCACAAGACCACAATGATACCCCTGTAGTCACTTCAAGACACAATGCATATCCTTAGACAGACAAAACATCCATAAACAGCTACGAGGCCACATACCATGTACACCTCGCAGACCCTCATCACCCACCGGGTATCAATTTACATAACCTGCGCCCTCGTACACCTCTCATAAAACTCCAACGTACAAGCCGCCAAAAAGCACGGAATCTCCTTCCTCCCCTCAACCCAAAACTCAATCATGTGTCTGATCTCCCCCGCGAAAACACTCTGCGGCCCTCCTGATACTTTCATCGTCCCATTCTCTCCATCAAATATAATGCTATTCTCCTCCTCCTCGCCATTGTTGATGAGAGTGGGATAGAGGATACTGGTGGCCTTGACACGCCCATTGGGCATGAAATCTAATTTCCACCCCAGGATGGAGCAGACTGCTTCACGGAATTCGAGGGATTTGGACGTCCAGATTCGTTTTAGGCGAGTTTCCTTTTTCTCCATCTTTTTGATCAAGGCTTGCGCTTCCTCGAGTTGGAGACGGGAATTTTCGAGGGTGGAGATGGGAACGACCTTGGTTCCGTTGGGTTTGCCTTCGAGTTGGGCAAGCAGGGCTGCGTTCTCGTCGCGAAGAACGCGGAGAGTCTCCATTTTGATCGCTTCGGCTTGAGCTGTAGGATTGTTGCGGAACTCGAGGGTGCGGGTTTTGTTTGACTCGCGGAGAGAGCTGACTTGGGCGGCGCTGGCCTTGAGTTCGGCTTCGAGGACGTTGTTGCGGGTTTGGAGCTTGGAGAGGTTGTCTTGCAGGGTACGGGCCTTACGCCGTAGTTCTCCGAGACGTTCATCAGAGGCTTCGTCTTCTTCGCGAGCACGTTTCCGGGGTGTCTCGATTGGTGCAGGCTGCTTCTCCATCTTGGAGAGATCTGCTTGCAGAGTCTGAAGCTCTGATCGATACTGCTCGACCATGGCCTCGAGGTCATGGATGCGCTTGGAATGTTCTTCATCCTTTTGCTCTGGATTGAACTCTGCCTCTTCAGCTTCGAAAGTCTTCATCTGAGCACGAAGATATTCCACCTCCTTCACAGCGAGATTCTTCTGTCGTTCGAGTCGCGCCTTAGATTTGGCATCACCAGCGGACGAACCGGTATTGCTAGTCTGAACTTGGCGAGCACCCTCGAGATCTGACATCAACTGCGTCTTCTCATCCTCCAGGCTCTGTATGTTGCTCTGCAGTACTTTGAGCTCCGGCTCTATCTCGCCGAGTCTATGCATCAGATCGGCCCGTTCCAGGCGTTCCTGTAAGAAAGCTTTTGCCATCTGCTCTGGTGTCTCGTATCGCAGGTCCTCCTCACCTTGTCCCTCCGCCTGGAGATAGCTGGTCCAGCTCAACTTCTCGTCCTCGAGGATTCTCTTCTGCAGCTGCGCCTCATTCAACTCCCTGCGGAGGTCGTCCATCATGCGCACTTTGACCTCCAACGCGCGCTTCTCCTCTTCCACAACTTCAATGCTCTTTTGGGTTTTGCGGAACTGCTTGAGCTCGGTGATGTGCTCTCGGTTCTGTGTCTCCAGCTTCTTGATATACGCGACTTGTTCAGACAGCTCCTTCTTGATGACTGCCAGCGTATCTGTGTCGCCGGTCTGCGCTTTCAATCGAAGCACCTCGTTCTCCAGCTCACCGACCTCGGTCTCTTTCTGTGCCAGCTTCTGCTGTGTAATCTGTAGTGCTGCAACTTTGCTGCCGAGATCCTGCTGAATGTCTTCCACCGACATCTGCAACGTCGCGTGTCTCTGTTCCAACTCACTGTATGCGTGTCTGCTCTGCCGCTCATGGGATTCCAAATCCCCCTTGGCTTCCTCTAGGTCATCTCTCAACGATCTGTTGTCATCTTGCAGCTTCCGGTTCTTCTTCTCCAGCTCCAGCTTCTCGTTCGTCGCTTTGTCTTCGGCGTCCTTGTTCCCACGTATCACAGTATCCACCTTCTTAGTCGCTGTTTTGGCAGCTGCCTCCGCTGCTTGAGCTCGTTTGAAATCGGCATCGGCGCGGCTCTGCGCGTCGCGAAGTTCTTGTTGGTGGTGGAGATCATGTAGTTCACGTTCCTGTTTCAGCGAGTCGAGCTCATATTGAGCGGCCTTTAGTTGCGCTCGGAGATCTTCATTGTTGTGGTCAGGCCTGACTGTCGACTGCCTCATTGTTTCTCGTAGCGGCTCGCGTGTTGTCTGTCGCAAAGGCTGCTGGTTGAGCACATCTTCGCCAGTGAAGATATCGAAGGTCGGCTGCGTCGCGCGTGCCATTGCGCCGTTATGTCGATGCACATGAGGGTGTTGTTTGTGTCAAGGAACAACAACCTTCCGCATACGGATAACTCAAGTTGCGATACAGCCGAACCGACTCCGAGATCGCGCTAGCACGTGCTCTGCTGGCATCTCATCGCGGATTTCCTTTCAACATCGTTCTCTCCTTCACGCCATCATCACCATCACTCACTCAAGGCTGATGTGCATCATTCAGGAACTCTATCTCTTGTGCCACCTACTTCTAGTGAGCTCGCCTCTGTTGGCCTTGATGCGCCACAGCTCAAACAAGCACAACGATGCAACTAGGAACGCAATGGCAGCGAAGAGCTGTGTATACAGGTAATCCCATCGTCCTTTGGCAGGTCGCCTCAGATACAGTGCAATGACCTCTGCGAACGTGGTGGGAAGTACAGCCGTCAGCCACTGTATCGACGGGAACGAAGGCACCTCCGCGAGCCCTGCAACTTCGGCACACAGGGGTCCGACTGTCTGATATTCTGTCAGCCTGGACGATTCGAAGACATGGAGCATTCCCACCATCCAATAGATGCCCACTGTAGCTCCAGCAATCAGAGCATAGAATATCAGGAAGCCGTACGATGTGGCCGGGATCCAGAAAGCAAATATGAAGGCAGCATTAAGGAGTGTCACCACAGCTGCGGTCTGTGTTCGACCGCAATGATCGCTGATGACTCCAAGAGCGGGCCGTCCAACACCAGTTCCAAGATTCAGTATGGCTGTAAGCACGCTCGCTTGCGACTGAGTCAATCCTCCTACCTGTACCGCATAATTTGACAGGCTATACAGCACTGTCATGTATCCGAACAAGTTGATGAAAGCCCAGCCGATGAGCAGCAGACAATCATACCTCTTCAGGAGATGCACCGCAAAACCCATTTGAGGCGGCTTCACCATCTTATTCCGATCTCGCACCAGACAAGTCCCACAGAAATTGCCAACAAGACACAATATCCCCGTCATTCTCAAAGCCCATCCCAGACTGATCTGCTCAATCATCGCATTAGTCCCCAACGAGAAGGCCAGTCCAGAGAACCCACTACCAGCAGACGCAATCCCACCAGCCAAAGACCTCTTCTTCAGAAATCACTGCGGCAGCACCTGAACCGACGGAATGAAAACACAACCTAACCCCAACCCAACCAGCACACCTTGCGTCAGATACAACTGCCAAATCTCCTTTGCAAAAGACGCAGCAATGTACCCTCCCGCGAACATTACACAGCCAGCTGACATGATCCAGAAGCGCCCAACATCGCGCGTCAAGATGGTGCAGATTGGTGAAATAACCATCGCCACGCCAAACTCTAGACCCCCGATCAGGGCGTAGTCCAAAGGCGTTGCGCCAGGGAAGTAATCCGTAGCGAGATACTGAGAGATGTACACGCCGTAGCTTGCAGCGATACCCCATGTGAAGCCGTTGATCATTGATATGGCGCCGCAGACGACCCAGGCATAGCCGCCATCTGGAGGAATATCGGCATCAATTGGTGCATTAGCGGTAGGTTCGATAATGGACGGGATGGTCTCTGTCGTTGGTGCTGTATCGTCATGTTGGCTTGTTGCTTCTTCAGATTTCTCTAAGCCTGCTGTATACCGTTGTCCGTTTTTCTGTACGCCCTGTGCCATGCTTGCTTGCGTGGTGGCTAAAGATTGGAGCTCCGATATCGCCGAGGTTCGAGATGTTGTGTAGGTGAATGAAGAGAGGAGACAATGATCTCTATTCAACAAACATGGTCGGCAATGCTACTACGGACCTCGACTGTGATATCGTGATCATGTCAGGCTGAGCAGGAACCTGAGACTTCTGTACTGGGCCTGAAGACCGATGTGCTTCTCTTGTTTGATCGAGCACTCCTTCGCCGGCACTCGGCACATCTTTGCGGGCAACGCTTGCCCGGCTCAGGGGATCAACACCCAGGTAGCGCAGATCAGTCTACAAGATACTTTCACATCACAGACATCAGTTCGTGTATGCTATAGACCTGCCTGACCTGTCTATAAGCATACTGTCGGTGTCACCAACCCTTCATCGCCTCAAGAACCCAACCCTTTCACTAACCCGCAAAAGGCACTCCTCATCTCTCCTCGCTCGATATCCTCGGGACCACTCCGCCATCATCATCAACTCATCTGCCCTTCAAGCGTATACGTCGTAAAGAAATCCATCATAATCGGCGTAGCATCACAATATGTCGGACTCGCACTATCCAAACTCGCCACAGTACTCGGCCAACTATGTCTCATGCCATTACCCCAATACTGCGTCGGCAACCGGTTCTCCCAGTTGTGCTTCTTCACATTCGTGAGCCGGATTGTGTTGCCATTGTAGACGAGGGCAAAGAGTTGTGTTTACGGTAGTGTTGTAGCCGTCAATGGCGGCCCGGTTTGGAATGAAGCGTGGGCTTGTGGGAAGGCAGAGGGCGCGGTGGGGGCTAACGTTGTAGGGGTTGTCGTCGGCTGTGCCGTGGGTTTCGAAGAAGGGCAGGGGGATGGGGCTGGGGAGGCGTCGGGGCAGGAGCCGTCGAGGATTGCGGCTTGGTCTGAGAGGGGATGTCGGTGGGATGAGGTACTGGTAGAGGGGTGAGAATGACTTACAGTCGGCACCACTAGCGCTGGCGAAGGCGGCGATCTTCGTGCTGAGCACTGGATCGTAGGCTGCGATGTTGCCGGAGAAGTCACCGCCGTTGCTCTTGTCGGTCATGTAAATGGCGTCAGTGTCGATGCAGTAGTTGTTGGAGACGTAAGCGATCATGTCGAGGGTGAACTGGATGTCGTTTGTCGTCGCTGCAGGAACGTCCTGCTACTGGTTGCTTATACCTTGTGGGTAGACTGTCAGCATATCTGGGTGGAATCATGGCTGCGAGATTCGCTCAGCTGTTCCTGGTATATGCAACAAGAAGCTTCGAGCGATGTTGCTTGACGCGATGGACATAGTATTGCTCACACCGTAGCCGCCTTGCTTGATGCCTGAGCCCAAGGCAATCCCACAACCAGCCGACGGGGTGTAGGTGCAGGTAGATTGTAGCACGCTGAGCAGCGTGGCTGCACAAGTGTAAGTCAACATACTGCTTGTTAGTAGAAGCAGTTACTGCGGTCCTAACATACCCGTGGAACGGACCAAGGTTTATATTCCGCTCGGCATGCAAGAAGAAATAGTGGCCTATTGTTTGGTGGATCCAACGGACCATTCTCCTCGACACCTCAAAGATGTTTAGTAGCACTCTTCGTGAATGGTGCGGCCATTGGTAGCAACCACGATGCCAGTGTCTTGTTCGGTTGACGACCGATTCCCTCACCTCCATGGCGTATAGCTCCTGCAAAGCTGATCGTTCGCCGTCAGTCAAGGAAGCTATCTTTCGGGTCCATCTTCTTTGTGATGATGTGGACATTCAGTTCAGCACGCCTTGGTCCTCGATCAAGGGCATAGACCATGGCTACCAGCCAATCCTTCATAACCAATGGACGGCTTTAGTCTTGAGTTCGCATCTGCGAGATGGCAAAGTTCAACATTACCAACCTTCTCTCCTATACTGACTGTGATCAATTCGTTGCTGCAAGATCTGGTTGGCAATTCGTACCGTGAAGGGTGATGCCGCACATGGTCCCATCTGCCGGCGACGTTGACCTACAATTACCATTATGAAACGTCCATTCCGTCCTCCAGACTGTGCGATTTCCTGAAGTCGGAGGTGAAGGCGAATGTCACAACTGGAAAGACTCTCCCTTTCACTGAAAATGCTGTCATTTCTGTTTGCTGAATCCAAGCCATTACACAGCCCAAACGCCTGAATATACATACAGTTCTCATCACTCGTATGCTGTAAAAATGTCGCCCAGCCGCGATTCAACCAAGTCTCCTGTCGATGTCGTGCCCGTGACCTTCGATAATCGCGATGCCCCTTCTTCTTGGTCCCTCGCTCACAATTCAGACCCCTCTATCGTATCTGGCTTAGTGGTGGGTCTGTCTGAATCATAGCTCTTTCATGGTCTTTTCCTGCATTGCACTCTGCCTGGTGAGCATCTCGTCTACTATCTCTATCCGGCATGAAAACTACGCCCCTTGTCGCGCCTTTTCTGCGCAGATCAATGCGATGATCCGGCTCAGCTCGGCGGCCTGAGCTGCTTGCTCCTTGATCACCTTCTCATCACCATTCTCCGATTTCGCCAGGTCGGCCGTGGTTTTAAGCATGCGATTCTGTAGCAGCAACATCTTCTGGAGCGTGTTATCAAGGAATGGCGCCGAGAACGCCACTTGGTCCGCCGAGCCGTTGTTCAGTCTGATATCGAGCTTCCGCGGTCGCTTCCGCTCTTCCTGCTGAGCGGTCGGCTCAAGCTCCTGCGGCTTGGATCTGTCAAGAGATGTTAGTCACCTCATCGCGACTGGTCTCAACGATACGTGCTATACGTACCGCTCCACGAATGTGATGCTCTCAGCCATCTCCGCTACTCGATTCGCAATCCTGGAAGCCATGATGGCATACGCAGACGTCACGCCGTTGTGAGGGCTCTCACCAGCGATGGACGCCGACTTCTGTGGTGGTGCTGTCCTTGGAGGTGCTCGCACTGCTCCGTTGGGCATCGGCTTCTTGCCTTGCGTTGCTGCTGGCTGATAAGGTTTCTTGATCGGAGCGCGTGGTGCGGACTGTCTCCTGGCAGCACCGTTCACCTGTGATCTGCTCTGCTGAGCTGTTGTCGCCATGTCTACGATAGTGTGGTCGATGGAGTTACGGTCTGAAATCAAATGCGAACTAGCGAGCAATATGGGGGTTTTCAGAGTGTGGAGAATGAACGCAGGCACGAGTCTCGAAGGTCTACGCGAACCCTGAAATTACGAACTTGAATATGGACTGGCTATGCAATTGTGATGCTGTGGGCAGCAAAGTGGGTTGATGATATTCCCACACCTGCAGGGACTGGTCACGAACCAACGTTCCAAGAAATGGAGGTTGTGGCGTAAGCCTACAAGCAAGACCCCAGTCAGTGACGTAGAAGCCGACAAGGAAGCTGTTGTGCTACCACAATTGCCACCACGCGATTATGGTCCCGTTCATGCAAGGCGGAGGATGAAGAAGTGTGGCTGGTGTCGGGTCTGTGTTGTGTGCGTGGAGGCGTCTGATATCATGGCCGCCATGCAGGTTGACTTCACCCGGTCGTGCAAGGTCAACATCTCGAGCACATCTGTGTGACCAACTGACGAGGTCGTCGATATGACCTAGACAGGTTGGCAGCATTGCTGCATTCAAGACCACCACAGCACGTCGGCGGGTCGGGGGCTTCCAAAGCCAACAGCAAGCCAGCTACAAGTGTTGGAACTACACCGACTGCCGCACAGCCCGAGATGGCGAACATGGTCACTAAGAACGCCGCTCCAACGTCTGTCAAGCAGGCAGGAGTCAGTTTGAAGTCTGGAGGTGACGGCAATCCTAATCCTATACAACATGGAGGCATGGGACAAGCAGAACGAGCATTCTCTGCGGCATCGACCTTTCTATCCGGCGTCATGGCGATCTCAGCTTCACAGTTCATTGGAGCCCCTCTGAAGCTGATCGATCCAAAGTTTTACAATGCCTACATGGCGTGGACTAAGGAATCTTTCGCTGTGCTGATGACAACAATCACGCAGTGGTGGGCACCGACTGTGGTGAGAGTTAGTGGGGACGATAGCATGAAGGGTCAACTCTTCGTCATGGACGATGGCACATTGAAGTGCAACTTCCCTCACAGACTTGTCCTCATGGGCAACCACCAGCTGTACACGGACTGGTTGTATCTTTGGTGGACTGCCTACACGAATAAGATGCACGGCCGCATATATATCATTCTCAAGGAATCCTTGAAGAACCTTCCGATCATTGGCTGGGGTTGTCAGTTCTACAATTTCATCTTCCTTAGCCGGAAGTGGGAGCAAGATCGCTATAGCTTCAAAAAGCATCTGGACCATCTTAAGAACCCTCTCGATCCCATGTGGCTGTTGATATTTCCTGAGGGCACGAATCTGTCAGCGACCACACGTGAGAAGTCAGCAAGATGGGCAGAGAAGACTGGTATTCCGGACATGAGACATCAATTGCTGCCGCGGAGTACTGGTCTGCAATTCTGCTTGAAAGAGCTGCGACCGACCACCAATTGGCTATACGATTGCACTATAGCATATGAGGGTGTACCTGCAGGCATGTATGGACAGGACATCTTCACCCTGAAATCATCATTTCTGGAAGGTCGGCCGCCGAAGTCAGTCAATATGTACTGGCGGCGATTCAAAATCTCGGAGATACCTTATGAAGACGATGAGCAATTCAGCCGATGGCTTCTCAACCGCTGGCGGGAGAAAGACTACATCCTGGAGTACTACTACAAGTTCGGGAACTTCCCGACTGAAGATCCAATCAAAGCTCTGGCCGCTGCAGAAGGCAAAAGGAAGCCAGCGCATGCTAAGGCCATCTCAACATCTGTGAAAGGCGGTGGCTGGGATGAGTTCCTGAGTATATTCGGCCCAATCACATCTGCAGCTGGCATGATGTCGAGCATCGACATGACCGAGCCTCTGAATTTCGATGAGATCATGCGCAAAGTAGCACAATCGCAACAGTTCAATCTTCTGACGCTCGGCAAGGCGCCAAAGGCCCCAATTTCTCAGGAAGCTATGAGGAAGGCGTTGATGGCAGCAAACAAGCAGAATCCGCTGCCGAACAGGGTCATCAACAAGCTACTGAAGACGGCGCCTCTAACACAGGCAGAGATGAAAACGACTCTGCAGAACTCGGGCGATCCAGCTATCGCAAACAAAGTAGCCAACGCGCCAGGAGCGCCGAAGTCTGTCGACAGCGACACCAAGAGGGAACTACCAGCTGCAGTCAACCAGTTAGCGAACAGCGGCTCAGCCACAACTCCGGCACAGAACGTACGAGCACAGGTTCCTCTTGCCAATATGGAAAGCATGATCACACGACCAATCAGTACCATGGCTATCCACGCCGCTGGACAGCAAGTCAAGAAACTGGCAGCGTCGAGAGCACCAAAGACAGCTACAGTACCTCGCGCCAAACAAAAAGCAGCCTCCAAGCAAGCGGTATCACCTACCAAAGCTACGACGTTAGCCGCGAAACCTCCTGCAGCAGTGAACAAAACCATAGTCAAAGCACCCGCTGCGAACAAGAAGATACCACTGACTGCGAAGAACGTAAAGAAGGTTCCGCAAGTGTCTGGAGCCGCAAGTACGACGGAGAATTGGGCCAATGCGACACCAGCGCCTGCGACTGGAACAAAGGCTGCATCTGTGAAGAGTGCGCCCATTGGTGGAGATCTTCGAAAGATTAAGAACCAGCCGGCCAAGCAGAAGGTCCTACAGAGAAGGCCTTCGGAGGCATAGCAGTGTATAGCCATATTGCGTGAAAGCATTGAGCAGATAGCATTTATAGCGTACGGCCACATGACCCGGCGACTCGTATAGCATATACCAGCGAAGAGTTCCTTGAGACTGGTGATCCAGCTACACTGTCTCCTTGGTGACACCGAAAGCCGAACACTTGGCGTTGCTTCAGGGCCCAAAGCGTTCGGCTTTCGCTGTCGTCGAGGAGACTGTACATTCGAAACATACCTCGAGCATGTTGTCAAGTGTATCTGCTGCACACTTGACGATTAACCCGCAGTTCAGATGGCTGAGCATCGATGTCAGAGCTCGTGTCTCATGCAGTACCACGATCCCACCCGTACGAGCCGTGTCCGCGTGTCTCGAAAGCAAGGAACTTGACAGTGGGTCTTGTGGCGGTGCATGTGTTCCATTCCCCAAATTCCCTGCAACATGACGTTCGCAAGCAGCCAAGCTAGCGTCGCACAACTCCAAGTTTCTAGACGTTTGGAGATCTGCAATTATACCTGGTCGATGACCAAGGTGAAGGAGGGTAGGGACCCAATTAATGGGTGGTCCTGTAACGCCACGGTGTTGTGTGGTGCTGTGACTTTGTACTTTCGTAGACTCGCACCATACAATTCACCACTCCTACTGTCACGGCTTTGACTCTTATCATTCTCGTGTTTCCTTACAGTTCAGAGTGATCAGCACACAAGATGGTATTTCAATGGGCCAAAGACTGGGTCGTAGACAAAGTCTACAATGCTGCCAGCACCACCATCCAAGCCGGCGGTTCAATGGCTGGCAACGCAGTCGGCGGCGTAGGAAGTCTGATTGAGAACTCCGGTCGTGGTGTGGGCTCAAGTGCGCAAGGTCTGTCTTCATTTCGCGCAGCAAGACTACTAATACCGTTCTGACTTTGGGCATCGCAGGTGCCATAGGAGGCGTTGGTGGTTACATCAACAATTACGGCCAATCCATCATCGATGCGACAGCGCCGTCGGGAGGTTCCGGAAGTGCTGAGAAGAAGACGGCAGTGAAGCCATCAACTGCAAGCAAGCCTGCAAGTAAGCCCGCGGTATCGGCGCAGAAGAGCGCATCAGCAGTGTCGAAACCAAAGGCTGTGACTGCGACTCCTGCATCTGCGCCGAGATCTATGCCATCCAAACCGCCACCGCCAGGACCACAGCGAAACCTGCCCGCGAAGAAACCGGCTCAGGCATTTCCGCAGAGATCAGCAGGATCTGGTTTGAACAAGATCGCAGCTGGGAAAGAAGATAAGACGCCAGATGGCAAGATCAGGGTATCGCCCGCGAGTCGGCCTCAGCCTGTCAAGACCGCAGGTGTTTCGAATGGTCCTGTCAAGAGCGGTGCAGGATCAGGAAATGGAGGACCTAAGACTGCGGTGAGTAATGGTGGCCCGAGGCCTTTGCCTAAGGTCTCGGCGGGTAAGAATGATAGGACTGCAGATGGGAAGGTCAGGATCTCGCCGGCGAGTGGGCCGCGGCCGGTTGTGAAGGCGAATTGAAAGGCATTGGGGAATGATGTATTAAGTATGGCGTTGATGGTGCTCTGGAAGGGTTGTATCAGTAATACAGGCTGTAGATATGACACAGGATGGATGACGGTTACGAGGAGAAGAAAATTGTCGATGAGAAGGTGCTTGTTCTCGCAACGCTCTTGCCAAGACGCCATTTAGCCTGAATGGAAGCGAAATGCGAAGGTTGCCACTTCTACGATGCGAATCTTTCTCCATCCATCACGACTTTCAATTCTGCACGAAACACATGCTCTATATACGAACGGGCAGATAGCCATGCTGAACCTCGGCATATGGATGGTGTGCCTGCCTTCCTGTTGACCACATCTGTTACTGGGATCTTCACCACACACAAGGGCCTTTTATCGACGCCATGTGCCCTGCACGGTCAGATTGGCGTCAATGGACGAGCACTCTTGTAGCAGCCTCGCTTTTACGCTTGGTGCTAGCAGTAAATGGGTATCTGGCTTACACTTCACGGCACGACAGCACGTCTAATCGGTGATGTGCCTTCCGCACAACAAACTCCGATCTTGTCACGGTTCCTTTTGTTGATAATCTTTCTTTGCGGCATGGGAGGCCCCAGCAGTGATCCAGTCGCATTGTATCATCATGTAGTGGAATATTTAAAAGAGCAACAACGAAGCTCATAAGGGTTCCGCGATCTGGGGGATCTATCTGCGCAGAGTATGCCACTGTAAGTTTATTGTCAGATGTCTAGACAGCACAAGCTAATGATGCTTGCCAGCTGCCGCCTTCGCTGGCGCTACCTCGCTGTGCGGAGCACAGATTCTGCCATCTGCTTTGCGTAGCAAGATGATGTGAGTATATGGCTTTGTACGCTTATCCGCGCCTGCTGGACTTATTGAGGCCGCGCCAAGAGCTCCTGCCATCATCACACAGAAGTACTACTCAGATCTGATCCTGCGTACTTCAACGGAGGATTCCAATGTCCACAAATGTATCGTTTCCAACCGCTAAGCGTCCTCCAAAGGTGCCAACCGTGGTGGCCTCACGATCAGTTTGGAACAGTTCCCTCGCCGCCAACACCGACGGACTGTCCATGTATAAGGTAGACAGGACTCTTGTACCGGAGTACTTGAGGTGGAGTGATCAGCAGAAGTGATCAATGCTCCACTATAGCACATCTACGAGGGTCCGGACAACGCTAAGGAGAGCGTGAAGAAGAAGCTGAGCCCGGGCTGTTTCAGTCGAGCGCTGGATCTACAGACAGCCGCTAACAACGTAAAATGACCGTCATCCAGTTCCGTGACTTGCGTTGACGACGTGCTATTATACCCGGTCAAAGGCCTGGATCGAGACATCGTGCATTTTATCTTGCTCTTTTTTATGACGCTCCGAGACAGCTTCAAAGGACTCCCAGCCGGCGTTGACGTGCTGCTGCATATCTTTGGGAGTGATGCCAAATGATGCCAAGGTAGGAGTTTCTGCATGCATAATAGCAGCCGTATGCGTTGCTCGGCTCCTGCACACCGTACTGCAGGATCAGGAAGCATGGCCAACGCTTCATGCCAACGAGCAATGCTTGAAGGTAGTAACGGCGATGCGATTCTTGCTCGATGACGACCTGCGGCGCGGCAAGATCGATCAATTCTGGAGGAAGTCGGCCGAGGTGGTGTACGTGGAAAGCCACTTGGACAGGGGTTCAATGTTGCTGCCTTTGCGATGGACACCCATAGATTACAGGATGAGCTGAACGTTCAGAGTGGGTGATACTACAAACATCGGAGGACTGGACAACTTCGCAGCGGACAATCAGATACATGACGACATGCTCTCCAGGGTCATATCGGAGTAAAGCCCATGCTGCCGTCAGGTCCTATCACGTCAAATTGGAGTGAACCTTTCGGATCGGGTAGCTAGCGCCAGTCGCGGCTGTCTAACACATGTCGAAGACTGGTACCGCCCCCAACACAGAGAAAGTACGGACTTTCCATTTTCATTTCCACTTTGACCCTCCTCGAACATTCATCAGCGATTGAGCGCTGCCACGCACGAACAGCCATTATGCCTACCTCTGCATTACCACGGTACATTTGTCCGCGTTGTGCGCTACGATGAGCTGACTTCTCTCAGCCTGCTCGAATCGGGCGAGCACTCTGATTTGATTATCCGTACTGCGACTCGTGACTTCCATGTGCACAAATGCATTGTCTCCAACCGCTCGGCTTTCTTCAAAGGTGCCAATCGAGGACATTTCAAGGTGCGTCGTTTGTCTGTGGCACTGGAATGGGGAGGATTGACAGCCCGAAGGAATCGCACAACGGGATCATCAAAGTTGAAGAGCGGTCTGAGGTGATAGCAGCGCTTCTACAGCATATTTACGAAGGTCCCCTTGATTTCGTGCCACGCAAGGGGATGAGCAAATCGGAGCTACAAGAGATGGCGACTATGGAAAACGCGCAGCTAGCGATCGACCTGCACACAGCAGCGGACAAGGTAACAACGCCGACAATCTGAAGACCTTTACAATGATTGACACTTTCAGTACCTCGTCCACGGGCTCGCAAGGGACATGACCAAAGTCATCATCCTCGCCTTCACTTGCCTGGAGCCGACCAATCCTCAGCAGCTTCAAGCTGGCGTGCAAGTGATGGTCAACATTTTACAGAAAGAATTCAAAGCCGAAATCTATGCCCAAGTATACGTGCTGGTACGGCTCTCGGGCTATGCAAAGATGATCATGGCGGATCGTGACTCTTGGCTTCTTCTCATCGCCAATGAGAGCCACGCACAGGCATTCATCGAATGCTCGTTACACTTTCCAGATGAAGCCCTCACGGATTCAGTGGATGCCCAGGAAGCTGAGAAGATGGAAAAAAAATTCCGGGACATGGTGTTTGAGAAAATTTGCTTGTTTTGCGACGCCCGGCTTGGGACCCGGGCGTATATACTGGCAGAGGCACAGCAAGAGGTCGGTGCTGAGATGCTGGATCTCTTTGGGAATCATTAGAAGCCAGACGAACTCGGTCAAGTGGGCTGCATTAAGACTACGGGTAATGCAAGGAGCAGGGGCGGCAACGAGTCGCTCGCTTACACAACATTTGTGTCGCCCGCGCGAGACCTTGAGGACACGTTGATTGGAATCTGCCAGTACTGTTTTCATCTTCTCTGGGTCAAATTCCGGTTCGTTGGTGAGCTCCTTAACATCACGGTAGGTGCATTCCAACTTCCTTACAAATGTCTTTATTCTTTTCTTGTACTACCTTGCGGCTGCAGGTCTGAGCGCGCTCTATCCCAAGGGGCTTTTCAAGTCACCCCTATCCTGCCGGCCCAGTACTCCTCCATCCACACGTCAGAGAGCCTATCACCGGGTGCGGGTCGTACCTAGGTCTGGGTGACAGTGAACTCAATGGCGGCCTTCAGCACTTTACGGTGAGGGAGCATGACTGCCCTCGCTTCTTCAAGATGAGCTCGAGGAGCGCTTCGACCACTTCTGCACGCTCCTGAAATTCGACAATTTCATTGTGTGCCTCCTATAGATGGTCAGCATGCGAGGCTTGGACAAAGAGCAAGGGTCTCGAATCCTTCATCATTCGTCTTGAACTCTCCACCATATGTGCCTTTGGAGAATGCACAACGCATCGAGATGATGCACTTGTGGACGTGGAAGTTCCGAGTCTTCGTGCGGATGATGGACTCTGCATACTCCTGTCTTGAGTAGCATAATGAAGAGCCATCAGTATGTGATCTCCCTCTTAGAGACATTTGAGACTTACTGCGGAAGCGTTGAACGGACGCATCGTGCAACCATTACGCCTGACTCTCCTCTGCCTATGTGGTACTGATCTAGTTGTCAGGCGTGAGAAGACCTGACTGGTGGCGTGACAATCCAACGAGTGGGTGCAGCAGGCGCATGTGCTCTAGACGGTTGTGAATGATGCGAAGCACGGAGCCGCCTTCTAGATGAAGGCCAATGAATGTTGGCTCTAGATTGTGTTCCGCGCGCTGATGCACCAGAGCTATGTCGCGTTGGCGCCACCTCGTTTGCATCAGCATTAGACTTGAATCGTGATCAAACAGCTTCAGACACCACAACAACATCTACTGAAGCACGACATCAGCATGTCTTCAACCACCTCTGCAGCAAAGAGCATATTGCCAGGATATGTGTCTCCTTGTCATCAATTCCTCAAGCTTGCAACCAACAAAGGCGGACTTTACGAATCTGGAGATC
Organism: Dothistroma septosporum; assembly: GCA_002236755.2. NCBI lineage: Eukaryota > Fungi > Ascomycota > Dothideomycetes > Mycosphaerellales > Mycosphaerellaceae > Dothistroma > Dothistroma septosporum. The sequence goes on from NBZP02000006.1 coordinate 2,001,835, forward strand.
ACTCCGACTTGCTTGTGCGCTCGCAAGATGGCAGAGAATTTCGAGTCCACAAATGTATTGTGGCCAGCAAGTCCGGCTTCTTCAAAGGCGCGTGTCGTGGCGGATTCAAGGTCAGTGACTGCCTACACTGACCGCGTCATCACTGGGTCGCTGATAGGCGATTGGAGGCGCAATCCGGCGTGATCGAGGTCGAAGAGGATGGTGAGGTGATGGATGCTCTTTTCCGGCACATCTACGAAGCGCCGATCGAGTGGCTCCCGACCGGCGCAGACACAAACGACGTTCTCTCCGAGAAAGCCACAGTGCAAACACTCCTGCTCACTAAGAAGCTGCGTGCCGCATCGGAGAAGGCATGTGACCATTACCCGGCGCCCGCTCGAGCTGTACTGACTGACGTTCATAGTATCTTGTCGCCGGATTGGGTCGCGGTACAAGTCTGGCTTTCGTGAACTGTCTCTCCTATGGCCGGAGGGGTCCCATGGTCGAATTAGTACAGATGTGCCGCGTGATCCTTTACGAAGAGGTCTCTATAGGAAAATTCGCGCGTTACAAAGCTTTGGGCGCCCTCGGGTGTACAATGCCAAAGATCGTCAAAGATACGGCAGCATGGGCGGCACTGAGCTCGGACCAGATACTCTTAAGAGCTGCGACGGCGTGCGCGATATCGTGGAGTGATCTTTGCGCCACACGCTCAGAGGATCAAGAGCGTGCGCAGAAGGAACGCAAGATAGTCAGACTGATAGCGGGGTTCGTCTGGCCCCAGGACGAGCCAGACCCGAGCGATGAGCAGCTGAAGGATCTTGTCAAGTATAATCGTGACCTGCTTGGTGAGCTGAGAGGCTCGTAAGGGCGCAGGCTCCAACATGGAAGCAGCTCCATAAGGTCGGGTGATCTGCTGGTAAGAGCATGCGGCTCGGCACGGTTCAAAGTCCTCGGACAGCTTACTTCAGGTGCGCAACTGCATCAATCTTCCATCTCTTCGCTATTATCCTCCCCAGATAGCTCCTCTACAAACCCATCCGTATTCACAACAGGCTCCAGGCTCATCTTGTTCTTCTCCACCCACTCTCGAACTCGCCTCTTATTCACCACGATACTGCCACTGGCGGTCTTCCGCGTCTCCAGCACATCCATCTCCTTCAGCGCCAGCACGACATCTTCAGGCATCACCCACGTCTCTTCACTGATCTCTTTGATGCCCAGCGTCCTCTTTGCTCCGCCAGTCAATACGCACCTTGCGACCTCCCCGCACCAAAATCTCACGTAGCTCTTCCTACCAAGTGCCGAAAGTGGTCGTTCAGGACCACCAAATCGACCTTCCCTCCTCCCCAGCACATACGAACTCGCCATAAGCACCTGTCCCAAGCCTCTCCGCTGATATGGTGGGAAGATGAGAATGCAAGCCAGGTTGTTGTTGTCCCATGACATCTTCTCCTTGCTGAAGAAGCCGGCCACTGTTCCATACGGATTCGGCGCGTTGATCGAACTTGTTGTCGGCGCTTTCGACTCACCTCGGCGGGGCTTCAGGATCAGGGTGTAGTATAGGAAGGTCGAAGCATCGAAGAAGACCGACTTCGTTTCGAGGAAAAGTTTCGCGAACAGTGACAAGTTCTGGCAGTAGAGCTTGTACTCCTCGCCATCCAGCTTATGGATCATATACTCGTCGGTCTCGTAGATGACTTCGCCATGTGGTGCTTCCGATTTCATGGGGCAGACTTTCTATGTTCGTCAGCACAACTTACCTCGTCGTTTGACTCGTGTATTCACTCACACAATGCGCGCTATACTTCATAATCTCTGGCGTGTACTTGAAGCACCACTGACAAACATACAACCAGTCCGCCTTCCTGCCTCCCACCAGATCTTCGGGGTAGAAGGAGGGATACCATGGCTTGATGTGCAGGTTTCCCAGCACGACGTTGGCGACATTCGGGGTCAGCGATCTCTTATCTGGTGTCCGATGAGCGCCGGTCGGTGAGCCAGCCGGCATGTTGGTGACTGCCATGGCATTGTTGGGCGCCAGAAGGCGCGTGGTTGTTGTTTTGGATGGTGGACGTTTTGACGTATTGGGAGATGAGGTCGCGTCTCGGAAGCTTGATCCGAGATGGTGACGACCTCCCCCTTCCGGTGGTATTCTCCTGTCTTCTTTGACATCATACTACTATGACCTGAGGGCAGCCAGAATACAGACTGGTGTATTCAACAGATAGCAGAAGTCCATGAAGTGGCGTCATTGCGATTTGAACAACCCATAATAACATTTGTTCATCATTTGCGTGCTCCTGCAGAAACTGTTCATTGCTACAGTGCCCACCCCCAGTCGGGAATCATCATGGCTGTCAAAAGGCAGATCGTAATACGTGCCATGGAGAAGACTGAGGTCGACAAATTCATAAATTTGTTCCTCACCACTTTCGATGATCCAAGGGCTGACATGTACATGCCAATGATTTATCCGATGGGCCATCAGGATCCTCGGGTTCAGCAACGCTTCCGAGCAGGCTTCGAATCCGACGATGCAGCTGATCAACGCTTTTTCGCGGTGAACGAAGAGACCGGCGAGATTATGGGTCTCTCCTGGTGGCGTAGAGTTGACAAGCCACCGAAGAGTCAGGAAGCCATCGATGCGGAGTTTGGCAAGGCAGTCAAGGCCAAGCTGGATCTCCCTCAAGTATCTGGTATGAACATCGAACTCGATCTGGCGTATCTTAAAGCCTCGTACTATGCGCCAGAGACCGCGACTCAAGGGAGGCCATACATGGAGCTTAAGCTGTTGGCAGTGCTGCCGGAGCATCAAAGGCTTGGTGTAGGGACATTGCTTTTGAGGCGAGGGCTTGAGACAGCGCACGAAGCACGGCTGCCTGTGTTTGTAATTTCGGCACTACAGGGCAAGGGACTGTACGAGCACTTTGGTTTCAAGCATGTTGAGGTCTTGCCGCTTGATGCTCGCGATTACGGAGGACATTCAGAGGGCAGACATTGGTCGATGCTGCGTCCTGCAAGAGGGTGAAGAATGATTCCTGCTCCATGCACGTAATCGTTTGCTCGTTATGAACCCGACATAGACCGGGCGGAAAAGACTAGGACGCTGGCGGTCTGGCCGCTGGCTGTGGCGCTGATTGCGGCATTGAGGCGGCCTTCTCGCTTCGTCAGTCAAATGTCTCACAACACGTATCGCCTTTTTCCCTGCGGCTTCACATACCTTGCCCTCCGCATGGGACCGTTGTTCATGTTGAGCAGCTGGGACCAGCGCCTGGCTAGCAGCAGGAGGCTGATTGTGCTGCGAGGCTCGTTGATGTTCCAGGACCGCCTATGTAGACATGTGTCAGAACTGGAAATCCGGCATGCGAATGGAAATCTTGCGTACCAGGCGCTGGGAGATTCGTTCCGCTGCGTCGAAGTATACTCCGGCCGACACTGCCACCGGCAGATAGGTGTCATAGTTGGGGTCGTTCGCCAACTGTTCGCTTAGCTCCAGACACCAGAGCATAGCATCTCGAGTGAGATCTGTCTCTCTCGGCTTGTCTTGGGCGGAGAGGTTAACCGCGTATCGTAGTACGTTGAACTTCATCGCGGCGACCTCAATGCAGGTCTCCACGTCGGTGTAGAGAAAGGGCACGGTCATGATTGCTGACGGGTGCATGCGTTGATGTGAGTATCTGCGAAGTAGAAGGCAAAATGTGTGGAGGCTTGCAGCGGGACAACATCGGTGGCACGTCAGGGGCTCTGCTCTGCCGCCAAGCCTTCGCAAGAAGATTCCATATGTTTATTGTTTGCGCATTGTGGCAAGCAAGCAATACAACACAAAGTACACGACACCTTCCACCACTATGGCGGACCGTCGCAGACCTCCCAGCGCGCATCAGGTGAGGGACTATCACATCACAACCATGCCTCCTTTTCACGCGCTTGGTCTTACGGACACGACTGACAGAGTCTTAGCGACGCCACTCGACGAGCGCCATGCGCCCACACGACCACGACGACCGATCCGACTACCGCCAGAATGACTACCGCCAGAACGACTACGCCGGTCAGGTATGCGAAACGGTGGCACAGTGTCGAGAATATCCCTACTCGAGACACTTTGACCCCTACCTGCTTCCGAGATACCATCACGCTCTCCTCGATCGTATTGCTAATATCTCTTCTCTGAAAGCGCGCGCTCAACGACGGCGACCGCATAATGGCTGATCAGGAACGCGGCCGGCGCGACCGTAGGGGCGCTCGCGACACACAGTACGCAGACCACCAGTCCTACGGCGGCGAATACGACAACCACGACTCGTACGCGCAGTCGTACTCGAACCATAATAAAGCCGAAATAAGCCGGGCTGAAAAGACTGGAGCGCACAGCTCATTTCGCCTGTGTTAAGCCCACGATACAGATTCTTCTTGTGTCCTCAACGTCATCTACGCCGCTCAGGATGTCGACAGATACTGCCGCTGACACCATACGTCCGACCGCGACAAGCAATCCAGCCCGAGTCACCAAATCAGATAACCCCGAACAGGCAGACCGTCAGCGCCACCACTTTAGAGGAGATGCGACGCACATACCCGTGGTTGAAGCTTAATGCTGTCTGCGATGTCAGCGAGCGCGCCCGCAAGGTCAATGAAGATACCGCCATCGAGCAGTATGTATTTAGTCGAGCCTGTCACAAGAGGCCTCCCGTTGAAAATGGTACCAGGGCGCCCGAGATGATCGCAGACAGGGCACGCACCAGCTTCATGTAACTGTCTATAGACTCAGGAACCGTATCTACGAGCTCGTCCTGATCTCCACCGAAGTGTATTCCGATCTCATCGACCCAAGATACCCGCGTAGCCATCGAGGCCCATAGTGCTTTTACGGCCAGTCTGGCGTATGCGTTCAACAAGCCGTTTTTGAGATCTCGTCCAGCGAGACGTTTCGGGTCTTCTTTGGGTGGAAGATTCAGCATGCGCTGTCAACCAGCTCTCATCCGAGTCTCTCGTCAGATTGACCGGCGGACGCTGTTAATGTTCTATGGTATGAACGAGTTCGTGGCATACACTCCTGGAGGAGGCGAACCGGGTCAGGAAATGAGGCTGTCTGATGCGCACAAGATCCTCAAAGCCATTGGCAAGAGGAACGCAGCCTGTATCAAGCACGTGGCAGTCCTCTTGGCAGATTGCATGTCGGATTACAATCTGCCGTGCTTGAGGGATGACCTGGGCTTCGATCAGTTTGAACTATCCCCGAAAGCTGTGAAGGTTCTCGCCAACAGTGGAGGAGAGCCCCAGTATGTGGGAGTATTTATACCAATCATCGAATACGGAAACGCGAGATCTAGCATTACGATCATCGAGAAGGATCGACGGCGAAGAGGACACTACTGGTCTGCGCGCCAAGTAGACGGCGGGGGATATCAACCCTTGTAATTGCGGATGGGAAACTCAAACGGTCAAGGAGTTGTGGAGAGTGAGTGATCGAAATTTGGAAGACGCTGCTTGGTACGGCAAGCACGACTACGCGAGTGCAGCTGGCGACTCGGAACGTGGGAAATGGTCCGAGTACTGCCATCTCCTTGTATTCTCACCTCACTGATTTGACAAGCCACTAAGCAGTTCGCACGCCGAGTACGAACCTGGAAGAAGCCATAAAAAAGAATCCCGGCCATGCAAGCAAATTTTCAGTACCGTGCGGCATCAAGAATGCTTCGAGATCGGAAGTTGCATTCCCGATTTTATGATTTTGTGTCAGCAGTCTTTGCTCTGTGATCTCGTCATGCAGACCACCGGAGCCGCCTCGATCTCGTCACTTGCGGCAGGATCCACCAGAATGCAAGTAATGATGTGGTAAGGCGATGCTACTGGGCCTGAGACATTCAGTGTCGTACCATTGCACGTTGTGCTTACTGCGACGGATGCAACCACCCGGAGATAAATGATAACTCAATGAGGCTCACTGGCTTCAACGTACTACTGCGCAGGGTCAAAGTCGATCGTGATCCTTTCTCGGACAATGACAGTTTGAGTTGGGACCCGTGAATGTGCGTGACATGTATGGTGATCTTTGCAACCGTTCTGAGCGGTCGAACATGTGGCGAAGTCCGGACAGGGATGTCCCATAACGTCGCGGGACGGTGGGGGACATGTGACGCCAAGGACGAAGGACCGCCCGCGTCATTTGCCGCACCGGACCTGTTTTGATTCAATCTAAACCGCGCTTCTGCCTTTGCAACGACTGTCAACGATATGTAATTCATATCCTCCGCGGCAGAAATCGCTGAGAACGTCGGTCAATATCTGCATTGGCGGACCCGCAAGGAGTTGCCGTACCTGCCTGAAGATGCGCTTCGAAAATCGTCAAGCGAGCGGCATCTGTAGTACGCGCTGAAATTACCACACAGCAAGCCACACACTGGTGATGAGCATTGGGCGCTTCAATTCCGCTGACACTTTCGCAAAGAAAGGACGCCACCGAGGCTAGCCAAGAACGAGTCTACTTCTTCTCTTTGCCGCCTGAGCTCCGAGCACACATCTAGGAACTTGTCATGGACTCTGAAGATTACAGGCTCAAAGCGGCGTTGATGTATCGCTACAAGGTGCACGGATACCCTCCAGAAGACGAGTACGGTCTGCTCGAGATCTCGAAGCAAGTACGGGCTGAAGCGTTACCATTCTTTCGGGCTAATATCGCTATCTCATCAAGCGTATCGGCCACTGTGGGCCCACTCAGGACGTCGGATATAAGCTGGGTTCAGAATGTGGAAGCATTTGAGCAATTGGACGGGTCAGGACATGTCTTCCTTACCGCCATTGGACCGAAGCAGTGCGCAGCGATTAGAACTTTCACCATCGCTGTCCAAAGTTGGCCAAAAAGCATTCCTAGATCACGACAGCGCGTGCTCGATGAACTGAACTTGGAGTCATATGGGCTTCGGGCGGAAGCAGTGAAGGTAGAGTCCCAGGACTGTCCGTACCTGGATAATAGTCTGCGACGTATTGCGCAGCTCACGCGCGTACCCTCGGCGCCAAGCTGATCACAGCCCGATGGAAGTCGCGTGGTACGTATGTGTATCGTTGCGGTAAGGTAACACGAAGTCGCTCGCTGCAGGCTGAATCGAGGCCCCTGATAAACTGCACAATACATTCATTGCGAAGGACATAACGTTCAAACACACTCAAGATTCTGAAGCCGTACTCCAATCACTTCACAAAGCTACCATAGCCAAGGACAGTGTGTTAAAACAAGTCAGCGAATCTGATGATACTACCCGGGTATCTCGCCGACCTATAACCACCAATTTCCTTTCTCTTCCGGCGGAGCTGCGCACACGGATCTATGAGTCTTTACTCTCAGGAAAGTCCTCAATAGGCGTTCAACCAGATTTAAATCCAAGATCCCGGATCGCGACGGCGGAGTGATTCCGAGGACTAGCCTCTTGCAAGATCCGCGGCCGGTTCAGCAATTCGAGAGTGATGTTTGTATGACTCTGCCAGAGGACGAGAATGTTGTGGATCGAATCGTGCACTGCATCTACGGTATTGGTGTTGCCTGGCTCCACATCAGCACCCTCCAAAGTGAAGTTACGGATGACAGCGAGACCGGATGCTTCGATAGTATCTGCGAGATGCACACGGTACGCTACAAGTATGACGTGCCGACTCGGGAGATAGTCGCTATAATGGCAGTCGAGGAATTCATGAAGATAGGCATCTCGGCTCATAGCTTGGCCTGAGTGGGCCACGGACTTGCGACGATGACTTGCGTGCCAACGTAAAGCTTCGCATGGAGATGGCAAAGAAGACAGCAGGCGCCATGCAGGGCATCCTCTCCCAAATTGTCGCCTTCGGGGACCTGCACGACACTGAAGACTACGTCAGAGCGTTCTTCTTCTATATGAGTGTATGCAGAGGGTACGGAGCCTGGTGTAAGTGCTCGGATGATCCTGACCTTTAGTTGGTTGTAACCTATCTTGTGTAACATGTGGTGCTCTCGACACTAACACCGATCACACCAGTGAATTTGCCATGTCGCTGATGTGGAAGTCGAGTCGTGTGAAGCGGAAGATAGTCAGCATTATGTGGTCTGAACGGGCCGCTATACTTGATATGTAGACCATCTGAGCTCATGAGATAAAACCGCACCTTCGTCACACTCACCTGGCTATCGACACTTCTTCACGACATCGACCATCCAACATGTCCGTCAGCGCCACCTTCTCAGGACTCTTCTGACACGGAGCTCATCACGTCGTACAGCTCAGTGCTGATCACTGTACCCATTGATGGCTGAGACAGCATGCCTTCGACGGTCATTACAGACAGCCAAGAACCACATCATAGCAGTGACATTCCCTGCAGACATCCCGCGCGACTTCAAGCCACCTACGACGGCCGATGAAGTGGCTATGCTGCTCAACGTATGGTTGTATTTGACGATGGCCCCGTGTCTGGTCAGAGCCGACACAGCCTCGGCCATTTCACACTGGCGTCATCAAAGCTACGTTGCTAATCCATCTCTTTCATAGAGCTCCAATCGCTCCGGTCTTCCTACCTGATCGACTGTAGCGAGGCGATCCGACTAGACACTAGATTCAAGCAGACTTTGGTGTCTGCGTGAAACAGCTGGGGTCGTTCGGTACAGGCAAGACATCTGAACACTTCTTGGCAACATCTCACCAATACCTACCGCTGCCACGCGAGATACCCACCGCGATCCTCTGCTCTACGTTGCTCAACGTCGATCGACGAGGATCTCGTGCTGTCATCTTCAGCTTGGGGATCTACCCGATAAGACGCTGAGGCGTTTGGCTTTGCTGCGTGGGAATCTCTCCGCACGCTGATGTCTCGTCCTTAGCGCCGCTCGAAGCGTTCAGATTGTGTTGAGTATACTGTGATGGGCCCGACAGCGTGGATGTCACATCCTTTCGCCAGACGCAGCTGTCCGCTTTCGGTGTCTCCGCTGCGCCTTGGTTGTAAGAGAGTACGCGTGGGTCCTCAGTATAGACGTTGGTCAACTTGCGACAGATTATGTCGTCGGGACTGTGAGCAGCTCAACAGCAAGCCTTCTGAGGTCACTCAAACAGGAGACAATGATATAAGAAGATGGTGAACATCCACAGCTGACAGCATTCCAATCAGCATCAAACAGCTTCATCAACAGCTCAGAAGTACAATAACCACAACACAATCTATTACCCACAAGCAACGACAACTATGCAATACACGACCGTTCTACTCGCCCTCGCGGCCTCCGCTTTCGCGGCACCAGCTGCAGTAAGCTCTTCTCCTCCAACTCTCAACACCACAGACTAATATGATTTCACCCAGCTCGCCAACGCCAACGCAAACCCACAGACCGGAGTCGCCGGGGGTGTCGGCACAGATTCGACCGGCGTTGGTGGAGGCATCGCGGCAGGGGTTCCTTTGGTCGGGGTGGGGGCCGGCGGGGGTGAGTCGCGCCATCGCTTGAGATGATTGAGAACTTGCTAACAGTCCATAGGCGCGGGAGATGGAGGGATTGGCGGTGGTGCTGGCATTGGCGTCGGGGACCTCGTCGCTGTTCAAGTCGGTTCAAGCACCGACCCAGTTGCAGGTGGAGGTACAGGATCAGGGATTGCTGTCGCGGCGCCTGGCGTAGGTGTGGGTGCCGGTGGAGGTGAGTCGCGCCATCGCTTGAGATGATTGAGAACTTCCTGACAGTCTGTAGGTGCGGGGGGCGAAGGTGCGGGAGGAGGCGCAGGCGCTGGTACAAACCTTGCCTAAACGATGCTTTGGATTTTTGTAAGATGGGAACTCTGGATCATATTGTCATGGATTGAAGATCCCACTCATTTAATGGAAATGGAAATGGAAATGGAAATGGAAATGTTTTAACAATGTAAAATTAGCCGTAGTACGGACAAATTCTATCGACGACAAAGTCTTTCTAACACCTCTTTTGTCTCTATGGCTAACGTTCAGCACCTGACGTTGAAATCCACTACAGAGATGATCTCTAGGAAGAAGAAGTGGTGCAGTCACGGGCTTTATCACCGCTTCAATTTCCTACTGGCTGGAACAATATTTAACATGGAATTGTCTTCGCAAGACATCGTGTGAAAGTTCCTTTTTATCATCATCCTGGACAACCTCAACGTTCGACTACAGCATGCCGTGAAGAGGCGATGACTACCATTAACGATATCACCAAGCAACCCGATATTCTGACGTTTTTTTGATGAGGTTGAGATTTTCTCTCAGCTTGGGAGAGTAAGACCCAGCGCTGGGGAAGGAGGGAATGAATGTGAATGCGTTCTTTTATGGTTGATGTGGTTGTGAGGAGGGAAGGGAGTGTGAAGATGAGTGGTGGGAGGTGTTGTAATTGAGGGAAGCTAGAGATGTGAGACTGGCAGAGCGCACGAAAAGATGTACTGCTTACGTGTTGGCTTCTTCGTTGATGATATCAGGACGAGCGTCGTAGTACGCAGAGGCTGATGGTAGGAAGTAGTGACATTGAGATATTGGGGTTCAATGGTCGTGATGAGTGATAGCGTTCCGTCAGCAGATGGAAGAGGCTACGACTAGATCTTATGCCACGATCACCTCTTACTCATCCCGCACCCTCCTCCCAATTAATTCTCCTACGCCTTAATCTTCGGCAATGCCTTATCCACCCCCAACGCCTCCACATCCTTCTGCTTGTAATAATGCGGCGCCACCTCCATCAACCACTCCGGCTGCAACGGCATCACACTCCTCATAAACTCCTTACTCGTAAGGACAAGTTCATAAAAGATAACCCACTTCGGCCTCACATCCATCAAGACACTGCTAGGATGGATATGCACCGTCATGTTATTCTTCACAGTGCGGTAACTATCGCCTCCTCGTTGGAGGCGCGCGGCATTAGGGAAGAAACCGGCTGTGATGCTTCGTTGGATGGGTGGGAGGTTGGATGCGCCGCAGGTGGAGAGGGTGACTTCCACACGGTCGCAGAGTTTTGCGAGTTGGTCGCGGACGTCGCGGGCGCGGGTGAGGGAGCGTTGTTGGAGGAAGTTTTCGCGGGCCCAGACGTAGCTGAAATCCGAGTCGACCCATTGGTTCCAGATGTTGAGTAATGTGACGTGATCACCACCTTCTTTGACTGTGAACCTCGCACGTGCGGCGTCGGCTTGGAGTTTCTTGTCCTTGGGACGGTAGAAGAGGGCGCTGGCTTCGCCGAGCATGGCGATGATTGAGAGGATCTCTTCGACGCAGCCTTCTTTGTCGGCTTGAAGGACTGCTTTGGCGAGCATCGGGTCTGTGGGGAACTCGGCCATTTGGCGACCGACTTTGGTGAGTTCTCCTTTGTCGTTGAGGGCGCCGAGGGCGTAGAGCTGTTCGAGGGAGCGGATGAGCATGTCGGGGGCTGGAGGGTCCATAAAGTCGAAGTTGATGAGGTCGTTGATGCCGAGGGATTTGAGCATGAGAACGATGCTGTTTAGGTTGGTACGTTGAATTTCGGGGGTTGTGCTTTCGGGCAGGTCGTTGTAGTAGGCCCATTTCGTGTAGAGTCTGAAGCACTTGCCAGGTTGGGTACGACCGGCGCGACCGGCTCTTTGGTTGGCGGAAGCTCTGGAGATGGGAACGGCCACGAGTGATTCCATATTGGTAGCAGGTGTGTAGCGATTCTCCTTGACGTAGCCAGGGTCGATGACATAGACAATATTGTCAATCGTCAGACTCGTCTCGGCGATGTTGGTGGCAAGCACGACCTTTCGTACCTTGGGTGGTGTTGGGTCGAAAATTCTCTGCTGAAGATCTGTAGGCAAGTTGGCGTAGATTGGACATATCATCAGCTCTGGCGCCGCTTGCCCAAGCTTTCTTGCCGTCTCCTGCAAAGACTGCTCGGCTTGCTCAATCTCATCCTGACCTGTCAAGAAGACTAGGATGTCACCGGGCATTGGCTGCGACAGATGGATCTGAAAGACAGTGGTGATGGCTGCAGAGAGATAGTTGGCTTCTGGCTGCAGCGAATAGTTCATTTCGACGTCGTAGGTTCGGCCGGGGATGTTCAAGATTGGCGCATCGTCGAAGAACTCGCTGAACTTCTGCGCATCAAGCGTGGCAGATGAGATCAGCAACTTCAGATCCGGCCGCCCTCTTGCGATGTCCTTGATGAGTCCGAACAAGATGTCAGTATGCAGCGTCCGTTCGTGGGCCTCATCAATCATCATTGCGCTATAGCCACCAAGATCTGGTTCTGTCAAAAACTCTCGTAGAAGCATACCATCGGTCATGTATTTGAGCACCGTCTTGTCTGTGGTGGCGTCCTCGAAACGGATGGCATATCCAACCTCGTTCCCAAGTTTGACACCAACTTCCTCCGCCACACGAGCTGCAACACTCATAGCAGCGACACGCCTGGGTTGCGTACAGCCAATCTTTTGCCCATTCTTAGCGAAGCCATCTTCGTAGAGATATTGTGGCAGCTGCGTTGTCTTTCCACTGCCAGTCTCACCAACGATGATCAATATCTGGTATTCCCTGACAGCATCCAAAAACTGCTGTCGATATTGATAGACTGGCAAAGTTTTGCGTTTCTCTTCCATCGTCTTCGCCTTTCGTTCTGCTGCAAGAAGTTGTTGCGCCATCAAACGTTCTTCCTGACTTTTCATCTCACTCATGCCGCCTTTCATGGCTGCATCTGTAACCCATTTCAGCTGTTGCTCTTCGTCGAATACGTATTCGTAGTCGCCTTCGTTCTGCCGGTCCGCGATCAAGATCTGAGCTTTTGTCTTTTCCAGCTGTTCCCGTTCCCACTCTTCGTGCTCAGTCACGAATCGCTCCCTCCCTTGTGCATCACGATCCACGTAGCGGCTGTACAAAGCATCACTTTTCATTTTCATGTCCATCTTGCCCTTCTCTGTGATGTAGTCCTCGGGCATTGCATAGCCGTCGAAATGGTCGTCAATGCCCTCGCGCTCTTCTGCAAGACGCAAAGCTTCTCTGTTCCTCGCAAATTCATGCTTTTCTGCCTGGCTCAAGGTGGGGTTGGTGCGCTCTTCCTCTTCTTCGTCTGCGACTTGCCTCCGTAGCAGCGCCAGTTCTTGAGCTGAACGTTTCTTGAGGTAGTCTTGTCTCGACCGCAATCTTAAAGCCTTCATCTCCTCAGCAGTCAGCTTTCCAGCTTGAGCTCTTCGCTCGGCATCTTTCTCTTCTCGCTTTGATGACCGATCTTCGACCACCTTCTTCGTAGCACCCGCATCCTTGTTCTTCAGCCTTTCTTCAAAAGCTTTGCGCTCCCTGCGGTCTTTCTCTTCCTCGTCCTCCTCCGGTTCATCTCCATCCGGACTGGGTCTTGCCGGAGAAGCAGAGCCATCGTCGAATCGCGTTCTCTTAGCCGGCGGCGAAGGGAACTCCTCCTCTTCCTCCTCCGATTCATTATCGCCCCATCGATCATCAAAGTCGCCATCCCGCCGTCTGATCTTTTTGCTATGCCTTTCACCACTTCTGGATCTCCTTCTCTCGCGATCTGACCGATGTGTTGACCTCCGTTCGCTGTCTCGAGTCCTGATTTTCTCTTCCTTCTTCGGTGCTGGAGCTGCCTCTTCCTCAACGTCCATGCTAATCAGCGCATACTTTTTCTTCGATTCCTTAGGCTTCTCTCGTCTTGGCATAGACGAGCCATTGGTAGCTGGTAGGGCCAAGCGCGCATGGAGATCATCGCTGAACCTCTTCAAATCGGCATCATTCGAGTCGAGCATGCCAGACAGCTTGTCCAGCAGAGCCCCGGGTGACTTGGCAGATTGTGCTGTTGACACAACGAAGTCTACCATCATGTCCTCACTTCCCCCGACCAGCTTGAGTAAGTGGTCGGAGACATATCTACGGAGGTCCCCCATGACGAGCGTGTGGCAGATGGCTGCTCGTGGTGATGTTCCCTTAAGCGATATTCCGAAGCTCGCCCACCAGACTCAAGTTTCATCGAAACATGACTCGTGTATCCCCCGAAGCTGATCTCTGAGACACGCTAACGGCAATCGATCTATCTCTGGCGCACGTGAGCAGTGACCCTGAGCATGCGCGTAGGCGCGCCACAATCAATCAATGTCCGCAAGCAAGATATCGAGAATCGAGACCACAAGCTGTGCAAGGCTGCCTCGGCCCAGGCGCCACATATATAGGGCCGTTCGGTGATGTAGCAGGGTATTAAGCAGATCGAGATCAACACCATGTGCGCTGCATGCGTGTGAATTGTGAAACGAGGACGAGCATCAGGGGAGTGGGTACGAGGGAAGTTGTGTGGAGACAGACGGTCGCTGCGGTTGCACTGGACGTCGCCAGGCAGTCTACTAGCAGCGAATCCAATTTGCCCGTCGAAGGTCCATGTTGATCGTTGTTTAATCCCCTCCTGAGACTGTTCAATTGATACCTTCCTACCACATGCACTCACATGAACAACATCGCAACCCTACTCTGAACATTGTACATTCAGCTGCAAGTCATCCCAAGTAGCCGAGCATTTGCTTCGCCTTCACCGAGCGCCTAAGAATAGCCAGCAGATCGTCAAGCCAACTTATGGATTCGCGATAAGATTCGGGAAGGGTCAAGCATAATGTCCGCCGCGTCAACACCGAATCGAAGAGGCGCGCCTGGCGCTCTCGCTGGCCGACGCACTCCCACTGCCACCACCACCAGCAGCAGCGGCAGCACATCTGGACCACCTTCGCGAAGCCCGTCCAGACCGACCACCGCATCCTCAGGCTCGTCTACACCCATGAACAATCTAAATCGAACACAGTCGAAGCGTGGCACACCACTACCGCCGCGATCTGCAGCAGCGATAGGCAGGAAGCAGAGCACAGCTTCCGATCCAGCAGAAGAGGATGCTAAGGCCGAAATGCAAGCCAAGATGGAGGAACTACAGCAGAAGCTGCAAGAAGCAGAACTCGCGCATCAGGAGGCCCGAAAACAAGCCGCGGTGCTGGAGATGAAGCTCGACGAAGCACTTAAAGAGCAGGGCATGCTCGAGGAAAGGGTCCAGGAGCACACAGAACGGAACGAGGAACTGGAGAACGAGAAGAAAGACAGCTTGCGAGCACGACGAGAAATGGAGCAGATATATGAGTCGGAAAAGGTCGCTGCGAACAAAGAGAAAGAGGAAGCTCTTGCGCGCGAAGAAGAGATGCAGCAGGCGATGCAGCGACTCAAGGAGACCCTGGCACAGCGAGAGATCCGCGCAGGCGTCGAAGATGAACGACGACCATTCATGTCGCGACAGTCGTCCGCCAACGCAAGGAGCAGTAACCCATCACCAAACCCCGACGGCTCTGATCGACAGTTTGCGCCCGCATCTATGAACAGGAGCGATTCGACATCACGAAGCAACTCAAAGCTGGTCATGCAGAAAGACAAGGTCATAGAATCACTTCGATTAGAGCTGGCGGATGCAGAGATGAAGTTGATAGAGGTGGATCACAAAGGAGGTGGCCATCTACAAGACCTTCAGAAGCAAGTCTACGATTTGAAGATGCAGAATGCCCGCCTGATGGAAGAGAACGAGAGCTTCCAGGTCATGCTCACAGAAAAGACGATCGCTGGCGATTTTCACCTAGCACCACCGTCCACTATGATTTCAAGACCGCCATCCAGAAGGCAAGAAGATCATGCAGCAGGCGGGAAGAGCCTCGCAGACGAGCTCGAGAACCACGGCGACAGCGACGGCGAGGATGGCGAGCAGCCCAAGCAACTGAGAGCTGAGGTCAACAGCTTGAAAGATGCAAACAAGGCGCTGACGTTGTATATTAACAATATCATCTCACGCCTGCTGCAGCACGATCAATTCGAAGCGATACTTGACAAGACGCCCGACCTAATGGCTGGACCTGGACCTGGACCTGCCAGTAGAAGGTTAGATACAGACAACGATATCCCGCCTCCGCCGCCGCCAAAAGATGAGCAGCCTAGTCTGCTGCAGCGAGCGAAGAGTGTTATGGGTGGCAAGGCGAGACCACGGCCCTTATCACAGACTCTCAACATTGCCGAGATTGATCCTCCGCTGCTGACACCGAGTCTCGAGCCACCGCGAACAGAAGACCCGAACACTGCACCTCGCGTGCCAATCGGACGGTCAAACTCAAAGCGCGCCGGCAGTGGTCATCGTCGTGCTAACTCGGAGTGGCCAGCGGCAAGTCTGGTATCTAACATGTACCGTAGCGGAACACCGCAGACAGGACCACTGAGCCCACCACTAGGCTCGCCTACAGGCCGCAACTCCTTCTTCGGCGGCAACATGCGCCAACTATCTTCCAGCTCCAATGTCCCAACAATCTCGGAAACCACAGACACTGCCGGCAAAGAAAACACCGGCCCCCAACGCGACAGCAAAATGAGCGAAATCCGCAGCAACCGCAACAGCATTCAATCCAACATCGCAGGCGGCGGCGGCTTCGAAGGTCTCGGAGACAACGTCCAAGAAAACGGCATCGCTCACGAGCGCTCCAACCCCTCATCGCCACCCCGCAGCACCACCTCCTCCGGCGACAAAGACGGCAAGGGACCCAGCGGTGCCATCATGATGGGTTCCAAACCACGACCCCTCCGTCTCGTCCAGGAAGCCAAGGACGAAGATGCCGCAAAGAAGCAGGCGAATAGAGGTAGTTGGTTCGGATTCATGAACCAAGGCCTCAAAGCTCCTACAGGCGGCGCAGGTGGAATTTTCGGTCAGCGCAGCAATAGCGGCGATCCTCCGGCGTCATAGAATGGTGCGGGCAGGATTGTTGTGCAGAAACGGCAGACGAGTCAATTGAGGAGGAGGAGGAGGAGGGTACATTGTTTGAGTGAGCCGAGTTTGCCGAGTTCGACTTTGAATGTGGAGTTTGCGAATGATGCAAAGTGTGTAGTCTGTCGTGTTGATGATGATGATGATCACGAGGAGGAGAGTGGGAAGGTTGTGCAGGGATAATAGCTCCATTGCTGGGAATGTGATGAGGTGGAATGGGAATGGGAAGGGGAGGGGAGGGGAGGATTTTGGTTGAATATGATTGATTGATAGCCATATAACCCCCCATTTCCCCCTTCCTCTTCCTCTTCCTCCTCCTCATTCTCCTCCTGACTTTTGTACAGTAGGCAGGCAGGGAGGCAGGCAGGCAGGCGGTGAGTGAAACGCGGAATTCTAGGGGTGGCGTTTCATTTAGAAGGGAGGAGGTGCTTTACGGTGTATTGCTTTACGGTGCATTGCATTGCTTCACGGTGCATTGCAGTGGATAGATATTGGAGTGGACGTTGGAGTGGAGTGGATATTGGAGTGGAAGTGGAAGTGGAAGTGGAAGAGGAAAGGGTATGTGGAAAGGGTATGGCATGGGCATATTTTGTCTGCAAATAATCCCAAATCTACTTGCAAAAGCACCATCACCATCGCCGAAAGAAAAGAAAACGTTAACGCTCATGGGGTATCGAACCTAAATAATCACACACACTCCCTCACTCCCCTCTCCACCCACTCCCTACAAAATCGTCGGTTTATTCGCCATATTAACCTCCGGCGGCGGCCCAGGACTAGGCAACCTTCGATTCAAGTCTCCCATATTCATAAACGACATCGGTTGCAAATGATCCATTGGCGGTGGTTGTGGACTCGTCATCGACCCCGGACCATCAGAATCCGGATACGGGAGATTTGCATTCGTAGGTGTCTTGGGTGGGATGGGAGGTGGCGATGAGCGGGATTGGGAATGGTTATTGGGGGCGAAGTCTTGACTTTGGCGGGGGGAGTTGGGGTTGTGAGTTTGGGATGAGGAGTGGTGGAGGCGTTGTTGAGGGGAGTTGGGGTAGGATGTGTCGTAGGCGTCGTTTGTGATGGTGTATTTTTGGTCGGCGATGCTCGGGCGGTGCATGTATTGTTGGTCGCTGGGCTGGACTGTGTACTTTTGATCCGCCACGCTTGGTCGATGCTCGTATTGTTGTTGACCGGGTCTGTAGCCCTCGTCTCCTGGAAGCTCGACAGCGAAGTTCATTGGTGGTGGCACACTTGGTAGAGGTCGTTCCCATGGGTTTTGCTCTCTGATGCTGCTGTACTGTGGACCATCATGGCCTGCTTGTTTTCTGGCTTCAGCTCGATCATGGCGAATTTTGGCGAAGTAGACCTTTGCAATCTTCGATGCTGCGCCTTGGTTCAGGCTTTCCACCTCCTTCCTGGACAGGTACGACCGTGTGCTGGCGCTGATCTCTGACAGGCGACTCCACTCGTCCATACCGAACTCGCCTACACCGACTTCAACATTCAATCGGTAGTAGTGTTCCGGGTTTACACCGCGAGCAGTCAGGTACTCTCGTAGCATGTATTTGTGAGTCTCCTCGCAACCTTCGAGCTTGGATATGAGCTTCCTCCGCGCTTCGGCAAACTCACCCATCGAGCCGCCCATGAACTCCTCCCACCATTCGTGCTGCTTCGCGCCGGTACCTGGCGGTCGCTTTCCAGTGCCGATGCTCACAAAGACGCCAACTTCACGGCCCGGCCATTCATTTCGGACTGCTTCATCGAGCACAAATGGTGCAGGATTGTACTTTCCAGCACCTTCATCCAAGTACCACGATTGACCAATTTGTATTGGTTTGAAAGCCATCTGCGCCGCGGATGTGGCACGTCCTGCTTGCCAAATCGTGCAGTTGACATCAGGTGCTGGCTCTTTCCGGGAATCGTAAGATCGCAGTAATGTGATGACAGAAGTGCCCTTGAGCACAGCTGCCACCGCTGTCTTGGTTCGATTCTCCCTAGTATCGTAGAGCAAAGCATTGGGATTGCCTCGAGCGACCGTTCCTACCAATGTCCTGTTGCCCATGCCAGGGCCAATTCCAATCGAGCTGTACCTGCTGCTCTGGCTCAGACTGCGTTGCGGCTGTGACGAAGCCATACTGCTGGGTGTGTTGGGCGTCATTGGAATAGCGTTCGCCAAGGCATCGTTGCCCTCATCGTCGAAAACGGTATGCTCGCGTGCCACCTCTCGGATGGCTTCTTCCAGCTTGCTCGCCTTGAACATGGTGCCCTTGTAAGGCATGCCCAAAAAGGTCTTGTTCGTCTCAAACACCCTCCTCGTCATGCGTACATACACGTCTTTACAAGTGTCAAGGTCAAGCCGTAGCCGACCAAGCATGATCGCTATCAGACCTCCCGTCCCCGTGCCGACTATGAGGTCGAAGTGGTCGCATGGCTTTGGTATCTCGTGTCTCTTCGGCGCTCTGCCCTCAACCTCGACAAATGTCCTATGCATGAGCTCTTGCAAGATGATGAGCATCGAGTATCCTCTTACACCGCCACCATCTAGCGATAAGATGCGCAACGGCGGACCTTTTGTTGTGTCCTTTCTACGTACTCTACCACTGTCCTCCATCGTGTCTGGCTATGCGCGGCTCTCGGGCCGCTGCTCGTGGTGGTCGTTCAGTTCAAGGAGTGTGGTGGTCGTCTAGCACGGCGGTGTGCTTTGACAAGTATTGTTTCTGTGACCTCGTTTCCTCCTGAAGTATGATAGATTTGCGCAAGGAATCGTTCGGCCTCTCTATGATGACGATCGCTTTGCGATATCGAGGTAATGTGCCAAATGCGGCCCTCAAGCGGCTACTCGCAAGGCTGACTGTGCTGTTGCCTTGTCCGAGTTCTGGTCACTTGAGTCTACCGGGTGGTGCCTGATGCGCTGGAGGGGTGTTGCGTGCGCGAGGTGTCAGAATGGGTGGCAGTGAGTTTGTTCACGCTGCGCATGCAGTGAATAGTGCGCGACAAGTTGCGATCACCTCACTTGCGAGATACTTGGTTCCTGGTGAATCGTTGTAGTTTCGCCCTTACCGTACGATGCCGCTGCAGTGTACCTACAACTTGCACGAATCATTCGTTCGAGACGTCGGCCGCACGGAGTGGCAGTGCAGCCGGCTGTTAAAGGCGTCACGAAAGTGAACATCGACCTGCAAGGTCTGTCCAAGGTCGGACTGGATCTACTGTAACATCACGACTGATGGATGCTACCGCCATCACAGATCATGGTAAGAGTACCCCGCCGCGAATGATGCGGCTCGTACAATACTGGAATCGAGCGGTTGCCACGATCGTATAAGTTCCGTCGCAGCGCCTTGACCTGGGCAGGCAATGCTGGCACGGAAAGCGCGCTTCAATGTATTCGATCGTATGACGGAGGGCATCGTCTGATGGAGTATAGTGATAGAGAAATGAGAGTTGATGATCAAAGATCTGCCTCACAGGCTCATTGGCGAACCGCCTTCATACACCCGGTCTGTGCGCTCCATGTGCATATCCTTCAACGATTAAATTGATTCGAGGAAAATTGTGTGGCAAGATCAGACCTGCTCCTAATCAGGCACGACACTTCCACTCCATTCAGCACGTCTTCCGTTTAGAGAAGAAGCTCTTGTCAACGATTGTTGGTGACATATGCCCAGAAATCAAGCTCTGTCACTCATCACATCCACCGTCGACTACCAGACCGCATTTAGGGAGCCCCCGACGAGCAACACCGCTGATTGATGGTGAGCGATACGAATCGCTTCGTAGGGAAATGAGGAGGTGCTACATTGCATAGCATAATAAAGCGGAAATCAGTAAGCACGGCATAATACAAGTCCTTCTCCCACTCCTTCCACGACTCGAATGAGTTTCAGCCGCCAGGAGAGTCGTCCGCACCAGCAATCGAACCAACAGCACGAATCACAGCCCGTAGTCGCCCATCGCGAGCTGTGCGTGCTATGGTCAGCACTGTTCCTCTACCACGTGTACCCATCAAAATCACGAGCCTGCAGCCATGTGCCAATTGCAAGTCACACACAATCCACAACGTTGTGGACAAGCAGCTGAAAGGCGGTAACGCTTCCAGTACAGTGGCACCCGCCGGGGAACACGCGTTTCGTTCCATTCTTTTGGGGACCTACAGATCTCCAGTGCATTCAAGCATCCTTTACACGTCTCTCCGTCATCCTTCTGTCGATATCGAGATGCTTGGGCACAATCGGAAATGCATAACGGTACACTTTCACCAAATACTGCGCGATCACATGGTTGCATGGCTTCCGTATAGCAATTGTGTGAACCATCCATCCATCCCATCGAGTCATGTTGGGCTGCCGGTACGGGAGCCACCGACAGGGACGGGATCGTCTTAGAAATCTTCGATGCACCATCTTGTCATCGCTGCACATGCTGTGTGGCTTACAAATGTACAGCGATTGCTTCTGTGCTTCCTGTCGCCGTGAAGGTTGCAACGTGCGAGAAGGTTTCGCTTGACAGGCACTGGGACGAGCCAAGGGTCGGAGTGCACGACATTGCGAGGAGACGACATGATGATGCAGCGATCACTATTACTGTGCCATCTTCTGCTGATTGTGCTCATCGGAACATAGTGCACTGTTTGACTGCCGTAGCAGGATGCTGACTGACCTCTTTATGGGGCTGGTGTACAAACAGAACCCGAGCAGTTGCGCTTGGCAGTGCGGCAGTCGAGACCGAACGAGTCTGAACTTGATGGGGCCAAATACACCCTCATCCTTCTCGTGTCAGTACCTATGTTAGCAGCGCTTACCAACAACTGGAGTCTACAGTCATCACCAGCAACAGAGCAAGAGACGGCGAACAGCAGGAAAGACGTGGCTAATTGCTTTGCCCTCCTTCTATCCACTCTCCCCGACGACCCCGCAGCAGCACGTGAGGTGCAAGCCGTGGTTGACACTGAACTGCCCGGGACTCTGTACCGTAGGTGCGGTTGTAGGACGTCAGGTAAGAAGGCGGTTCCCTTCGTTCTTACGTGTAAACGTCGTGCCATCCACATCACAGCACAAGCGCCAATCATTCACCATGAAGGTTGAACGAATCCTCTGCTACCCAATCAAAGCCCTACGCGAAGTCGACCTCGACAGCGTGGAGGTAACCAAGCACGGTTTCCCCCACGACCGAAGATTCCTCCTCCTGCACGTGGAACACAATGAAGGCAAAACCACCTACAAGAACATCCATATCGGCCACTACCCTCAAAGCGCCCTCTTCTTCCCAGCACTGGACACATCCGCCGACCTAATCCGAGTCACCTATAACCCCCCCAAAGGCACCAATGCTTCCCCATCAACCCTCGACATCCCCCTCCGCCCCTTCGTCGACGACAGACAAATCATCAACGTCGAAATGCACAAATCCCCCACCAAAGCCTACCTCATGGACCAACCCCACCACGACTGGTTCACCCAGCACTACGGCATCAACGTAGTCCTCGCCTACCTAGGACCCCACTACCGCCCCGTCCTCATGTCCTCCACCCTCAACGGCCCCGCCCCTCCCCTCCCCAGCAAAAACCCCCAATCCACCTCCTGGCTCACCACCCTCTCCACCTCAATCCTCGGCCCCTCCCCCCCACCGCACCAAGTAACCTTCTCGGACTGCGCCCCCTACCTCATCGCCTCCTCCCGCAGTATGGACGACATCCACCCCCGCCTCCCCCCAACCACCACAGACCCCATGCGCATCGAAAAATTCCGCCCCAACATCATCATCTCCGGCGCCCCCCAACCCTGGGACGAAGACTACTGGGGCGAAATCACCATCGGCGAACATGGAACTCAGTCGGAAGTCAAAATCGAATGTATCCATAATTGCGGCAGGTGTAAGAGTATCAATATTGATTTCGCCACGGGGGCCCCGGGGGAGGGAGCCAGTGGGCAGGTGTTGAAACTTTTGCAGAGGGATAGGAGAGTTGATCCGGGGATGAAGTATTCGCCGATTTTTGGTCGGTATTCGTTTTTGGGGAAGGGGTGTGAGGGGAGGGTGGTGAGGGTGGGGGATGAGGTGGTTGTGAGTAGGAGGATTGAGGAGAGGACGAAGTTTGGTGAGTTTTGTTCTTTTTCTTTCTTTCTTTCATTCATTCATTCATTCCATTGAGGTGTTGGTTATGTTGGGGTATATAATTTTTTTTGGGGTTCTAATGCTAATCGGTTGCCTCTTGGTGGTGTTTGTAGATTGGGCGGGACTTTGCACTTTGCCGAGTCGACAATAGTGCTCTCCTCTGGGATAACTCTCATATCTTGCGATTTCGTCGTGGATCGTTATACGGTTCTTCTTTCGATTGAGTGGAGGATTGCTTCGCGGGTGTGTCCCACAGAGGTCGTATACTTTCGAGGAGTTGCATTGCGGCGAGGATCTCGTGGACTAGAGAGGGCATGCAGTCGCGTCGTACTCGGACCATTCCTAACAACTCTTCAATCGCTTCCAAAGATATTCGCAGCTTTCGTGTTGTGGTTCGCAGAATCTGCCAGCTGGGTGAAGCATACCCATTCGTGGTGTCGATGTTGGGACCCAGCTTTGCGGGAGTTTCGGCGCAGGTGAAAATCGCTGATAGCGCTCGAAGTAGTCGTTTGTGTATATCGCGGTACGTGGTCATGTCAAGATCAGATTTTGATAATGTTTCATCCGCATCTGCAATGCGCTCGACTGGTCTGCCATCCCAGTTCAGGTAGATCGTCCACAATGAGTCGACATCTTTCGGCGGTAGCCAAGGCTTTACTCCACGCGTATGTGTTGCGAATGATGTCTCCAGTGTCTGACAGCTTTTGCTGGCTGCTTCGAGGGCATCGTAGAGTGCTACCGATGCTTGCTCAAATGACAGCCTCTGCTCGTAGAAAGTGTCATTTGGACGGTAGGGCCCCGGATGGTGAGATTGATGTGGAGAGCTCGATTTCGTCGAATAATAGTCGTGCATATAGTCACCCTGATTCTGTCGCGGGCTGTAGTACGCATTCCCCCATTGCTCTTGCTCTGCACCAGTCGACGTGCAGTTGCCGTCCGTGCCTTGTTGACTTGTGGCTTTATGTTTTCGAGAGGTGTGAGAAGGTCGCTGCCACTGCACCGCGTCTCGTGGTTCGTACATTGGGAAGTTGGCGCCCCAGGATGTGAACATTTTGGTGCCAGAAGGACAATCTTCTCAGTAAAGCCCATGAAACTGGTGAT
This sequence comes from Dothistroma septosporum, assembly GCA_002236755.2. Classification (NCBI taxonomy): domain Eukaryota; kingdom Fungi; phylum Ascomycota; class Dothideomycetes; order Mycosphaerellales; family Mycosphaerellaceae; genus Dothistroma; species Dothistroma septosporum. Next base: position 2,025,758 of record NBZP02000006.1, read on the forward strand.
CGTGTATGAGGCTTGAACTCTGTCAGTGCGTTCTTGTCGCAGCAAGCAGTGTCTGCATGTCCCCGTGGTTTCGTCATTCGGTATGTGCTACCACATACGCGGACCCCGGTGCAGCAAACATGTCTACATCCGGTGACAGATGCGGTGACTCGGAGGACGAAGGCGTGTGGAACTGCTGAGAATCATAACTGGATATGTCATTGGCGGATGATGGGTTCCCGCACGGCCGACAGTGCATTGACATTTCATTGTAAGACAGCCGTTCGTCTTCAACCTCGTCTAGCTGAATGTCAGCGCCCTCATGACCAGCTTTACCGACATCGCACGTACCTTCAATATGGACCGGACCTCCAGGATCACTGCGTTCCCCTCTGATTTCTGCAAGCGTCGGAATGGCACAGCCTCCTTTGCAGAACGATTCGTACGGCTTGGTCGGTTTTTGTCTGCCACCACGTTGAAGCCACGCTGTCTGGTTCGTGGTCTCTGTGCATGAAGATTAGTCACTGGACTCGCATACTACTCGCGACAATGGTACTTGCCGTTTGTCCATTCGCTGATTTGATTGCGCAAGTCAACCCAATCACCTCTTCGGCTGATCTTCCCGGGCGAGGGCGGTGGATGAGGCTGCTCATTTTCGTGACTGGAACACTTTAGCCCGTTTTCTTGGGTTTGTTGGGGCTGCTGGGGTTGCTGCTCCTTTCTTACATCTTTGTTGCCGTTGGAGTTTGTCTCTACTCGTCTCATGTACTGAGTTGAGTTTGGCAGCTGCGGTCCAGCATGCCAAATGCCTTCCTGTCGAGGATTGCGCGAAAGCAATGTGAAAGCGGATTGACGGATGGTCGGATTACGACATCTTGAAATGGCCATCCACAAGGGATCAGTCACCCACAGTGAGAACGAGAGGTAAGGCGTGCCAGAGTTCGGTCCCGACAAGGTTGGTAGTGGCGGGCACGAGAACGATGCGAGGACTTCCCTGGCGAGGTCCACGATTGCTCGGAACTCTGCCTCGTATGCATCGTATGCGACAGGGCCGGCAGACTGATCAACCGATGCAAGCATGGTACCAACAAGGTGGTTCGCCTTGAGCACCATGGCACGCTTGAGGTCCATGTTTGACATGAAGTCTCGCTGCTCCGAGAGGAACGAAGTGAACGCAGCTTCCCACTGCGAGAACCAGGGTGCATATCTTAGGTACTTCTCGGCCATGGTGACGGCGATATGGTCGCGCGGCGCAGTAGGGTGGAAGCCCTGCATGAAGCGCATCACGCTGTTGAGCGCCGTGTGAAGAGTGTTGTGAGCATGCTCCAGGCTGAAAATATAGTCGATGGGTGGTAGGGGTGGTGTTTGGCCTGATGTGTCGATCTCAGGCCGCCTGCCTTTATCCAAGAGCGCAGTGGCCTGCACTTCTAATCGTTCTACTAGCGGTCGCATCTGCTCGATATCATCCTCTTCAGGTGGCGCCATTGTGATAACGTTGGGCCGACCAGTGGCCTGTAAGAGTCGTCGCCCCTGGAGCGCGTGGTTGACTGCACTGTCGCATCGCCCTTGCATCGCCTCGAAGCAGGTGAAGAGAACGCAAGTCGTCAGTGCCAGCCGCGAGCTAGGTATTCGTCGCCTGTGTGGATCATAATCTGCTTCGTCATTTGTAAGGCACGATATCGCCTTGTTGCATTGATTCAGCGCGAACTCCATAGCTTTGGCTTTTTGCTTGTCGTCGGCGAAGGCGCGTTGCATGATACATTCATGGAGGGCACCAATAGCTGTGATGGCATGCCGGATGGCAGGTTCGTGGTATGAGGTCTGAATGACCATGCGCTGCCAGAACGCGGAGTCGAAAAAGCCAGCCATTTGAGGCGCACTGAAGTTGACGAAGAAGTTGAGACAATGTCGCTCCCGCCAGCTGCGTCGCCACTTCATGTCCGGCCTGAACAAGGTCAAGCTACCAGACTCTGCGGTAGAGAGTAAATCCTCGTCCTCTTGGCGCGCACCTGCGTTCAGTGCCCAGTCGTCCGACATGGCTCGTTTACAGCCAGGATTTCTCGGGTCGCATTTGAGTCCTTTGATGCTGTTTCACGTTAGCTAGACCTCAGTCGACTCGAGGCGCGAACGACCTACAGGCACGGAATACATCCGGTCTGCATCTTTGTTCTTTGTGACCCTTCCACATCGTCTGAACCTCGACTGATAGTACCATCACCATTCTGCGAGAATTCCGGTGTTATGAAGCCTATGCTTGGTGTGACGTTCGCCCCAATCTCATGCAAGAGCTCCAAATCGCTGTCGTCCCACAGCGGCTCTTGCAATCCCTGTACAGGTGTCGCCGTCTCTTCGTACGTTCGTTTCCGCGAGTTGCCGTTCACGCCGCGATGTCCATTTGCGCCATTCCCATTCAGTAGACCGTTTCTATTACTGCTGCTAATGCTACCATTACTCGACATGGGCGGAGGTGTTCGCAATTCTAGGTCGAATCCATACCAGCTATCGTCCGACTCTTGATCGCGCATGTTTGTTTCGACCGGCACCGTCATGGTGCTCATTCCCTTGCGGTCGAGTTGTTGCTCAAAGAGCAAAGCTCTCGGGAATTCGCTGCTCTGCCTTGCCTCCACCACGTGTTGAGCTTCACAATGTGAGTCAGTTCGCCTGTTACGGAGTCGTTCGTCCCGTCCAGTCCGTTCGTTATCAGCTTAGAAGCAAGCTGAGGGCCGGCGCAGCCAGACGCAATGTGATGCACAGGGGAGAAACAACAGTATGGACGGTAACGGCCTGGCACGGCACGGGTTAATGAGAAGATGAGGAGAGGTGCAGATGCAGCTGGCGCGGGCCCAAGTGGTAGCCCGTTTGCAAATCCGGGCGCCGTTAATCTGGAAACACCGTGGCCGCAGTTGAGGACGATTGGGTTATGTGATGACACTCAGCCGCAGAGTATAGGTCATCATACTTGTTGACTGTCTGGACGCGCCCAGGCTCTATCGGGGCCATGCCTGAAGGATGCACGATTTTGGACTTCTGCGCGGCTTGAGCGACGCCCGTATCAGACAACTTCAGCTGTCGTGGCTGTATCCGCGCACACAGGAACCGATCCTCAAGGATCACCTTGCCGGCAAGAACCGCGGGCGGTCTACCTGCTAGCCGGAGCGTCGGGAGCGTCTCTCGGGATGTAGTCCACGGCATGCGTGTGGATATGGCTGTCACCGATAGCAAGCCAGAAAGCTGGCTTCGTTGCTGATCGCTTGATCGGTTGACAGTAATCGACACTTGTCCTATCGACACGTCCGACATCGACTCTCCACGAGGCCACGATACGATGCTGCATCGGCTTGCCCGTGCCAGAGTTGTGATGTGGACATTGCCCATAGAACCGTTCGCGATCGCCAAGTGGATCACCACGGCATTCCCGAGACGAGAGACGAGGGGACGACTGGCTGAGCTGTGCTATGCGGCGGGCCCCCCGTCGACGACTCGCTGTCTTGCTAATCGACCAGCGACGCTGACATATGGACCACGCCGCGCAGCCTGACATGTCAATTCATCGCATGTCGGAGATATGAATTGACATGTTGGAGAACCCATCCCCAAGACCGACACACATTGCTGGATCGCGCACTCGCACATCGCATAAAGCATGTTCCCAAGCTCCGGCAGATTATTGGGTTGAGTTGACGTGATGGAAGTTAGTGGCCGCTCTTTAACAGACGCGGCGACGCCGTGACCTCCGCTGCCGCGGCCGACATGGACCTGCCGGCTGCCGCTAGTCATGCTCGTCATTCGAGCTCCAGCTTACTGCTTCGAATTCGAATTCGCGTTCTGCGTGGGATCGACGACATGCTGCCATGCTTCGTCGTCCTGCGCCCCGGCTAGCAACTCTCGCATCACGCGCTATCTGTCTGACCAGAGTCGATGCGCGCCGCTCCGTGCTTACACACCGAACTCGCCGCTGCGACTACAGCACAGAGTCACCCACTATCTCGCACGATGTAGGAGTGCTGGGTGGCGGTATTACAGGCCTGGCCAGCGCCTACTATCTTACACGTGAGCTGCCAAATGCCAAGGTCACGCTTTACGAATCGAAGGAGAATGTCGGAGGATGGCTACAATCACACCGCGTGCCCGTGAAAGACGGCACCATATTATTTGAGGCCGGACCGCGCACGCTACGCCCACAATCGAATGGCGTGCTGACTGCGGGTTTGGTATGGTGAATGGCTTGCGCGATAACGCGTGTGCATCGAGGCTGACGAATGGCAGATGCAAGAGCTGGACCTGACAAAGGACGCGATCTTCACCCAACGCACATCTCCTGCCGCTCGTAATCGGTTCGTCTATTACCCCGATCACCTCGTTCGCATGCCACATCCCTCTTATGGCTTGGCCGACAACATATGGAGCCTGTTCACCGAGCCGGTGTTCGAGACGGCGATATGGAGCGGCTTAACAGAGTACTGGAAGAATCCGCGTGACCCTAGTGTGCAAGATGAGAGCATTGGCAGCTTCTTCTCGAGGCGGTTGAGCAAGCCCATAGTCGACCGCATACTCAGTGCGGTCATACATGGGATCTACGCAGGAGACGTGTATCAATTGTCTGCAAAGAGCTTGTTCCCACAGCTATGGAGAGATGAGGGAGAACATGGCAGCGTGAGCCATGGCATGCTACAGAGTAGGGCGGAAGGCGTGAAGATGGCAAAGCGTGAAGCCGACTTCCTGCAAGAGATGAAACAATTCAAGTGGGATCCGCTCCTCAAAGCTACGCTGCGGGAAAATTCCGTCTTCACTTTCAAAGATGGACTGAAGATGCTTACTGACAGGTTATATGCGAAGCTGTTTGAGACTGGGAGGGTAGAGTTCAAGACGAGCTCGGCAGTGGAATCCATCAACCAGGCCGAAGGCAACACAGGCATTGAGGTGAAAATTGCAGGCAAGGCAGATTCGCAAAAGCACTCTCACATCATCTCCGCACTGTCTCCGTGGCATTTGGACGCAATCACCCGAGGATCCAGCAACAAGCAGATGATACCCACCATCCCTACCGTCACGGTCATGACTGTCAACCTGTACTTCCGGACGCCGAACATGCACGAGCCGGGGTTCGGTTACCTGATACCTCAGGCAACACCCTTTGAGAACAACCCAGAGCGCGCGCTCGGAGTCGTGTTCGATACGGCATATTCCCCCGGACCAGGCGATCTGGATCCTGCGAACTGGCACGATCTCAACGTCGAGCAACTCAAGCAAGCACGCGAGCAAGGACGGATGATCAATGTCAATGATTTCGCTTGGTACAATATGCCTGACCAGCCCAATCACCAAGATGATGTTACAGCGAGGGGTACGAAGGTCACTGTCATGCTAGGCGGTCATTGGTGGAATGGCTGGCCATCTTATCCAGATGAGAAGGAAGGCGTAGCTATGGCAAGAACTCTACTCGAGCGCCACCTAGGCATCAAAGAAGAGCCCGAAGCATGGATGGTGAACTTGGAGCAGGACTGTATTCCTCAATACACCGTCGGGCATGAGCAACGTTTACAGCAAGCTCACAACAACATCTGGCGGGAATACCAAGGCAGGTTACGGGTCGCCGGCAACTGGATGTCGGGTGCAGGCGTCAATGACTGTGTCCGAAGTGCCTTTGACGTTGCTAAGAACATCAGGAAAGATGGCACCGGCTTAGAGCACATTGGCGAAGAGCCAAATGTCAGGGTCAAAATCACGCCTGGAAAGCCTGGCGAAAAGGAAGACGATGACCAGCGATAGATGTGTATGTATAGAACTACCGAAAGCAAAAAAAGATATGCCAAATCATGGTGAAGGCGATGTTCGCTTCGATTGACTGACCCAGTGGAATGGTGCGGCCCCACTTGCGAACGTCAGGTCACAAGAGTCTCACCACCATTTCTACGTGTACTGTACATGTACTTCACACCACTCGACCACGTTCTGCCAACTTCTCATTGTCGTCTCTCATCGTAAACAGCCACCAATTGTGCTGCAGTGATACAACTGACAGGCTAGCCCCGGACACGACAGGCACGCGTGGCCGCGCTGCTCCTTACTTTTGTGTTGCTTCAGACGTCGAGTTGGGCAGCCGGGCAAACAAAGCTGCACCTCGCCTTGTTGCTGCAGCTCTGCAGCCAATGACTACAACACAACACCAACGAGACTCTCCCGTGGCTGAGCGCACAGCAAAGCGCCTCGCACTCTGCATAACACAACGTCCACACTCCTACCGGCCGGCTCGCAATCTTCACTTCTGCGACACTTCTAAGAGCAATATTTCCGCTTATTACACCGGCATCCCCTGCCCTCTGCGGTCGCAGAATCGAGAGCCTGACCTCACTCGCCGCCCATCCACCATTCTGACCGCCTTACGCAACCGTCACATGCTTGCAGCGGCCAAGTTGATATTGCATTGAATTGGGTCGAAACTGACAAGATTGCGTCATTTGCCAATCGCTCGAAGCAACTTCGAAGATCTGGCTCGACTCGCGGACGTCGCGACAGAAGATCCCTCCGTCTCTCCTGCATCATCTCCCTCGAGGCCCAAACCGAGCCAATCTGGGGCCAACAAGATCCGGCTGCCTGGGACGCCACACATTGTTCTGAAACGATGGCCATGCCGATGCGCAATGACGCGCGCGATACCGGAGTCTTCACTCGCATTGGATCTGGCAATGTGCCCACTCGGAACATACAATCTTGGAATCAGAACGGCGTGAACTACACCGTGGAAACTACGAGCTGGTCGAGTCCAGGTGGAGCTACATCCTTCAACGCGATCACTGGTAGCGTAGGCGGTCCTTTCCAACGAAGCTTCACGGCACCGATGCGATCTGCTGCCCGATCCAGCGGCTTATTTGGAACTGCGTTTGGACTACTTGAGGACGTACTGTCTGTACCACAGCGGCGACCAACAGCCATGCACGACGGCATGGGACAATGCGACTCGAACCGTCGACGGGCTCACGTGGACGTCGAGAGCGATACCGATGATGATCTCGCCTATGATACCTACGGGACCAGTCGTACAAGACCGAAGTCTGTTTTCTCACGATTGAAGGACAAACTGCTAGACGGGAAGCTCCGGCCGGAGCAAAGAGATGGCAGCAACAGCAGGAGCCGCGAGCGAGAACAGTCCCCAGTACGCAGACCCAGATTGAATGAACGCAGGCACAGCTCTTTCCACACAACGACAAAAGAGCCAGAATGGACCGAGCAGCCACGTGGACGAGATCGATTTGTGGAGGTTGATTATGAGGATGATGACGAGCCTGTCTATCTGAGCGAGGAACCTACACATCAGCAAAGGTCACCAGAGGTTGACAGCACATTGATCGCAGCTTTAGAGAATGCTGTCGAGATTGAGCGAAGGTCTGTCCAAGACTGTAAGAAGCGATTGGAGCAAGCAACACGACAGCCGGCAATTGGTGCACATCACTTGCAGCAAATGGTCGATGAACTTAAAGGGCATGAGGCTTCATTGATAAATGCTCAGGCAAACCTTGAGGAGGCGTATGCCAGACAAAGGAACACTCGTCCACAACCAACATCCTACCATCCACAAAGGACACCACAGGGGCAGCCCAGACAAAGGCAATCAGCACAGAACTTTGCGGCCGATTGCTTTCCGCCATTCAGAGCAGGCTTTGCCCCAACTGCTCACCCATGGCAGTCACGAGCACAGCACCCGGATCCGCTACTTCGAGCTTTCGAGGAGATGCATGGGTTTGATCCATTCTCACGCACACACCCGTTCGGTACCTTCGATCAATTCTTCGAGCAAATGCACGCCCAACCGTCAGCTAACGACGCTCACTTCCGCTTCTTCCCTACCGCAGGAGCGCCACCGCAAAGCAATCAACGCAACAAGCGTACTCGATACAGCATGCCTGGCGGCGTTCCTAAATTCGCACCGCCTAACCCAGGCTTCACCGCTTACCAAGCTCCTCCGCCACCACAACCCCCTACGACCCTGTTGTTGCCCGACGAAGCCAAGCGACTCTTCAAGACCTACAACGACAAATGGAACAGCCTCACAACCACCGACACGAACATTCCGTACCCAGCTCGTGGCCTCAAAGCCAACGCCCTTGGCGCCCGAGACTCACTCTGGGCGCCGCTATGCAACGCACCCATATCGACGTGGTCGAACGAGACGGTAATGAAGGCCAACGCCCAAGCCTTCTACCTCGGCGTCGTGGGTCTGGTACCTGTGTACAAAGAGGCACCAGGTACAGGACGAATCGAGATCAGCTTTGATAAGAGCAGAACGAATCCGGCGCAGATAAAAGTGCTGACGGATGTCCTGAAGAAGGAGAAGATCAGGTGGCATTCTGATCGGCTTGGGAGGAGGAATGGGGGTGTCGCTACGGGTGTGACGAATGAGGCTTTGCAGAATGATGAGAGGGCCAGGGCGGTGTTCCATGCGGCTTGTGAGTTGATGGATAATGTGCAGTAATTGGAAATCAGGTACATGCATCAAGTGCTGAGGGCATGACGAGAGTTATTGATTGGGGTTATGGAAGCGTTTGGGATGGTGAAGGGGTAAATTATGAGTAGGTATTCGTGGAGCTTTTTATGGTATGATGGATAGGATCACTTTCATCTCCTTAACTTCCGCGCGGTGGGTCGATGCTTATACTGTGCTGGGCTGATTCGACTCGAACTTTGATAAATGTCGCCTTTACTTGTGCATAGCCCAGTGTAGAAGATTACTCTCATTTCATGTTTACCCGCGTCGTCGGTGTCAGACGTTACGGTGCGCCGCCTCGTCACGCTTTATCCATACATACCGCCCACACCTTTCTACCTCCTAAGCAATCGAGGTTGCGAATTATAAGAGAGCACTCTAGGAGAGCACGATGTTCGCATGATTGTCGCAATCGCGAGCAGACTGCGTTGTGACTGCGGTTCGATGATTGGGTGTAGAGTGGCTAGAGATTTGAGGTGGAAGGTCTGAAGCTTGGACCTACATTGAATTCGTATGTATCTGTGACTGGGATGTAAGGGGGTTTGTGTCGTTGGATTGATAGGGGGATCGGTGAGTCTGATAGAGATGTTGATCCCTAGAGAGGGTGAGTTGACGTTGGAGGAAGTTCGTAGGGAATGGGGATTTCTGTATGGAATTTGGGAAATTCTATTCCCTGTACAACCATGATATGTCTAACGAGATATCGCGACGTTCTTCTTGGCTATAGCGGCGTTTGCTGGTGGCGTTTGTGGCTTGAATGGTTGGTGGCAGCTTGGCGTTCACATGCGGGATGCAACAGCGGAGACTTTCGATATTGGTGAGTCACAGCATTCGGCATGAAGGGAGAGCGAGATGAGACTTTTCGGACGACGGGATGGCTGGACTGCGATATTCAGTGGCAAATTTACCTGGCACCCTAGCACCATCACAATATGGACGTGGCTCGTTGTGTCTCGCGCTACGTTTGGCTGCGCAGTACAGTCGCGCACATCAAACTATCCGATTCGCATTGGACATCGCGAAGATATGTTTTGACAAGATTTTGCGGCGAAAGAGGATGTCTTGAATGCATCGTCGCAGATCTGGCGAGAACGAGCGTTTTAGAAGCTCTCTGCCAGCTTCTAAAGCAGCCAAAACTATCGTGGCCCAGTCAGTGCAGCCAGTGGCATATCTAGATGAATGTGGTGTCGCACATGGAGGAGTGTAAGCAGCGCGATGTCCACACGAAACTTTGCTGTCAATGTGTCCCATAGATCTCGACGAGAGCAACGTACTGTTATGTATGGGCGATGGTATTCATGGCGTGACGTCTCGGGAGCTGTATCGCGTGGATGACGAGCATGGACTGGAGATGATCGTGAGGTGTGATGGTAAGCCAATATAAAGTTGGATGTTGACTCAAGGAGTCGATCCTGTTGTCCTTGGCAAGGAAGCTCGAGACATCACTTTACCCTCAACGCACGTACCGTACTCAATGACTTCGGCGAGTCATTCCGATCAAGTATTGACCATTGAGCAGAACTCAAGGCACTGCGAATACTGGCCGCACTAGAAGCATTCTCCGAGAAGAATGAATCAGAGCAATGCCCTGCTGATGTCTCGGCCCTCCCTTGGGCCATCTTCGCGATACTCGCTCAACGCTCTCTGTCCAGTGCTCTGTGGACAACAGAACATAGTATGGGAGCAGAGGATGTCGAAGATCTTGGTTTACTGCCAAAGCCGTGGTGGTCACGATGGTCTAAAAGACTTGAGCAATGTGATGGGCATCACGATCCGCACAAACATGGTAGCTGGCCGCAGGAGATGCTCGAGAGGAGGGTCGAAGATTGTATTCGGGTGTCAAGGAGGAAAGCTGGGATATCGGTCATGGACGCAAATGAAAAGACAACGTTGGACCACATGCTACGATCGGTGCTGCGATGAAGGGCAGAGGGGGCGAAGCAAGTACTAAAGATAAAATGAGGTCAAATTGGAAGTGAGATGGGCGAAACCGGTGATGAGGCTCGACGCAGCAGATGGACATGTGTCCTGTGTCTTGTATCTGAAGCAAGAAGCATCGTCTCGATGTCGCTCATCATCGACATGTTAGCAGTGCATTCCACTAAAATAATGATGCAGAATCAGCAATTTGGGGAGCGCCACATAATAACATAGCAGCTATTTCCAGTTCTGACCGGGTCGCACATCGACTGTATCCGAATTCTCGTAGCCCATCTCCAAGGTCGCAGCCATTGGCGTCTCATCTCATGCTCCCGTAACGCCTTGTGAATGCTGTCCAAAGTCCATGTCATCATCACTCATCACTCATTTCGACCGTCCACTCGCTCTTTGTCACCTTCAATCACAATTTCGCATCGCCCTTAATGACATCCCTCAACAGCGTCAACGCCTCCACGGCAAAAGTCACCATATTCCCCACCCGATCCCCTCCTAACCCCGTACTCAACTCTTTCACAAAAGTCCCCCTCTCACAAGCCACCGCCAGCGCCACATACCCCGGCGTCCGATTCGGCGTGTTGCCCCCTGTCGGTCCCGCCGTCCCACTCTCAGACAACGTGTAGGTACTCTCCAAATCTTTCCTCACGTGCTTCGCAAGGCCGGAGACAATGTCGGTGGTGGGGCCGCGGTAGTCTTGGATTGACTCTTGCGTCCAGCCGGCGTAAGCGATACGGGAGGGGAGGGTGTAGAGGGTTAGGCCGCCTTTGTAGTAGGAGGAGGCACCGGGTTGGGAGAGGAGGGAGGAGGAGATCAGGCCGCCAGCGGCGGTTTCCGCGATGGATATCGTTTCATGCCGGGATTTGAGGAGGGTGGTCACTTCGGTGAGGATGGATTGGATTTCGGCGGGAGGAAATGTCGGCGCTGTTGAAGACATGGTGGTTGCTGTTCTGATTGTTCTGGCTCTGGTGGGTCGTGTTGGTGGGGTTTGATGGAGGGGTTGTCTGGTTGGATAAGTAGAAGAGAAAGTGGCAGCGGTGAAGGAAGAGATGTGAGATCGATGTGGGACTGACGCTGATGCTGCTCTGAGGCAAGCACGAGATCTTACAAATGCAATGTTCATGACATACATGTATCTCGCTGATTGATGAGCTCGACATCATCGTCACGTCGTATGGAGGGGAGCTTGCACATGTCTTAAAGCCGAGCCAAATCCGACGAGAACCACTCCTCTTCCTGATGTCCCCATCACGGACCATAGCGAGAGACCGCGCCTAGCATGGAAGCTGGCAGAGAACATGGATGGTTAGTTCACGTGATACGTGATGTCTTTCATACTCCGGTCATGGTGTAGGAATGCCGCAAGACCGCGCTCTGTGTCTTCCCGGAAAGTCAACCAACGCAGGACATTGTACCGCGGAGAATCGGCATATAAGTCTCATCGACCATTTCGAATACCGGACATGACCATCAAAAGCTTTCCTGCTTGCTTCGCCAGGGGAGGAACCTCCAACGGTCTGCTCATACACAGACGGGATCTACCAGCAAAGGTCGAAGAATGGCAACCAATACTCGCGTCGGCCATGGGCTCACCGGATGGATACGGCAGACAGCTTGATGGCATGGGATCTGGAGTATCTTCTACGAGCAAGATCTGCGTTGTCGAGAAGAGCAGTCGAGCCGATGCCGATCTCGATTACACATTCGTTCAGGTCGGCATCAATGACGGATCTCTCGATATGGCTGGCAACTGTGGCAACATGTCGTCCGTTGTTGCACCCTTCGGGCTCAGCGAAGGCTTGCTACACAATATATACTCGACCAAGGGAGGCAACGAGGATGATCGAGAGGTCAATGTGAGAATCTTCAACACTAACACGAACAAGCTGATCGTTGCGAGCTTCAACGTGACAAAAGATGGTGTTTACGATCCTTTCGGCGAGTACAGTATCGATGGCGTACCAGGAACTGGCTCAAGAATCACAATGTCATTTCTTGACCCAGCTGGAAGTAAGACTGGCAAAGCACTCCCCACCGGTAATCCAGTCGATAGTCTCAGGCTCCCCGACGGCACCTCTATCGAGGTGAGTCTAGTAGACGTGGCAAACCCAGGCGTCTTTGTCCGAGCTGCTGATATCGGCGTTCCTGGCGATATCAAGCCGGTCGCTCTGGAAGAGAAAGCCGATATTATGCTACGTCTCGAGCAGATTCGACGAGCCGGAGCAGAGATGATGGGTCTTGATCCGGACACACAAAGCATTCCGAAGATCGTCATGGTTTCTGAGCCTAATAAAGAAGCACAAGATGAGAGCACGCATATCGTCTGTAGAGCGCTGTCGATGCAACAGCCGCACAAAGCTGTGCCGTTGACGTTGGCGCTAAACCTTGGCGCCAGTGTGAGGATCCCCGGCACGATCCCTGCCCTCACTGCTGTCAATACCGACGGCCTGCAGTCTGTCACGATCGCTCATGCTGGTGGTAGAGTTGAAGTCGGGAGTATCTTTGAAGACGGCAAGATCAAGAGTGCGCTGCTTCATCGCACTGCTAGGATTCTGATGAAGGGAGATGTCTTCTACACTGTGAAGTTAGACAAGAACGAACTTGTGGATGAGAACGAGCACGATACCAAGGACCCCGATGTTCAAAAGTATCGCGAAGAAATCTGAGAGCCACTGGACGACTGGCTACCACGAGACTCACCTGAGCTTGCTTGCCAAAAAGTATATTCACCAGCACTCAGTGATGATTAGAGCTTGTCGACATGAAGACGCTCGACAGCTTCAACATTTGTATTGGACAAGATTACCGCCTGGGCCGAGACGAAATCTCGACAAGGTCTAGGATTTCTGTCGACATGGCGGACCCAAACGATCACCTCCTTCAGGAATTTGAGCGGCTTATTCAGTATCTCGAGCCCACTCTGTCACCTCTAACGATGCCGTTGACCCGACTTCTACAGCATGCAAACCATATGGCCGAACGCTTTTGGCCAGAATGGGTCTCCGAGGGCAAAATCTTCGAGGAAGGTATCGACAAAGGCATCGAGATGGCGAAGAGCGCCGAGGAAGCTGTGAGGCAAACGCCAACGCCGGCTGAAGTTACCAGCGCTTCTTCGACAGATTGGCTGGCTTTGGGAGCTTGTTTGTGTACGTGCGAGCTGTAATCAGACTGAGGCGCATCGCTACCAGTTCAATGCAGTTATGGCAGCTTCAATGGTATCCTCCGTCGGCAAGCACACATGTAAGCTTGTTGACAACTACTTCGCCTACCGCACAGAGATGGCTCACCAAGTCCAGCTGATCATTGCTGAAGCAGAGAGTCAGGATGAGCTAACTCTGGCTGTGCAGTCCGACGTTGAGTATTCGTGCGCCGCGTCGAATACTGACAAGACGTCAGACGGCGCAGCTTCAACTTCCGACGAGAAAGTGTCCATCACGAGCTCATGCAATAGAACAGAGTCTTTGGACTTGATTCATGACCTGGACGAGAGAGAGATGAGGTCCATGAGGATTCGCAAGCGATCTGGCAATCGATAGTGAGGTGTACAGTACGGAAATGATCATAGCTCGAGTATCGACTCTTTCATTCCTGTTACCTTCATCCACTATTGTCTTCTAGCTACAGCCACTTCCATCCGTGCGACGGTTTCTAATTTCGATCAGATGTTGAAAATGGTGGAGTTATGGTCATAGCGATGATATGTATTTCTTTTCGATTATGGGATGAGGTTGATGCCGAGGTCGATGATCGATAACAGATGGTCGAACCGTGGATCGATATCATAGAGAGAGAAGAGAGGGAGAGAGAGGGACTAGCAAGCATGTCAGTACCATCTCTCTCACTCTGAAGGAGAATGTACGCCACCACCACCAAGACCATTCCAGTCTACAACATCATCCTCATTCAATTCATAATACTCGACATCATCGAACCCATGCATATGCATACTCCCATCTCCATGTCCGTGTATGTACACCCAACAAAAGTCCTGGCATATATCATCATTCCTCATACTTTCCTACAGGCGTCTTGACCTTCTTCATCCATACATGTCCCGCTAGTCCAAGCACAGTCCTAACGCCACTCGCTGAACGCTGCACAAAACCGTCAACATTACTGCCGTCATCAGAGTTTGGGGGCGACTTCGACACCGGAGGAGCGATGCCGCGATCGCTGAAAGAAACCATGCGATCGTTCACGCCGTCCACAGCGTCAACGCCTGAGCGAGTCTTCTAGACGAACGCTCTGCCGCCTCTTCCACCGCCGGAAGGAGACTCATCTCGAGGATCTCTTAGTGGTTGATGATACAAATCATCGTCGCTGAAGGTGTCCCGGGTCCTTCTAGGCCCAAGCTCATTGCTGGTGCTTATTTGTTGTGGACTCGAACCAGCAGATCCAGATGTCACCTGCCACTCATCGGAACTCCGGCGGTCATCGCCACGCTCGTCTTCTTCGTCAAACTTGGGTAGCTTCTTCGATGAATCGCCATGCACAAGGCCAAGCCTTTCTTCTTCGGTAGTAGTGTTACCAGTAGGATAATTCTGGCTACTGGACCGGCTGACAAACGACAAGGCACCTCTACTAGTAGGCCGGTTGTCATCGTCACTAGCACCAGACTTGTGCCGCCAAGGCATCACATTCTGGAAAGAGAACTGTCTTCGTGCAGTCCCGCTTCCATCTCGGGTGTGTGGTGGAACTCGTGGTGGTGCGAGGCTGCTGCTTTGGGAATCTGTTCTTTCTCGCTCTGGACTTTGGCCAGCCCATTGTATGTGCGCGCTGCTCGAGCCGCCTGCGATAGGCGACTTGTATGCTGTATTGTCGTATTCCGTGTCGTGAGCTTTCTGTAGTCCTGGTGGGAGACCATAGACGTGTTCCAGCGGTTCTTGATCAAGCCTATCGGCCGCGACACTGTCCATCGGGACCGGGCTATGGCCTCGTTGTCTGCCGGACGGTCGAGAGCGCATACTCCGTCCAATTCGACCAAAGAACCCTGGATGCACTTCGCTATCGGGTTCACTGATATTGTCCTCATCTGGGAAGCTCGACATGCCCAGAGGTGGGTGTGCCGTCTTCGTTCGGTGGACTGATCCACTATGCTGCGTCGAGACGGTCTTGCGCCTTCGTAGTCCATCCCACTCCACGATTTCGTTCTCACCAATTGGCTCCATGCGTTCTTCGTGTATGCGCTTCGCTTCTTCTGCCTCCTTCTTCGTTCTTGATGTGCTGATTGCGCGGATCAAACCTGCCGCACCACGCATTGTATCTGCTCGAGGCTCGTATTCATGCTCTTGTTGTTCTGCGACAGTCCTGATTTGGTCCATTTCACCTGTGAGAACCTTTGTATCGGGCACGTCCTTTGCAGACTTGGCGAGCTGAAGTAGCACCACGCCGGAACAAATGGTCAAGAATCCCATAACCACATCGACGATCTGTGTAGTAGTACCATGGAAACCTTGGAAGAGGACGGCGGATGCGACGATCGTAGACGATGTGAAGAAGACGTAGTAGGTCGGCGTGACCAGGGCCGCGTTGAAGATGTTGAGGGCTTTCTGTTACACTGTCAGGATCGTCGTGTCACAGCATGATGACCGCCAACTTACATTCAAATAGATGATCTCCGTCAGCAAGGTGCATATGACAAACACGAACAGGACGTAGAGGAACCACTGGTTGAACTGGTGCTTCCCGTTGATCGCAGCCACGATGGCAGCGCCCAAGCCTTGTGTCGCAACGACGCTCAGACCTCCTATCATGGAGCAAATGCTGAGATAGACCATCATGCTCTTCTTGCCGTATCGTGGGGCAACCCACCAGGCGACAAACGCAGATCCCAAGATGATGACTCCGGCATAACTCAAAAAGCCTGGCGCAATGACATAGTGCTGCATGCCTTGAATATCGCTGACGGCGCTCTGCTCTGGGGCATTGAGTGTGATGATGACGCTGCCCAATATGCAGAGAAAACATGCGACCCAGCCGACGAAGCTCAGCCTCTCTTTGAGGAAGACCCACGATAAGATTGCCGTGGTCACGACAGCCAGTGCTCCAAGTGGTGTAACCAGAATTGCGTCTGTGAATGCGTATGCGACAAAGTTGCAGATCTCGCCGACAATCATGAGAGTCATGCCCGACCACCACCATGCATTCTTGAGGTATCCATATCCTTCGCCCGCCTCTTCATTGTACTTGACGTTGGCTTGGAGGAGACCAACCTTCTTGATGACGAAGGACACACCAATGAAGAGACCCGAGCATACAGCGAGGATGATGCCAACGATCTTGTATGTGGGAGGTCGAGTCTGCTCCGCGGCGGATGTAGATGTTGCGGATGCCGTGCTCGATGTGGTAGAAGCTGTTTCCGTGGCTGTTTCGGAGGCTCGCGCATACACACGCGCAGCCTCGTAGAGCGCATGTCCGGCGACGTCCATGGTCGTCAGCAAGGCTGGGACTCAAGTCAAAGAGATGCTGTTATGTTTGATGTCGGAGGACAATCATGTGGTCGCGTCTGTTCCAGTATGTGCGATGCGCGGTGTATATTCGGCGTCTGCAATGCTCTTTCCCGGCGGACAAGATGTCCGTAGCCTGGTGCTTCCAACCGACCCGATAGCTTCGACCTGCAGGAAGGAGTTGTGATGGAGCGATGCTTCTTTGCCGGAGACTCGCGTCCAAGATGCTTTCCAACAGGGATGAGGTGTACGATGCCGTGCGCTGTATCAGTGAGTGTGTGATGATGTGATGCAATGAGTGTACAGTACAGTACAGTACAGAGCGTAAGCGTAAGCGATTCGATGATTTGTTTATGGTGCCGTCGCTGCTACACGACAGCGGCGCTTGCACTGATTTGGTGGGGGAATCGTCCGAGATGCGTGGCGCGCCGACTCCCGAGTGCAAACGTGGCTGAGGTCGAGGTAACGCGCAAGCTTGCAAGCGTCTCACGGGAGCTTGGAGGGTAGTCTTCACTTCCTACGGGGTGTGGAAGTCGTGCTCTTCGGGCAAAGATCAACTAACATAGATGGACCAAGTTTTACGAAGGAGAGTGCGGCGTAGTGTAGTCAACAGAGTCTTCTGCTTCCAGCATCGCAACGTCGTGGATACATGTATGGATGCGAGTCTGAGACAAGGGTCGCGGCTCGTCGCGCGGCTGATAGAAACTTTAAACCATGAGAGTCTCCCGTCCTGTCATCATATGTCAATGTCTTGACATCTCCTTTGACAACCTGCGTACTATGGCGGACTCGGCCAATGGATATGCAGAAGAGCCTGCTCCCAGCGTACGACATGCGTTCACCGCAGAAGATATACGTGCGGCCCTGCAGGAATTGTCTCGACGGGAAGCGGCAGTGACATCGCGTCTGGATACGTTGCTGGCCACGCAGAAGGATGTCTCGCGCCAGCTGTCTAGATTGGACCTTGCACGTGCACAACTCGGATCGCAAGTGGTGGCAACCAGGAGTATCAGCGACACGATGCTCTCTTCTGCCGCCTCGACTGCCCATCGAATCTCTGGAGCCGTCAAGAAATTGGACCAGGAGCAAGTTGCCGTGAAGTCAACACTAGAGGTGGTCGAGCAGGTCGCTGAGCTCAAAGCATGTGTTCTTGGTGTGCATGGCTCAATGGGTGCTCCGCAGGACTGGGAGACGGCCGCGAATTACCTCCATCGTGCTTCTCAAGTACCCGATCCCGTTATTGATGGAGCATTTGCAGAGGAGATCGTCCCAACCGCAGAAGTTCCGGATCGACCACGGGAAACTTTGAACAGCGCAGCCGAGAGTCTATGCGGGTTGTTCTTACGCGAATTCGAGAAGGCCGCTCGAGATGGGGATGGCGCCAGAGTCACCCGCTTCTTCAAGCTCTTTCCTCTGATTGGACGAAGTCACGTCGGGCTGGAGGCATATGGGAGCTATGTGTGCTCCGGCATAGCAGCGCGTGCCCGTAGTAACATGAGTTCCACGCAAAAGCGAGAAGGTCTCTTCTACGCCAATGCCTTGACGAAGCTGTTTGAGCACATTGCACAGATTGTGGGAGGGCACGAGCCACTTGTTGAGCGTCACTACGGACCCGGAAGCATGATCAAAGTCATCGAAAGGATTCAGGTCGAAGCAGATGCGCAAGGTGGGTTGATCTTGGACACTTGGGCGGAGGAGAGGAGAGTGAACCGTAAGCTCACTGATGTCAAGAGCTATCCTTTCAATTTCCTGGTGCAAAGCTTCTTACCAAGTCAAAAGTCTTCTTTCAACCCCAGAAGTGACTCGCCTGCACCAGGCTCTGGACGCGTGAGTGAGGATGAGGGTGTAGACATGAAGGAGATTGATGCTTTGCTCAACGAAAGCGCTACCATGCTAGGCAGGTGGTCGTTGTATGCTCGCTTCCTGGCTTCCAAGACAGCTTCGCCGAAAGACGGGAACCTGGACGACAAGCTTCACCTGCCGCCGTACCTGACGCACAGTACTTTGCAGAAGAAGGTGAATGAGCTCTTGATCGAACCGTTCAATCTGATGGCCACATTCTTCTTCAGGCGGTCTGTCGAGAAATCTTTTCAGCTGGATGAACCACCTTCTGACCTGACATTGAATCCGAACAAACAATTGGGTTCATCGCCACCATTCACCACATCAGCTGTTGACGATGTCATGTTCATCGCGAACCAAGTACTTCAGAGAACGCTTTCAACATCGCAGCGGACCGTGGTAGCTAGCACCATTCCATCAGTCGGCCGAGTCCTTGGGTCTGACTTCTTTGGTATGATTCAGCGGAAGATGCGAGACGAGAGCTACCCAAAAGCAGCCATACAAGGCGCATTGCCACCCGAAGGACTTATCATATCCTTCCTCGTGCTGATCAACAACCTCGATGTTGCCACGGACTATGTCAAGCGCATCGTTAACACATCACTTGGGCCAGCGCAGCCATCGACGATCTTAGCAGACTCTTTCCCGTTCGGCAACGAAGCAGTTTCGGTAGAGAAGAGCCTACGGAGCATGGAGTCCGGATTTGAGGTCAAGACTTCCGAGCTCATCAACGAAGCCATCGAAGTCACCCTCAAGCAAGTTATGCGGCCTCGTCTAGCTCCGGTGCTGAAAGAGACATTCCGTGACGTTGACTACAACATCATCGGCGAAGAGGCTGGTGAGGGCAGCGAAGCCGATGATGTCGTGGTGCAGCGCTTCGAGAAAGGGTGGCAAGCCTTCACACTGCCCATCAAGCGCGTTCTGACACCCAATGTCTACGACAAACTCATCACGACTACGATCGCTTACCTCGCTAGGAATCTGGAACGTCGAATTGCAACCTACTACGGACGTGTGAACGAGTTTGGCGCTATCCGGCTTGAGCGAGACATTACTGGCATCGTGGCTTCCGCAGTCAAAGGCGGGAAGTACGAGCTACGCGACGCTTTCGCTCGATGCATCCAGATGACCCTGATCATCAACATGGAAGACGATGAGTGGGAAGAGATTTCTAACCTCAGCGGTACACAACTCGAACGCGAGACAGGAGTACAATGGAAGCTTGACGCCGATGAGAGGAAGAGAGCACGCAATATTGTCAAGGACCATGCGTAAGGTGACATATGGGAGATGCTGACATTATAATGCCGTTGGGCTCCTTGGGCTATCTTCAGCACCACAGCCAGGTCGCTGCGCCACGGCATTATATGGATGCTAGCAGTATACACGAGAAGTGGCACGATCATCAAGTCATCTGATCATCACCACAGGCCGTTGCAACGAAACCATCGCAGTCTCTACGAGGTGCAGAAAGGCCACCAGTTGCTTCATCACCCTTTAACGCAAATTCTGGCACGTAACATTGCCTGGAACCACCTGGATCCTGTTTGAATCCCCCTTACCGAGCGTACGTTGCGCTAGATCTCATCGCGGCCAGAAGTGGCAGACTCACAAAATCGATAGATAACGCGCAACCGGCTCGAACAAATATCTGACAGCAGGTGTAAGTAATGCTCTCAGCTTGAGGCACATACATCGCGCAATCATGTTTGTTCTCTCCGAGACGTCTAAAGTCCATACGAGCCACTCTGCAGATGCGTATCCTGTCGTCTGGACGGTTTGCGGACACTTTTGCTTGCCAGAACAGGAAAACGCCGGGGCTTTAACATGCGATATAGGGTACTTTTGATGCCATAGACGCTGTTGCGCTGCGTATCATACATTCACCACTCCAGCAACAATCAACGACGATCTTCATCGCCCACGTTCATTGCTTCCGACCAAATTCCGCTCCACTGCATTCTTCACTCTATACGATCGGCGATTCCATCGGGGTGAACACCGGGACTGAATTAACGCCGTTACGCAGTCATGCAAGCCTCGACAAGGGTAAGCGATACCCACTTCTACACGGATTCCACCCCAACTTCAGCTGGAACATATCAGAAAGCCTAATCTCATCTTTTCCCACGCTTTATTCTCATCCTACGACCAAACACTCCTCTATCCGGGATTTGATTACTGAAACAACGATGATGCCACTCTCGGACCGCCAACGCTTCGAAATGGATATATTCCGCAATCGTATCAATGTGGAGGCGGAGGAAGTTAATCAAGTCCTTATCATTGGAGCTGGTGTCACAGGCTTGGCGTTGGCGCAAGGTTTGAAGAAGATAGGGATTCCGTGTGTGGTCTATGAGAAGAATGAGGATCTGGAGAAGGGAAGAGATTGGGACTTTGGGGTGCATTGGGTATGTTCGAGTGTCGACGGTCCGCTGAAAGTTGGAGGCTGGTACTAATGGGGTGGTGCTGATGTGTAGCAGGGCCTTGAGGCGCTCAAGGAGTTGTTACCACAGGATCTTTTCGATCTACTGGAGACGACGCAAGTGGATCCTTATCTTTCGCCGGTGAAGGAGAATTATGGCGTCCCTTTGCTTGATGGGTCGAGTGGCAAGTTGATCAAAGTTCTGGAATCGAGCAAGTGCTATCGCCTACGGAGAGATACGTTGCGGAAGCTCCTTTCTAGCGGGCTCGACGTGCGGTACGGCAAAGAGTTGGCCAAGATTGAGGTACGTAGCACGATGTGGCAAGACCTTTGGCTTGATGTAGCTGATTTTCTCTGACAGCTGACGGGAGGCTACCGCACAGTCGCCGCTCGCTTCATAGATGGGCAACAGACGACTGGACGCTTACTCATCGGCTGCGATGGCGCGCATTCACTAGTCCGTAGCAAACTTGTGGGTGACGAAGCAGCGCAACTCCAGTCCCTTGGTTTCGCGACTGCAATGTGCTACTCGAAGCATACCGCCGAGCATGCTAAGGTATTGCACCGCCTGACAAACCCGTCTACCAAGCCTGCAACTAACGCCCTCGTAACAGTGGCTCCGCTCCCCACCCTTCCACCCACTCCACCAGCTCAGCATCCACCCAGACGGTGACAAACTCGCCTGGCTCAGCATCCACAACGCAGACGACAAGAACCACCCCGAGGACTGGACTTTCCTCCACTACATCTCCTACCCAACCCCACCAGATCACACCCAATGGACCACCACCCAACTCCTCCAACATCAGAAAACTCTCGCAAAAACTTTCTGCGACCCATGGAAAAGCCTCTACAACTGGATGCCCGACGCCTCACCCGATCCTGAAATCTACAGTACCAACTTCCAAACCTGGGATCCGAGTCTTCCAACCCACGCTTGGGATAATCAATACGGACGGGTACGTCTCCTCCTCCTCCTTCCCTTTTCTGTTCTTCCCTTCCATTTCCTTTCCCACTCTAACCCCCACCTCCATGTGTAGGTAACCCTCGCCGGCTCCTCCGCCCATCCAATTCCCCCATTGCCATCCCTATCCCCATCCATCCACCACGGTGCAAGCCTCCAAGACGCCCTCGATCTTTGCCATGCAATACAAACATTCTGGAAAAGTGAAGAATTTGTTGTAGGGGATGGGATTCAGGTAAGATGTGCTGCGATTAAGGCTTATGAGGTGGAGATGAAGGAGAGGGGTGGGAGAGAAGTGAGGGTTAGTGAAGAGGGGATAAGGATGGTGCGTGGGGTTAGGGGAGTGGAAAGTAAGGGCTGAGGTTGTTGAGGAGAGGGTACAGGCGATTTTGTAGTGATGGGAGGAAGATGGATCGGTGAGGGAGAGAGAGGGAGAGAGAGAGAGAGAGGGTTTACAAGTTGATGTGGCGTATATACAACTTAGAGTAAGGAGTGCGATCCTTTTGGTCTTCCAGTACAGCAATTCTGTACATTTACATTGGAGGTTTTTCATTTCCGCGTGACGAGGAGTGAAAAGCGCGTTTCGATCTCTCGTCTATCTTCGCCAGGGGATATGGGTAATGTCTCGCGCTTGATTTGACGGCTAAGTTGCGAGACTAGTGGTGGCATCGTCTCCCTCCGTGCGCCTGATGACACAGCAGTCGGGTTGACCGTCGATGCGTCTACCATGCCATTAGGGAACAGCGCCTCGTAATTAACCGAAGAATTTCGGACGCAGACGCCTTCGCGGTCATGACGGCTGAGAATGATGAACTCGTCGATGCGGTTGCGGAATACTGCCGGTAGTTTGTTGAAGAACGAAGACTCCGCCTGGAACTCTTCTTTGATGGCCAGCTTGGAAACCGGCAGTGAAGTGACTAGCGTTCACGAATCATCTTGTACTCACTCTCGGCGGAGGCGGTCTTTGATACTGCGCCGTGCTTCTTTTGGAGCAGTGGTGCAATCAGTCGCGTTTAGAGACGTCGTGCGCTGTCTTGACTTTTGTTGCGCGCAGTCTAGGCTGGTTTCAACCAAGGCTTGCAGCTGTGGCTCTTGCTAGTCGAAGTCGTTGACGTCGGCCATCTTTTCGCTTCGTCGGATATGTCGCGTATGGTTTGGCAGATCGTAGTGTACTCTTTGGGAGCAAGTGAAGATGAAGTAGTTGAACGTTTCCCGCTCCGAAATGCTGGACTGGGGACAAATTCTGTTCAGACCCTCGATTTGCGTCATGCAGCCCTAGTCCTCACAGCACTATCACCGTACAGTACTTTCAGACCGAGCGGCCACGATATCAGTCGTCGTTGGCTACAGCTTCGAATTATCAGACTTTTCGCCATCTGCCCTGCTACCAGCTGCAGGTGTGAAGCTGTCAACCCGCGGACCTCCGACGAAAACATGATTTAGCTCATTCCCTTCGGTAGGATCTGGTTTTGTCGTATTCGTCTCCTCCTTCGACTCGCCAGGCAGACGCTCGTTGCGGACTCTTTCCTGGTGGTACTTTGACAAATTCAGAGTCTCATCGACCTCTTTCGTCAACTTATCCATTTCTTCCTGGAACGCTTCATCTCTCGACTTCTTACTCGCCGTCTTCGCATCTTGAGCCGTCTTTGGTGCCGTCGTTGCCCACAACGCTTCAAGCTCTTCAAGCCAGCCGAGCGCCTTGGCGAGCCTGCGTACACCGTCATCGCAGTCACCGAGGACGCAAACATCATCTGATCTGCTCCCAATACCCCCGACACGTTCTCTATTGAGAAGCAGTCTTGGCGTGCCGTCTCGTGCCATCTGCGGCAGACTTGCGAATGGTTGAACGGTCAAGCTAGAGCCGATGACGATCGCAAGATTTGCTTCAGCGGGCTTGTCTCTGTTCTCGAAAAAGGCTGCCGGTAGTTGCTCGCCGAAGAACACAATTTCTGGCTTGACAAGCCCTTCGCAGTTGTGACATTGTGGGATAGTCTTGTTGTTTATGTGCTCCCTGATCTCGTCGTCCGGGTATGGCTGCTTGCACTCAATACAGCTTTGTCGCGCGAAAGAACCATGTGCTTCGATGATCTTGTCATCATGTACACCCGCCTCTCGCTCCAGGCAGTCAATATTCTGTGTGAAGAGCTTGAGTAAGAGACCTTTGTCCTGTAGAAGCCGGATGAAAGAGTGCGTTATCGTCGGCCGGTACTTGCCAGGGTAGAGCTCGTGTGCCAGAGTATAGAATGGCTCTGGCTTCTCCTTGAAGTAGCTGATATCGAACACAGCTTCCGCATAGGGCAGGTTCAGTCTTGCCAAATTCGCGTACAGCCCCGTCTCGGGCGATCTGAAGTCAGGTATGCCGGCACTCGTGGATATTCCAGCGCCGGTCATCACCACAATTTTATTCGCTTTGCCACTTCTGATGTACTCGGCCACGGCTTCAATGGTTCGGCCAGTGAGAGTCTGAGGCGGAGTCGCCTCATCTATTGGCGAACTCTCTTCATTTCCCATTCTGAACAATCTGCCCACTGAACCTCGCCAGGAAGTCTTGCCCTTTGGCTTGCCGCCTTTCTGATGGCGGTTGTCTTTGTGCTTGCGACCTATGGCTAAGACTAGTGCTCTGAAAAAGCTGATTCTGATAGTGGCGACTCGAGTCTGCTGGCTTGCTCCGGCGTTGTCCCCTGGGATTCGAATATGGAGAGTCGGACTTATATCCCACTTCGAGAGTCTTTGACTGATGAACACTAGCCCATACAGATCCCAGTAAAATGCCAGACCTACTGTCTTGTCCTCAGAGAGCAAGTTTGGGATGTCCGAGATGGTCCCGCAGGGAGATATTCGGACTCCACAGCTCTGTTAGCCCAAGGTATTGTGGTCTCGTGATATCAAGCATTAACTTGGCCTGAGGTCCACTTTCGTTAATGTCGCTGGCTTGTGAATAATTTATGCAGAACAAGAAGTTGATTCACATGCAGCTTCCCTTGCAAATTGCACGCCACCAATTACGTCATTCTGCCGGCTGCCGAGCCACGTTCGACCACGTTCTGATCGACGATCAGGTCACTTTCGGCATGTATTCGACAATACCTTTCATATCGAAGCAGGGAACCCGACACAGGGATATTAAAATGTCGTCGGCTCTCCTCCAAGGTTCATAGACTGTAGCGATTGAAAAGACGAGGACGACTGCAGATAGGCGAGACCGTTTCATGCTGACTCTACCCTCGTTCCGCTGAGCAATCATTTATCAATCACGAAGTGTCAATCACAATGTTCGAAAGGTAAGCTACCTCAATAATGCGCACCAACCCCAGTTACGCGCCTCTCTAACCAAGGCCCCGCCAACTCAGAAAACCCCCGCGACTCCACGTCACCGCCGACGACGACGAATTCGACAGCTCAATCCTCCAACACCTAAAAGACGAAGGCTTCAACGTAACCTACCTCCCTTGGCAAAACGGCGGCAAACCCTACCGCACCCAACTTGCCCACCTCGCCGACGACCTAGAACTAGGAGAATCCTACGCAATCCTCTCCTACGCCTCCGCCGCCGCCGACTGTCTCGACTATCACCTCAAGCCGCAACCCCACCTCGCCGCCCTGATAGCCTACTACCCAACCCACATCCCTTCCCCCAAAGCGTCATATCCAACTCAACTAAACCTGCTCTGCCACATAGCCGGATCCCAGGGCTTCGCGCCGGCATTCCCATCCTACACGTACCGGAATGCCCGACCCGGGTTTGCAGAGGCGGATCTGGAGGAGTATAACAAAGTAGCGGCGAGTCTTGCCTGGACGAGGACGTTGGGATTTCTGAGGAAGAATTTCAAAATTGAGAAAGGAGAGGAGTTGGAGGCTTTGAGGGAGAGGCATTCGGCGGCGGTGTTTTTGCGAAAGGATGTTCAGGAGGTGATGGGGAGTTTCACGGGGGACGGGTGGGTGACTTGTGTCCCCACGATGACGGGAGGGATGAATCGACAGGAATTGGTCATGTTTTACAAGGACTACTTCATTCCCTCTTCGCCACCGTCGCTGAATCTTCGGCTAGTGAGCAGAACGACGGGGATCGACCGGATTGTTGATGAGATGGTCATCAGCTTCAAGCATACCCAGGAGGTGCCGTGGATTCTGCCGGGGGTGAAGGCAACGAATAAGGTCGTCCATGTGGCGCTTGTGTCGATTGTGACGGTCAGAGGCGGCAAGCTGGTTAGTGAGCACATGTACTGGGACCAGGCGAGCGTGCTTGTGCAGGTGGGACTTCTCGATCCGAACTTGGTCCCGGGCAGTTTCCAGAAGCAAGGCCTGAAGCGCCTGCCGGTTTGTGGGGCAGAGGCCGCGAGTAAGGTTTTGGACGAGGAGAGTAAGCCGAGTAACGAGTTGATTCCGGACTGGAAGAATCGGGTGAAGAGGCAGGGTGCTTCGTTGCCGGCGAGGCCTAAACAGGCTGTCAATGGCGGGCAAGCTGGCAAGTCGTGAGGAAACTGCTCCTCGGTGGTGATATTCTCGGACTTTCGTCGCGTGCGAAGGGAGTCGATGGTGGTGTGTAGGCACTCAACCCACGAACTTGCAGGTTGGTAGGCGGTACTCTGGCACACACCAGTATGGTCGGCGGATGCCTTCCCAGTTGGCGCCAGGGTTGGAGGTTTGCGCAAGGTCTGGCACCTTCAGAATCGTCCACTCGACGTCCATACCAGCATCGAATAGATCGAGCTCGACAACCTGCAGATGTTAGTACGACACAGCACGAGCACAGCTAGAAAGAGCACCTACCTTGGTGTAGACATCATAGCAGACCTGGCGATCAGCGCCAAGACCGTTGTAGAAGCCGAAACGGCCATTGCCGTCCATCAGCGCGATGACATACTCCTGGAAGAGCTCCTTCAAATCCTTGTAGTCCTCGGCATAGGTGTCGTAGTAAATGCCATCAAGAGTCACACCCTGCTCAACGAGCTTGGGGAGAACGTCCTGCCACTTGCCATCGTGGACAGTGACGTTCGGCATGTCATGCCAGCCTTCTCTTCGCAGCTTCTCCATGACCTCTGGATGTGCTTCAATGATGTGGTGCATCTCTGGGTCGTTCGCAAGGAACATCTTATCCACAATACCCATACCGTGACCGATATTCATCGTCCTCAAGCCCTTCTTGTGGCAGATCTGATCAGCAGAGACCTTCATGATTTCTGTTTCCCAGTCCATCATGACTGCATTCTTGTCGGAGTCGAGCAGACGACCCTCAGAGTAGGTCAGCTTTGAGGCGAGGTAAGCTTCGCTGTCGACATTGGGGTTCGAGAGAATTGGCTCGGTGGTGTGTTCGCCAGTCTCGTCAGTCTGTGTAATGGTAGGGACGGTCGAGCCTGTGCCTGCTGTGGCATCGTCGACCTTGGTGGATGGGTTCGGTGATGGGTCCATGCCGTCCACGTCCATAGTATCGCCGTTTGCGTGTCCATTGGTCACCGTGGTGCCATTCGTGCCGCTAGGTGTTGGATCCATCCCATCAATGGCATCGTCGTCGTGGTCGTCCTCGGCGTCGCCGTCTGGCAGCAGGTCGTACTGGTCCAGTCTCCCGAACAAGAGCTCTGCTCGAACACCAGCAGCCACAATCTCTTCGTACACCTTGTTGAGACCCAATCTGAGCGCAATGCAGCCGGGCGTGTCATCGTGGTTGTCTAGCTCGTTCCAGATTGCCCCGTTCTCAAGAAGTAGTCTAACAGTCGCCAATGCAGATTCCTCTGTCAATGCATTGCCGTGCACTGCGTCTCCTTCCGCGTCAACGCCCTCATCTTTCAGGTCGCTGTCCGACTCACACGCGGCTACGGCGGCATGCAATGGGGAGAAGCCAGTGTCCGGGTCTTGTATCCTTGCGTCGCCAGTTCGCAGCAACTTTTTGAGGGTCTCAATGTCGTGGTTGGTTGCAGCGAGGAGAATCTCGTCGCCGGTGGTATCAGTGTCCACAGCCATTGCTGAGTCGTTCTGTGCTGCGTTCGCCATGGTGTGTAGATGTACAGAGAGTGCGCTTCAACAGAACATGATCTGTTCACGGAGTCTACAAGACATGCAACCAAAAGTTTTTAGATCTCACCACGAACATGACACGCTAGACTGGACCCCGCCGCTTCTGCAAGGACCCTTGAACCACAGGGCTGATTTCTGTGTAACGCCAACACGTCGATGCGTGCACAGCAGTGGATGGCTACAATGACCTAGATCGTGTTTGATTCGTAAGGAAAGCAAACTTGTCGACAAAAGATTTGCCTCGTTGTCTTCCAGAAGACGCCTCGCAGAGACCTCGGTCACCGATCGTTCAGCTGCGCCGTGACATTTGTTGCGTCACTGTTGGATCCGCAGCCAAGACACGTTCGTTGGTGAGAGTTGTCATCGGGAACAGCAGTGAAAATCGCGGCCAGATCTGGGTTTACAGGTCGCATACACTCCCCCATTCCTGTCGTACTGCAGCAGTGTTGTGCATGTCCTGCTGGCAACACAGTTCGCGAGGCTCCCCACCGACCTGGATATCGTGAGCTGATCTGATCTGATCCTTGCCATGGCCGACCCTGATCTAGTACCCCCCAAACCTCCTCCTCGGCTTGCTGCAAATGACACACTTGAAGCGTCAACGGTGACTGCAACATTCGCTCAAGATGGGACTACAGTCCTCGATACTAATCAAGGACTCCGGTCTGACGGGCGACCCTTGCCAGCGAGACCTACCAGCCGTCAAGTATGCGAGAACGAGACCACGTTCGGATCCACCGGAATCATTACTACCGCCACATCAGACGACTCCGATGAGTCCGTAGAGAACTATGATGAGCTGGAGGTCGATCCAGATACTCTCATCCTCAACACACGAAAGAGCTTGGACAGCAGCTATCGACCCTCAGCGATGGATTCCGAAGCGAAACCTGATACCCCACGCGAAGAGACGTTGTCGCTCGACACGGCAGCATTGGGAAAGAGGAATAGCATACAAGTCACGTTGGCGAGGACCGACAAGAAGGGACGCTATACTCTGACTGCCGATGACCCGGAAATTAGGGAGATTCTGCGTAAAGGCATCGAGAGGGAAGAAGCAGAAGCAAAGGGCAAGAAGCCACGGAATCGCTTCCGAGACCTGATCTTCACGAGACAGTTCACTACCTTCGATCGACAAAATCCAGCGAGTGCCGATAGTCCATTCTTCGGCTTCTTCACACTTTTCTGGCTGTGCATGGCCTTGATCTTCTTCCAGGTCGCTCTCCGGAACTGGCGGGACTATGGCAGCATATTTGGTTACAACCAAGTCATGAAGATGATGTTCAGTCGAGATCTGATCGTGCTGGGATTGACGGATGGTGTCATGTGCGCTGCATGCTTCGAAGGTGTGCTGTTCCAAAAGCTGGTGCAGAAGGGCTACATCAATTGGGCGAAGAGCGGTTGGATCATACAGAATTTGTGGCAGAGTGCATACTTGGGCGGCATCATTGGGTGGGCATACTTCCGTGAATGGCCATGGACGCATACCATCTTTGCAGTGTTACACGGCCTAGTCTTTCTGATGAAGCAACACAGCTATGCCTTCTACAATGGTTATCTATCGAGCGTATCTCGTCGGAGGGCGGTGCTTGAGGAGAAGCTGCAGGCATTGGAATCTATGGAGCCCATCAACTCTCCGCTCAATAGCCCTAACGCAACCTCCCCTGGTGATCCATTCGCCACAGGGACCGACTTGAACGGGACAGCAGGTGGTCGACCTACTCACAGACGCCGACCGTCAATGGGACCACGCACCAATACCAATCTTCGAGCCGAAAAGTCCGACGTTGCGAACGTCGCTGCAGCTATCGAGCTAGGGTCAATCGATGGCGACCAGATGATCACATTCGCATCCGTCATCAGACTCGAAATCGATGAGCTGAACAAGGAACTGCAAGGTAAGAGTGAAGCTGCGCAAAAGGCATACCCTAACAATCTCACCATGAGCAATATGGCGGAGTATGTGTGTCTTCCAACCTTGGTCTACGAACTGGACTACCCTCGTCAGGAGAAGATCAACTGGTGGTACGTGGCTGAGAAGACTATCGCAACCTTCGGCATCCTCTGTGTTATGCAAGTCGTCAGCCAGGGATACATCTATCCGCTCGTCGCCAAGACCAATCGCATGAAGGATACTGGCATGACTCTCGAGCAACGATGGCAAGAGTTCCCCTTCATCGTGAGCGATATGCTCTTCCCAATGCTCATCGAGCAACTCCTCACCTGGTACCTCATCTGGGAATGCATCCTCAACGTCCTCGCTGAAGTGACTCGCTTCGCAGACCGCGGTTTCTACGGCGACTGGTGGAACTCCGTCACATGGGACCAATATGCCCGGGATTGGAATCGGCCTGTCCACAACTTTCTGCTACGCCACGTCTACCACAGCAGTATCAGCTCATTTCATATGAGCAAGTTGGGTGCGACGTTTGTCACCTTCTTACTCAGCGCCTTAGTCCATGAGATGTGCATGGCGCTCATCTTCAAGAAGATTCGAGGATATCTATTCTGGATGCAGCTTTTGCAAATGCCGCTTGTGGCGTTCAGCAGGAGTAAGCTTATGAAAGGGAAGGCGGTTCTGGGAAATACGATGTTCTGGCTGGGATTGTTCATTGGGCCAGCGATGCTCACGAGTCTGTATCTTGTTGTATGAGTGTGTATTTTAGCTGTCAGGCGTTGGAGATGGGGATGGATGAGTGATTGGCGGTGCAAATACCACAGTCTGTAGGATGAGATGAATGCGGCGAGGCTCAAATAGGCCGCCGTGGCATTGTAAAGTTCAGGTGATAGGTAGTGTCATTTTCACTGCAATGTGTTGAGAGATCTTATCGACGTGGCCAGAAGGCGCCTACATGGTGACTCAAGCCTAAGGTCATACGTGGGTTCCGAGACATTGCGATTTCTATTCCATCTGAGTGACGATCGACTTTTCGATGTACCGACAAGACACGACAAGAAAGTAAACCAGGCTCACAAACCGTCATCAACAATCCCGCACGAGCAGACATCGAGTTCCCATCACACGAAGCTCCTTTCATCAACCATTCCATCTTCCGCATCCACAACACGCCCACTTCCGACTCCATCCCACCCCATCCACACCCCAACCCGAATCTAAACTGTCCTCCCTCACCCCGCCCTCTCCTCTCCCCCAACGACCGCATGCACCTCCAACCCAAATCCCCATACTTCAACATTCCTCGACCATCTCATCACAACCACAACCACCACCGGCCCGCAATCACAAGCCTCACAACCCACGCCCAACCCACCCCTCGACTCCACTTCCCTCATCGCCACCACAGGCTTCATCATCTTCCTCTTCCTCTTCCTCTTCGGTCTTGTTACGTGGTTTGATATTGGGTGGTATACGGGTCCTATGATGGTGGTGGACCGGAGAGGAGGGGCATTTGGGAGGGGGGAAGACGAGGAGGGGTAGGAAGGGAAGGGATGATCTTTGAGAGGGAGAAGAGGAGGGAGAGGAAGGGAAGGGATGGGAAAAGAAGGAAGGGACGGGTGGGATCGAGTGGGGATGTTGGATCGCGCCATTACCGCGTTGCACGGCTGTTCAAGATCTATGCAGGCAATCGCTGCCTGCATATCAATACTCCCCTCAATCGCGATTCAATTCCCCCATAGGCTTTCATCGGCAAGCTATGGTCAATCTGGTAATGGTCTCGAGCATGCGTTCGGTCTGTAAAAATCACCAACCACACGGACTCTCTCCGCCTCTGCAATAATAACATGTCGAGACTCTCGATCCTTCTTGAGTGCGTTGGGGCTACGATTGCGAGGCACTGTCCATTCCGTATCGTCAGTGAAGTGGAATTATCAGAATCGGGAGTTACGGAAGTTGAGAGAGACTCGTTGGCAGCATCCTCGAAGGTTGCAAAGAGCAAAGGTCTACTCGATTAACGAGGTGGATAGAACGATGGTGATGGCGCTCATCTCTAGAAAATGTCTGGAGCAATGCCTGATATTGGCGAGGCAACTCCTTCTCGTGCCGGCGTGTACAGTCGCAGACATCCTCGACAGTGCCTCCTTCGCCATGACTGTGGATGCGGCACGCATCCCTTCTGGATCTTTGTCGTCGGCGTCTGTCCCGTGTCTCTCGAATGATGGCAGTATCTACAAAGCGGAATGAGCCTTCAACTCCAGCATTGATCTCGACGCAGCCTTCATGACCACTGAATTGTCCGATGTCTGCTCAGTCGTGGAGCCTGAGAGCTTGATAAGTAGGGCCTCCACCCCTACCCTACCTTTCTACTGTCGTGAGACGATGAGACGTCCAGGCAAATTGTCGCATTCGCCGGACACTGCTTGGCTGTCCAGTGCTAGCAGACACATCACTAGTGTTCAGCGCTCCGGAGATCTTGTTGGAACCGAGATGTATGCGGCATGGTTGCCAGCTCGAGCATTCAATCGATACGTCATCGATATCGCGAAGCGATCAGCGCCCTTGGATTGATTGATTGATTGTGACTGCAAAATTCCGCTCTGATCGACGTCGGTATCGATGATCACGCAAGGCGAAGAACATTCAGAAGTCCCTCCAGGGCGTACGGTGCTCCCTCACTCGTCCCATCCGGCGAGATCTGCTCCACAGCCGCTGTGAATGTCAAGTATCCAGTCTCCTAGCCCTACTATCACTCCTGACCACGCATCTACTTTCCCATCCCCATCCCCTTCTCCCTCCCCGCAGGCCCCTTCTCCACCAGGTCTCTCCACCCTCGCTGGTCCCAGTTAAACGACACCACCATCAATGGTATCGCCATCCAAAAGAAAGCAGTGGCAACGACCGGGTGCGGCAGCAGACTTTGACCATACTTCGGCATTGGGATCACGCCCTGCATCCAGGAGACGCAACAGATCCAGCCGGAGATGGGAGTGGAAATCCAGAGGAAGAGTTTCGTGGGCCAGAAATTCGGCGTCGTGGTTGCTCGAAATTGTGAAGCCGTTGTGGGCTTTTGAAGACGTTGTAGTGAAGCTCTTGTGTTGTCGAGGGAGGAACATGACTTATGCTTCTGGTCAGGTGTAGCTCTCTTCCGGAAAACTCGGATCTATCAATTGATCGCTTCGCTGAAAGTGGATTGGTCGAGATACGGATTCAGCTTACGAGTAGAGTCTGGTGCGAGGAGGTTTTTGCATATTGGAGACATCAAGATTGTCAAATAGCCGGCTGAAAGGGGCTGTATGGAGTCACGGCAGATCTATTCATTCATCAAATGACCAGTACGAAGCAGCAACATGCCTCGCATGTTGCCCTGTTGTCGCCGTCTGAAGAACCATATCCTGGCCGTCAGGTCTAAATCCGATTCCTACGACAGTCCTCGCAAACATTGATGTAGCAGTGGCGACACTGCAGGATGTACTTCCAATGCCGGACATCACACATCTCGCACTGGAATCCTCGTCTTCCGCCCCCAAACATGCGCTGGAAACGTCCCGGGTGCTCACACTCATGATTATCCTGGAGTCCAGCGTGCACGACACGCACGCGGCGGTTTCGCTCGGCTCGAGGGAGTTCAGCCTCCGCGTCGCGATCAACAACTTCTTCTGCACGCTCGATCATACGACCTTCATCTGCTTGGTCACATGGACAATTCTTCCATCGTGCGCCGCAGACGTAGCAAAACTCGGTCTTGCATCGGCACCTGACGGGACATGTCAGCCTAGGTGTGTAGGGTGTCTACACCTCGATCTCTCAAAGAACAATGTCATAATGCCAGTCTCCTCGCAACGGGCCGAAGGGTTGTACTTACGTCATGTGATTGCAGCCACTGCGTAGTTGGACGAGTCCGTTGCACCCTGGACATGTTTGCCAGCCATTCTCCAGCGCCACTCTCCTCGTTTCGCGGAGAGCAGGATCGTCGGGACAATCGAGCCCTTCGTGAGCTTCGTTGTTGCAGATGCAGCAAGTCGAGGTAGCGCAGGAGCTACACACAGCAACTCTACTCGCAGCATCCATTAGTGCTTGTGGGAGGAATCGACCGCACTGACGATTGCTGCAGTAAGTTCTGTTCACGGTAGCGAATTCTACACTCGCCATGTCATAGTCTCCGCGCTCTTTGCTGCTCAGGTGTCCTCGTACGAGTTCTGGATCGATAGGTTTCTTGCAGCAGCGAGGAGGAAACAGCGTTTCATCGCGTGTAGCACGTACAAAAAGTTCTTTTGCGCATGTAATGCAATAACGATGATTGCATTGGAGCTTCAGGATAGCGGCGTGGCGGTGTCTTTCATGGCAGACGCTGCAGGTAAACCCTTCTGACAGTTTGACCATCAAGTCGTCCTGCCGCTCAGCGAAGGTCATCGATGGGCCCGCCTGATCGTCTTCATCCTCAGAATCCGCGACGATGGAATTGGCTGTAATGGTTTCGGTGGCGCATGATAGCCACTCGTCCAGTAACGACTGATGGATCCCGGAGGTCTGCGATGGATCCTGGATATTCGCATCATCTTCGTTCAGTCGCAGTGCCATCTGTCTGTCTTCATGAGCCGTAAGATCCTCCGAAGTCAAAGCTGCGATCATAGCTTCATCCTGGTGTACAGCGATTCCGATGCTTTGTGCCAGTTTGTGGTCGTCGAGGTAGCGCTTGTAGGTCTGCAAGTCTTCCAGGTAGACTTGAAGAGCCAAGTTGAGGTCGGGTGGATCATCAGCACAATATTTTCCTTTGTCGTTCTTCGTGAACAATTCAAGCTCTTCCATCTGCATGGCAATCAAGTCAATATCTTCGTCGAAGGCATGATGGTCAGTGGCCACGATCGAAGCCATCTTGGACAGTGCTGCAGGTCTTCAAGATGAGTCAGGCGAAAGCAATATTTGTGAAATTGGATCACCTCCGATATAAAAAGGGGACGTGGTCCCCTCATGAAACGCTTTAGGCTCTGTCTACCCCTCTTACGAACCAGAATTACACGTTGCGCTCGGTGATGGGAGGAGTCTATGGAGCGGCGTCATCGAATCCGTGTGGTTGCAGTGCTGCTAAGTAAGAAAGGTGGTGACGACAAGCGTCCAGTGGACTGTGTTTGGTAGTATGATGTCGCATTGATGTCCATGCGACGTCGTTCGGACTTGGCGAGGTTCCTTGGCAGCCTAGTGTCGTCAGTCTTCTAAGACTCCGACGCCTTGACCCAGCGCCCCAAAGCATTTGATGGCATCAGGATGCTGTGTCGACAAGGAAGCGGAAAGGGAAGGATGCTATTGTGCGGGACGCGCAGTGTTCGGGTCAGAGTTGTGGTCCGGAGGACGGCGGCTCCTTCTTGTTAAAGGAAGGAAGTGCTTTAGTCATTCCGCCTAAAGTGGATCAGTCCCAGCACATCTACTCGACGTGAGCGATTATTTTCCCACTCCCATTCCCCAATCTGACGGAGATGTGCTCTGGCTTCTTCCATTACCTCATGGTCGACGGGCGAGAGAACTTGCTCTGAGCCCCGAACAAAGTAGACAGTCAAGTATCGACAGTCCTCAGACCGCACAGGTGTCAGCGATGGACCTCTTGAGTATTGGCGGCTTCATACCAAGGACCAGACTGCCGCCCTTGACCGGCAAGAAGAAAAGCTGCATCCACGTAATCACATCGCACCAGGAGCCACAAACGCGCTGGTCGAGCAGCAGATCTTTCGCTGGAACGCCGATTAGCGTACAATATTGCTTCCACGAGCTCGTACGTGTCAAAGACTTCTGCAGACATTGTGCTACTGCTGTCTTGTGGTTACCGGTCCTTAGCTGTCCGATCTTGGTGCGGCTGTTATTGCGGTCTTTGTTTGTCTTCGCTCCGAAGATGAAGTGAGATCAAGGCGTCACAACCGAAGCTTGTGAAGCAGAGGCAGGAGTGGCGCAACGTCGGAACGTCAGGTGCATTATCACATGCACGTACGCATCCACTTCACTTGGTTCTTCGCAAGCTTGAAAAGATAACACCAGTCAGATTGTCGTCCCGCGTTTGCTCCTGCACAGGCGTTTGGCTAACCATAGGATGAGGTGCACCACAATGCGTAACGATACGGATCACGCGTGTGATGCTTGCCCTCATTTCGCTAAGCGCTTCTCGTTTCGTGAATGCGGACGTAGTAGGACTTCAAGCCATACGCAGCTGTGCTACCAGGCACTCATTGAAGGATGCCGCCTAGATCTCAGCTCAGCTAGTGGGGCTGAATGTGCCCCACCACAATGACTGACGTCGATCTCCAGGCGCAGCTTCGAGGATGTATTGTCGTACTTCAAGCCTCCAACATATCCTTGTCTCAACCTTGATGGTCTCCATCTTCTGAGACCATGTCTTCCCACAATCTAGTCGAGCTCGATTCCGTCGAGGTTCTCGTCATCATCGACAACGAGCTGGACCCGATCTCACAATGTCCCAATCCTGCAGTCCAACAGACCGGCAGTCTGAAAGACATTGCAATCGCCAGCAAACCACCTGCCGAATCTCGGGCTGGCGCAATCCGGGAATTCAGAATGGAGGACATCTGCTGTAGCGCTCATGGACTTTCGCTTATGATCACTGCTACCCAAGGAGATCAGCAGCATACGATCTTATTCGATACAGGACCAGAGGAATCAGCCTTTGAGCGAAACGCAAAGCGATTGAGGGCCGATCTGGCCAAGATCGAGACGATACAGCTATCGCATTGGCATCGGGACCATTCCGGTGGGATGTTGAGGACACTACGAATGATCGATGAAGCCAAAATAGTGGCCGGGTCGCTGCTGCCTCCCGTCATTGTCGACCTCCATCCGGATCGACCAATGTATAGTGGTATCAAGGTTCCGGACATTCCGCCGTTTTCAATGGAAGCCGATCCGACGTTCGAGGAGATTGAAGGAGTGGGCGGGAAGGTTGTCAAGAGCGATCAGCCGCACACTGTGCTTAGCGATATGTTCCTTGTGTCTGGGGAGATTCCAAGAGTGACTCCGTACGAGAAAGGCCTGAAGTTTGGCACTCGACTGCGGAGTCTGGAGAAAGGCTGGGAGGATGATTCGCTGATGAAGGACGAAAGGCTGCTGATGTGCAAGGTCAAAGGTATTGTTCCAGCCGCTCACAGGATCGCCAGCCACTGACGCAAGAACAGGAAAGGGCATTGTCATGTTCACTGGATGTTCGCACGCAGGCGTGGTGAATGCATCGAAACATGCCGTAGAGCTGGGCAAAGGAACGCCACTCTATGCTGTAATGGGTGGTTATCACCTCGCAGACGGCGAGCCTGAACTCGTTCAAAACACTGTTGCGGATTTGAAAGCACTAGACGTGCAAGTGCTGTTGGCGGGACATTGCACTGGGTGGCGTGCCAAGTTTGAGATCCAGAACCAGATGCCGGGACGTCTAGTGCCATCATTTGTAGGATCCAAGTTCGTGCTGTAGCGAGGATCATCAGATATCATTGCATCGGAGAGTTTTGTGACTCAATCGGACGAGCGAACAGAAGTATTACCATGTCAGATCAGGTCCAACAGTTCGGTTCAACAACAGCATTGGTGGTCTCGCTGTATTGACTCAATCGCTGTCGGTCTCCCACTCATCGTCCTCCTCATCATCGTCATCCTCCACAGTTGTGCCAGTGGCTATAAACCTCCCCACAAAGCCATGTTCTCCAGTAAACATTGTCGTTTCTGTCGGAGCTGGCTCTCCCCATAAGTAAGGTGGGTAGTAGTTTCTCCTATCTACGTACGACACAGTGAGCTCAATGCCAATCTCCTTTGTCGCGTTGGCAGCCTTCCTGATGATTCTCTTCGTGGTCTCACTCAGCTTGCGATTCGCTCCGAGCGGCGAGGAGTCGTGGTAGGCCACGTTGAGGCGTTCGAGCGCGTCTGGTATCGAGCATGATGGTGCGCGTAGGAATGGCACGAGTGCAAGTGGGGAGTCTGATTGTGAATGGGTGCCGATCTCTTGTCGAAAAGCGTCCTTCGCCTTGAAGGTGAGTGACTTCAAATTAGGTGGTGAGCGGGAGGTCATCATGGCTCGCTCGAAGTCGGGGCATTGTCCGAGGAGTGTGACTTCTTCAAGAGCTGCAAAATCGGCAAAGCCGGCATCGACAGTATTCTTCTTACCATTGATCCACCTAGCCAACTGTAGGTGCTGATAGTAAGTATGCGTTGTGATGTAAGCCAACGTACGCAGCGAGTGTTGT
Organism: Dothistroma septosporum; assembly: GCA_002236755.2. Lineage (NCBI taxonomy): Eukaryota > Fungi > Ascomycota > Dothideomycetes > Mycosphaerellales > Mycosphaerellaceae > Dothistroma > Dothistroma septosporum. Next base: position 2,063,971 of record NBZP02000006.1, read on the forward strand.
TGCTGCTTCAGAGCAGCAATTGTCGTCTGCGAATCCATCTGGAACAGGTGACTTGAAGCCGGGTCGATCTCGTCGCCAAAAAACTGGATGTTGTGACAGTTCTCACCGAGACTCAGCCCTTCCAACGCTGCTGGTAGCGAGAGGATGCCATGAAGACCACCATGCGTGATGTTGCACTCTTCCAAATCAAGATGCTTTAAAGGTGTCTTCTCCGTCTGGTGTACATGCTCCAGGATGTTATCGAGAATGTTGACACATGACATCTTCAGATAAGTCAGGGTCGGATGCAGCACTAGGCCGATGCTCCTGTCGTCTATGGTCCAATATGGTGACTCGGGACCATTCATGTGCAGTGTCAAGCTTTTCAAGTTCTGAAGTGGTCGCGCATGCACCAGCGGTGCTATACTCGCCACCGCTCGTTGAAAGGGCTCGAAGAAGTTGTTGCTCATCTCCTGCCAATCTTCCTCGTCCTCGAAACTGTTGCTGTTGCATTCAGGACTCTCAAACATTAGATTCTTCAAGTTCTTGGCTTCTGTTAGCAGTGCTTCCACGGCAGCATAATTCTGCAGATAGTCGTCGTCGCACGGGATCTCGAGCTGCCGTACAGCGGCAGCTCGTTCTGCGCGAGCTGAGACTGCGGTGATGATCTGATCTGTCTTGTAGCCTGACCGGATTCGGATGGAGCGATACAGTACTGGTTCCGCCAGGTGTTGGATCCTACGGCATGTTCTTGATAAACGTCTCAGGTGTCTTACGCTGTCGATTTGCTCGATGATGTGTGCGATGAGTTCATTCGGCAGATCCATCAAACGGAACTTGAACTGAGTGTTCATGGCGGCCATCTTCCCAATCGCTTTGGCAATGAGGAGCCGCAGTCTCATGTCGATGTCGATGTCGATGCAGTCGACAGGTGATGCCTGTTTAAAGTGAAGGGTGACCTCCCAAAGACGTGGGCTTCGAGCGGAGGAGAGAACTCCGACTTTCGCTGCACAAGGTGCATGAAGCATTCGACTTTGTAATACTACTAACCACTCTTCGTCGTACAAGAATAGGTGATATCAGTGTGGTTCTGGTACAACAGTAGTGACGAACAGACCAGGTCGAGATGATACATGACTCTCTGCGATACAGGCGAATTTCGACTGGCCAAAAGAATGGTCAGATCAAGACGTACAGCTCCGCGGCCTCTCCAATAAGGCACGAGGAGTTCAAAGCCAGACGGTCATACGCTCGACTGGTGCATGGTTTCGATTTGTTGCCGAGGTAGGAGTATGTCATTGGCAACAAGACATTAACAGACAATGCTCAAAAAGAGCCGTAGTTCTATTGACACGCACGCGTCGACGTCATGATGGGAGGCATTCCCAGAAAACAACACACGGTAGACTGGAGGCATTGACAGTTGGCAGTCTCCCATTACATTTCCATTTGTGACGGAGATCCTTCTGCCCAGATTGTCTGCCATTGACATTGCTTGAGACACAACGGCCGCAAGTACTGCTGATCTCCAACACTTTAGACCTACAGACATCACGGCAGCAAAGCGACAAATCACACCTCTCCTCTCACGACCACTGTCGCTCGTCTGCATCATGCCCAAAGTCCCTGCTAAACCACGAACGAAAACTACGCGAGACAAGCCCATCACCAATCCCACGGCAAAGCCCAAAGATCCAAAAGACTCCCACCTCTACACCGACGACAATCCATCCACGACGATTCATGGCACAGGCTTCAAGGACAAGGCAGCCGCCGAGCGTACCCTCGATCTCATCAAGAAGCGCTCCCTGATCTACCAATTCCAGACAGTGAACACGATGTTTCACCGAGCGAAGCACCACCCAGCCATGAAAAAAGCAGCAGAAGGAGCCTCGAGCACAGCAGATATGCGAGCCGCGATGGATATCTTCCAGCACTGGCTCGATGTGACATACCCAGCTGAGAAAGATAGTCTACGAGCTAGCGGGTTTAAGCCATTGCTAAGTAAGAAGACTGTAGAGCGGTACCTGCCCCAGATCGAAAGAAGTGAGGCTGTGGATGAAGAGGCAAAGACGTTTGCGAAGCTATATGTCGGCTTAGGAGGGAGGAAGAGATTAGGCAACGTCCTTGTAGACGATTCGAAGCCTAAAGAAGCGGACTGGGAGAAGAGGAGGTATACTCTGCTGGATGAGTTGGTGGGTGAGGGTAAAGAGGAGGGACAGGATCAGTGGAAGCTTAGTGAGCTATGGGAGGATGATAGGGAGGTGGCGGCTGGGCATCTGCGGTTGATTGCATGGGCTTGGAGTCCAGTGCCGGAGAAGAAGTTGCCTTGATGACACATGGATATCGCGAAACCAAACAGGCCTACACGTCGCTCGGTCTGATATTGCTATGACGGGCAAAAAACGCCAAGAATACACGGTACATGTGCGGCTGTGGCTTGTCGCCCGCAAGCCCGCTATCCTCAGCTTTGGTGGTGTGACCACAAGGCAGTGCACAGCTGCCTTCCTCATTCAGAATACCATTGAAGGCAGGAGAGGGCGGACGCTACGTGCGCATCTCCGCAAGCGCCCCTGCAGAGCCGACGACATTCATGCGCACTTTCATAGCTAGACTAACGACCCACGCGTCTCAGCATGTGCGCCGATGTCAACCTACACGCCTTAGTATACTCGCCACTGGTGAAGGACACTATTCGACTACTGCGCTTCCTGCCGCACAGCACAGCAGAAGATTTGCACTGCACCCTCGAGCTTCAAACCGACTACTATAGCAGACCTGAGAGCAACGAGTACACTGCTCTGTCATACTGCTGGGGCGATGCCACCGAGGTGACATATATCCGCGTGAACGGCACGCGACTCAAAGTGACTGCGAATCTCTGGGAAGCGCTCAGCGCAATTTTCCAGCACCACCACGAAGCTCATGCCCGCTACTGGATCGATGCTATATGCATCAATCAAGAAGATGTTGTCGAACGCAACGAACAGGTCTACCAGATGTGGCGTATCTATTCTGCCGCCGACCGAGTGTTCGCCTGGCTGGGGCCCGAAGATGGCGATACTGTCAAAGCCTTCGAAACCATGGAGCACATCTTTGGTCTTTCCTAGTACAAGCATGTCAGCACAGACGCCAGGACACACACCCGGGCAGAATCCCCACCTCTGTGGCAAGAGGAAGAACCAGACCTCTTACCCCAGTGGTGCTCAATCTCCTCATTGCGTGACCTCCTTCGTCGTCCCTACTTCAGCAGAACCTGGATCATCCAGGAGTTTACGCAAGCCAAGAGGCTGTTCGTGGTCTGCGGCCGCTGCAGATGGTACTGGTCGACCCGTCACATGCTATCCGCAATAGCAGAGAACAGTCAGGCCGGTCGTCTGCTCGAACGACGTCGACCGCGCAATCTGGGCAGAGACATCAGATGGAATCGCCTACCAGAGAACACAAACGAGCATGTCTTTGTGATGCTCGAGGAGGCTGGTGGTGTCTTTGGTTTCGTTGATCGGATTCTGGAGGGATACTTGGAATCATCCTGCTCGGAACCTCGCGACAAGATTTTTGCCCTCGTCGGCGATCCTGTGATGCGAGCTTTGGATCCGGCTATGCGACTGGTTCCAGATTACGCTTTGCTCCTGGAAGAGCTGGCGCTGGTCTTCATCGCGTACTGTGATGGAATACACGCAAGCTGGAGTCAGATCTTGCCTGGACTAGCGGGGAGTCACACGCCCAGCAAAGATCTTCCTGAAGTCCTCCTATCGTTGCATAGAGCATTGGGTACCGAACGCGATCCTCGCAAGTTTCTCGAAGCGTTGGATGGATGTGTAGTCCGGACAGAGGATTCGACTGAATCGTCGACCATGGTCTTATTGTGTGGCGCGCGTATAGGCTGTTCGGGCCCGCTCATGGGAGCTCTGCTGGATCTCCCTACGTCAAGATACAGCACCCGATCGAGGGCATCGATATCGGGAGATCATGGCGTGGCTTCGACCGTAGATGGAACCATGCGAAGGATGAGCTGTTTGTGTCCAGATTGTCCATATTGCTGAACAGGCCAACGAAGTTTGCCGCACTAGATCCTGCACTCGGCAGCCTCGTGGACGAGTAGCTTATGTCAACGCAGGCCCGTACCGTTAATCATCCACGCTTTCCCCCTCCCCATCCCCATTCCCCCGCGCCCACTTCACAAGTCCCCCATCCTTCGTCAAATGCAACGCCCTCCCCCTCTCCTCCAATCCCATCCCACAAACTCCCTTATGCACCGCCCAATCCCGCCTCTGACACCTATCAGAACAATACGCCGCAGTCCCACACTTCCCACACCTTCTCAACTCCAGCCCCTCCCCACCTTCGACATCACACGTCGTACACCGTCCCAAATCCAGCGCTCTATACAACCAGTGCGGATTCATCGCGATCCCATCACTCCAGATATTATCCGCCGTAGCCGCAAATTCTATGAAAAAGGAATGTTTCAATCCTTTCCCAGTCTCCCACCGTTTCTGCAAGACAAGCTCCGCTGCGAACGAATGCGCTAATCTCTCGATCTCATCCAGATCCGTAATGTCCTGATCATCGAGCATTGATTCCCTTGGGTTTGGGTGCCAGATCCCTGTGGAGGAGAGGTTGTATGTTAGCATTAAGGTCCAGTTTCCGGAAGCGTCGAGGGAGCCGAAGGTTATTTGGGAAAGGATTCGCCCGATTTCGAGGGTGGTGCTGTTGGGGAGGGTCAGGGTCCAGGTGAAGGAGAACCAAGTGGAGTGGTCGAGGAAGGCGAGGAGGGAGGTGGGGTTCCAGGTGTGGAGGACTGTGGCGAGGAGGGTTGAAGGGGAGAGGGAAGAGAGGGATTCTTGTGATAGCTCTTCTAGTGATATGAGGTCGATGATTTGGAGGGGTTGGCCGTTGAGGTGTAGGGGTTTGGAGGGTTGGGCAGGGATTTTGGGGTGAAACAGGGGTATGGTGCTGTTGCCCATCTTTTGTGATGATATGTGATTGTATTGGAGGTCGATCGTCCTTTCGTTAAAGCTGGTTGTTCAGCTATCAAATCATCGCTGCGGAATTCCTCCCGACATTGAGAAGAAGAGGCGCTGTTCGGTGATCTAAGCTTTTGTCTCATATACAGTCAGACCTGGTTGGCATGCTAGCTTGTTCAGTCCCAGCTGGCATGGCCTGAGAACGATATTGGCACAACCTCGGTGTATGTCTACCAGTCTTCTTTGGTGGACGCTAGACACGTATCTCACTCCACAGTCTATGGGTCTTCATTTGCTGTTGCAGAAGAGTTATCCTTCTAGATATTGTTCCTGGGAGCCAGAGTGTGCCATGATTCATGCTACATAATGCAATCGACCTTCCATTGTCTTTGCATGAAGACCAGCCTCTTTCACTGCGAAGCGGCTATCCCTAGAGGCCGATGTGCCCTCACCGCCGAGCAGTCTATTCATCGGCAGTGTCCATGTTGCGGGTCCGAAACCAGGGCAGCAACGTGAAGGACCACAATTGAGAGTGGAGCAGGCATGAATAGACGAGGTGCAGCCGGATCATTGAGGAAGCGAGACTGCGGACTCGCATGTGGCCACATGGCCGGTACAAATACCTGTCGTGCAATCTCGCGTTGCTGAATCCAGAGCATCGGGTCACAGTGAATCTACAACATGACCGACAGCAGACTCGCAGGCCGCATTGCCATCATAACCGGTGGTTCCTCCGGCCTAGGCAAAGCAACGGCCCTCCGATTCGCACGATCCGGAGCACGAATCGTGGTAGCAGACCTAGCTTCCTCAGGCGTCGAACAGGAAATTCAAACCCAGTATGGCAAAGAGAGCGCAACTTTCGTGAAGGTTGACGTTACACAAGAATCCGATATCCAAAATTTGGTCCAGGAGGCCGTCAACTTTGGAGGTCGTATTGACATTCTGCTGAACTATGCTGGAGTCGGGCTGGAAGCCAACTACAAATCTCCCGTCCGGTTACACGAAGCGCGGGTAGAGGATTTCGACAAGACGTGGGCGATTAATGTACGAGGAGAATGGCTGTGTAATAAGTATGTCGTCGCGCAGATGCTCAAGCAGGAACCACAGCCACCGAACGCCAGAGGGGAGAGGACAAAAGGGCGGATCGTCAATGTTGCTTCGACGTATGGCCTGATTGGTGGGCGTGGAGTGCCGATGTATGTCCCTTCGAAGCATGCGGTGGTGGGGATGACGAAGGTAGGCACTGCTCATACTTATGCCACAAGGTCTCTACTAATTTCGATGATCAGCAAATGGCCGCCGACTATGCCACTGAGCGCATTCACGTCAATTGCTTGTGCCCGGCCTACACGAAGACGCCGATGATCGAAGAAACCATTAGCAACGAACAGATGCATGCTGCTCTTGTTTCTATGCATCCGTGGCAGGCTTTGGGGGAGGCGTCAGATGTTGCTGATGCTGCGTTGTTCCTTGCCAGTGACGAAGCGTAAGTGAATATTTGGGTGATGCAAAGAAGACTTGCTAACCGTTGTCTATAGGGCTTGGATCACTGGACAATGTTTGGCGATCGATGGTGGCCTCACTGCCGTGTAAAGAGTCAGGATGTTCATGGCATTGTGATCGTGTCAGGCCCTGAAGGATTCAGGATTCAGTACATGTACTGTCTGTAGAGTTGCGTCAGTTGGCTTGCCAGTCACTTGCTGAATCACATTCCCTTCGACCTTTGTCGACGATGAGCTTGAAAACTGGTAGCTCAGGACTCACGAGTGCTATTGGCCATTGCCCAATGTGTTCAGGCCGGATTGGCAGCGGGATGCCGATGCACAATGTCGGGATTTATACTGCCGACAGAGATCTCTGGCACATTACGTCTGTCCCGTGGGAATTGCCGGTGATCGCGAAGACAGTAACGAACAGTAGACAGTCACGTCAACTGCGAGTTGGCCTTGTGGCATGGTGTTCTTATTGCTGTATGAAGGATATTTCCCGAAGAATGATTGTGAGAATCTTGGCAATGCGAACATGACGTGGACCCCCCGTCAGCACTTCATATCTCCGTGTTCGACAATTCGTCCTCACAACACACCTTCTCCTACAGCATGCAAGTTTCCCAATTTGCTGGCCGACCATCAAGATTTGCAGTGAACGAGTCGCTGCATGTACATGCTGAGGATCATCCTCGACAGCCGCTTTGCCGGGGCACGGCTAGTTAAGATATCCCCAGGACAATGTCATACCACGACATGCACTTCCTCAATGGGCAGACGGATGGCCGATCTCGGTTCCTGCACTGCATGGTATACACGCGAGCGGATCAAATCGACTGGGCTCGGATCACGATGCGAGCTTGCGAGGACTTGACGAGCCGTCCTGAGGCAGACTCGTCACTCTGGTGATTGAACCCTGCGTGCGACCTTCTCGCCTCCGTCTTGAGGGACTTACAGAGGCTCGATGGGCCAATGGATAAGGATCTTTTGCCTCCTCAAGTGCCGAGCACAGCTTGCCAAGGGCGGCACTTATGCGATCAATGCTTCGAGGGTAGCCAGCATTTCACTCCACGTTCGTTATCGCAATTGCAACCACTGCGCTCAGAGAGCCGCAGTATCGTTGTGACAAAAATTCAGCGAAGCCTGGAAAGTGACACCGAGGAGGGCGTTGTGTACATGGAATCGGCAAAGTCCCAAACAGGCAAACCGGCTTGCCCGTGGCGTCTAGAAGAATCAAGACAGAGTGAAGCTATCCGCTCTACCCGCGCCTGTTCCTGTCGTACCGGCCTGTACTGCTCGTACAAGCTCGTACTAGCCGCACTTTGCGAACGAGCAGCCTGGGGACCTGATATGCTGTCGTTCTGTTTGACTGCAACGAAGAGTGTTGTGGACGGAGGCCGATGGCACTATGAATACGCTGTCTGGATGGCTCCTAACCTTGCCTAGCGGGACAAAGGCACTGCTTCTCGGCGCCTCGAGAGCCGTGCTATATGCGGGCCCATGGCGCTCTGGAAATGTCTACAGCGAAGTTTCTTCGCTCCGCGAGGGGTGCACCAAATTGCCTCTGTGCGTCCGCACGGCACTGCGGCTCGTGTGGACAGACGCAAAAGCCGGAGCTACCTCCTCGCACACACAACAGGGCGCTACTATACCTGTTCAGGCACGCCGAACCATGAGTTCGAACGCCGGACCTTATTGGTGCACAAAGTCCGCGGCTCGACCCAGCCTTAGAGTATGGCATACTGGCAGCAATCATTTGATCAAATGTATGTTGCTGCTATTGCCATCACTCTGTCAGGAATGCTGTCCCAACATCCAAGCTGGTCGGCGTCTGCTGACGAGATTGGTAGCATATTGGAATCACAGGTACTACACAGGCGTGCATTTCAAAGAAAGCCGGAGCTTTGAAGCTTCGATTCCTGTGAACACCCGCAACCCGAAGTGATTTGGCCACCACAAGGCGCTACGTTTGCGGCAGTTGCGGTATAAAATGCGACGATCATTTCCGAAGGTAGTAGCAGGAGCTGTTGCCTCTCGGCAAAGTATCTACTGTGCAGGACCGGCGCACTTCTTGCGCACGAATTACAGCGCTGCTGATGACCTTCATCATGGCAGCATACACGATGGTATCATTTGCGGGGTTTCGAATGCACCAGCTTGTGCGCTCAAAGTCGTACGACCTCCAGACCAATCCCGCGCAAGGAACCTGTACAGACAGCTGAAAGATTGGAAGTGCGGGTCGTCGATCGATACGTGAGTGGATGTAGCACATCTCAAGAGAAAAAGTCACCAGCAGTGACATGCAGCCAAGATGTCATGTTTCAGGTCCTCGGTGCGCCTCATGGCGCATTGGCATGGCCAAGCAAACGCCCGTGGCGTTTATTAGATACGCCACTATGCCTAAGGTGACGCCGATCTGGCTTTTGAAGAGTTACTCCGCACATGCAATGCCGATCTCTGGGGTAATCTGTGGGCTTCTCCGGGTGGACCCTTGCCACCCTTCGTCAAGTCGTCGACTCTCCATCAGAATTCACGGCAATATTTGCACGCGATGCTCAAGGCTAGGTCTGTCTTGGGCTTTGCCGCAAGTTCATCATGTTATGATGTGGAATAGCTGGAGTTGCGGGATGCTAGCGCGACCGCAGCGTCGTAACGTTCCTATGCTGTCCACCGTCCTGAAAGGTATAAGACTCGGCATGTCTGATGGTCTTTGGCGATCTCATCACTGCAAATTCTTAGCACCGCAAACATGAGGTACTCTCTTGCCCTTTTGGGTTCCGCCATCATGGCCAATGCCTTCCCCCAAGTCATGGACATCAGCAACAAGATGATGGAAAAGCGCGATGCTGCTTTTTACCAGGCCGTTCACGAGCGTTCTGTCGAAGAAAAGCGACAACTCCCAAGTACTACAGCGGCTCAGACTTACAGCAAGTCTCGCAAAAACTGTGGTGTTGTCGATTGCCTCGTCTTCAACGCCAACGAGCAGTTTGTGAGCACCACGGGACAATACGCATACGCATCGCCTTCGGCAGGCCAAATTCGAGGGCCATGCCCCGGCCTAAATGCTGCGGCCAACCACGGATATCTCGATCGATCTGGTGTACAAACCATGGAGACAACTATCAACGGCCTTGGCTCGCTTTACGGCATGTCGGTTGACCTTGCTGGTTTCCTTGCCGCTTATGCCATCATCTTCGACGGCGACCCAGTGCTTGGCACCTGGAGTATTGGCGGACCTCCACCTTCTGACACTGTCACCGATGCCATTCTCGGACAAGGACAAGGAATCACCTGGGCGCACAACATCTATGAGGGCGACACGTCGATTGGCCGCAGCGATGCGTACCTGAACAACGGAGATGCACACTCCCTGAACATTGATCGATTCAAATCAGCATACGCTGCCACTGCTGCAGCAGCTGGCGATAACAGCGTGGGAGCGGATCGATATACTCTCGACGCTTTCGCACAGAACTTCGGGGAGAAGGTCCAAGAGTCCATCTCTACGAATCCATACTACTTTGCGCCTGTGTTTTCAACCACGTTGGGTAAGTGCCAGCCCCTGAAGTATGCCCCAATCGGGTTGGTCGTAGACAAGTGCTGACACTCCGTAGTGGCCCCCGCAGCATACAACTTTGTGATCAACTTCATGAGCAACCACACTGCCGATGAGCCAAACGGATATTTCGATGGTGCCATGTTCAAGGAATTCTTCGCCGTCTCAGGAGACACACCAGACGACTTCAAGTGGCTCCCAGGACAGGAGCGTATCCCAGACAACTGGTACCGCAGGACGTCGAGTAACCAGTATAATGCCCTCAACGTTTTCACCGACTTGCTCCCAAACTGGGCGGCGTACCCAGACACCTTCCGTCTTGGCGGCAACACTAACGGTGTCAATACATACGGAGGTGTTTCCTTGACAGACCTGACTGGAGGAGTGTTCACCCTCAGTAATCTCGTTACCTTCAACAACGGTGTCCCAGACGCTAGCAACGCCGCCTGCTTCTTCTCACAGGCCATTCAGCAAGGTATTCCAGACCCAGCCAACCTTCCACTGGCACAAGTTGCCCCAATTGCCGACATGGTGAACAAGTACATCAAGACAATTGTGCCAAGCGGGTTCGACTGCCCAATCGTCGACAAGTACGACCAGACTCTGTTCAACCAATACCCGGGACATACGTATCGCCCCACTGGTCCCGCAACAAACTACTAGATGCCACACGCATCGTCTTTCGCATATAAGGGTGAAGACTGTTGGGAGGATTGGATATTTTAGAAGCATGGCTCAATGAATGTCATGCCGTATATAGTCTAAAGCCACAATGTTTCTATGGCCTCCGTTACTCAGTCTTCCCGATTTCTTGCCTTTGCCAAGCTCTCTCATAACGCTCTGGAGCCCTCATGTGGAAAGTTCGTGATCACTGCACCCAAGCAAGTGATCTGCCATGGTCATCCTCCATGGAACGGTCCAGATGTCATCTCACAAGGCAGGTGAGATGGACGTTTTTGCCTCCAGAAAATACTTCATCATAAATCAGGACGGTGATGGGTGCCCGGCAAGTATGACGGGGGTGAGTGTATCAAAATGAACAAAGGACGTGTGACAAGAATGTCATCAGCATGCGCACTATCGTTGGGCTGCCTACCCCGTGACCTGTGCTCAAAGTGACTGCACAAGAATTTTCGTTGAGCGTGTAGGATCTACTGAGTAATGTACAGCGCACCGTATGGGATGACTCCACGATTGCCGCCTCGGACTCCCTTCATGGCACAATATTCCGCACCACAGTCACCGTGTCATGAGTTCGAGAATGCAACAGCTCTCGAATCGATGGCAAGATTTCGTATATACCCGAGGACCGATCTAAATGCCCCGCTCTCGTCTGGAATACGATGTTCTGTATCACTGCTCGTCCTACACGTATGTCATTCAGTTGTTCAGCAATCTACTGACAGCACTCCAGCTCACAACTCACTTTGACATTCTTCGCCGCCGTCTCAGAACCACACGTAGTCTCCAATCCTTGCCGAATAATGACGTGAAGTGCTTCTCAACTCACCTACTCCCAAATCGACCGCGACCTCACCAAGCCAGACCACAACTTCCGTCATAGCGCATCATGCACCCCATGGCCCTATCCCTGCAACGTCCCCCTGTCCTTCGCCCCCTGCGTCTCTTGAGCTTCCCTCATCATAACCTCCTGCACCACCCTCATCGCCTCTTCATCAGTCTTATGCCACCCCAAAATCGTACCCTGAGGATACTCTGCCTTGAAAAGCCCCGGTCGGAACACTGTCTTCTCCGCTTCCAGGACACCATTCCACGGCTTCTCCTCCTGCCTGTCTCGTTCCCAGCGTGGTGAGTGGTCGTAGAAGGAGTGGGTACAGCGTTCGCCTTCGGCGGCAGTCTCAATCCTGCAGTCACAGGCGGACCGTATACTGTGCGAACTGCTCGCCATTGGAGTAGACGGAATCGCCAGAGTAATGGCTGGTACTGGAGTTGGGATCACCGCAGCAGTGTCGACAGGATCAGCGGTCGCCGAAGATGTCTCGTCATCGGATAGTGATTCATCGCCACCGGAAAGCGCTGCCTTGAACTCTTGCTCGAGACGCTCGTCGCTGAAGGGGATGTAGCCCTCGGTCTCGCCGTCGCTTCCTGAGGTGTCATCATCATACATGTGCTGATTATCCTTCTGCGAAGCAGTATCTGTGCCGAAAGTGTTTGCCATATTGCAGGTGTTGTATGACGAGTCGGGAACTGTGGTACTTAGCGGGAACGAGCGCTATGGAAACAGCAGTTTGCTATAGAAGTTGTGAAGGTGGCTGGATTTGGTGCGGCGCTGAAAGATGAAGTGGTCTATATTGTTGTGATCTGTTGTTGGAGATGGAAGGTGTTGTAGAGTGTAGGAACAGAGGGTCTATAAGTGGTCGAGCCTGTCGACAACTTGTCAGTGGATCAGCACCGTTCAATGTACACGCGGCACAAGCAAGGATCGCTGAGTGGCGTTAGTGAGTGATTCCAAGTGCAGCGGAAGGTGTAGATGATGGTGAGGGCGGAGGTTTGCGAAGATGTCGGTGCTGTGATTCAAGCTGCCCGTGCTAAGAAGGCAGAGAAGGTCCTCGAATGGAGAAGCTCGTTTTGAAGAACGAAGGAGAGGGTTTGATTCTCGGTCAACACCAACACCATCTTCTCATTGAGCCCTGGACTAGATGACTGGAAAGCAACATGGCTCCTGATCCTAACCAATGAGAGAGCAGAGGAGCATTCACCGCTACTACTGGCGCTTCATGTGGAAAGGAACTGCAGCCACGTCGCGTCTCGAGCGGCAGTCCTTCTCACAGACCGAGTCTTGACCTGATGGACCCTTGCTCGATGTAACCGATTACGTGCATAGTAAGGTCAAATCGGAGTGCGGCCAAAAGGCGCTGCGAAGGATAGTCGTACACAGTACACATCTCGCGGCAAGTGCTGCCCTTCATACGCCGTCAATGCGTGCAAACATCGGTAGAAGTCTTTCTTCGGGTTCTACTTACTACTCGACTCTTCCAGATATCGATCGGGCTCAGCTCGCTCGATGTGGCACCAGCCGTCGCTCCGAAGATCGAGCTGGAGCCATGCGTCTGACTGTTCTTTGGCCAGAAGCTTTTCTGCGTTTGCTCTGGGGACTGTCAAGACACGATCCTGTCGATTTCGCGCGGATCAAGCTCTGCATGGCCTTTTCTGTCCCACCACAGATGCCCTTCATCATAGTCATGCCATCATTCCTCGCATCGTCCAGTCATCGTTTTTTCTCCCCAGCACTCGGCTCCTTCTTCTTACCCTTCTTGTCCTTCTTCCGCTTGCTCCTATCCCTCTTCTTCAGACTCTGCATTCCCGCCTTGCACACCTCCGCATATCTCGTGAAGAAAGCCTCCAAATCATCCGGCTGTACAATCGTGCTGAGCTTGATCTTGTCCTTGTTCTTTTTTCGATCTTTGTCCTGGCTCTTGCCATCTGTCGCCCGGATGATCAAGGGAAGCGGGTTTGGTGGATTGAGATCGCTTAAGGAGTCGTCTATCGATCTCGGTGCCGGGGTTTTGGTGGAAGGGTCGTATGTGACTGGCCGCGATTAGCATGTGTGACCAGATCACAAGTGTTCGTAGTCCCTTACGTCGTTTTTGCGTGAGATATACCGAGCCGTGGCCTTTCTGCTGTGTGTTTTCGATCAAGGATGTGAGTTGAGTGAAGAACTGTCGCGTATCAATTTGAGGTGTTTCCATGTGCCATCTGAGGCATGACTCGATACCTCATCGTGACCCAAATGTTCGCGCATGATTTCGGTCCGGTATGTCGTACTGGAAGAGCGGTGACAAGCTGGTTATGGGCGTCGTGGTGAAGGTGTAGTCGAAATAGTTCGGAACTGAGGTGATCGCGTGGGGTCCAGATTGTGGGATGTGCACTGCAGATCATCCGAACCGAAAGCGAAATCTCCACCAAAAAGTTGAGATGCATCTTTTCTCTCCATTCGCCCTTCACCAGACATGATCGCATATGCTCCACGATGAGTCGATATAACCACGGAGGGCCGAAACTGCCTGCAGTCTTACTGGACAAGGTCGACACTGGGCGAGTCGGCAAGAAACGCGACATTTCACGCAAGGACAAGCGAAAGCAGGAACGTTTTACAAGGAAGTCGATACGGGCAGCACTCAAACCACAGCGAAGAGTAGCAGTGCCCCGGGGAGAGAGTGGCTCGGGAGACCATCGGTCTGCGCCACCACCAAAGCCTGAAGCGAAGTCCCAAGCGCCCACAAAGACTGTCAAGCCTGTCAAGTCCATCCTGAAGCGGAGACCGGAACCGGAGTCTAACGAAGAGGAGGAGAGCGAAGATGACGAAGAGTTGGAAGTTGGCAAAGAGCTGGCAGGTCCATCGATATCTAGAAAGGGTGCAAAGGCAAAGCTCGAAGACGATGACGCCGAGATCGCCGCGCTAGAGAAGAAGCTGGGCATGAAGGGCAAGAAGTCAGAGAAGACAGGCGATGACGAGCTTGACTGGCTGGTGTATGGCTCGGATGGTGACAGTGACGGCGGGTCGGGATCGAAAAGGAAGAGACCCGAAGATGACGGCTGGCTTAAGAGCAAGAGACGGAAAGCTACTGCCGTAGTGCAGACAGAACAGGAGCCAGAAGAGAGCGAACAGGAAGATGGCGATCTAGAGGAGGCTGATTTTGGCGACTTCGATAATCTTGGGGACAGCGGGGAAGAAGATGCGCCTGGCGATCTGGACAACCCTTTCTCGGACGATGAGTCGTCGGAGGGCGATTTTGAAGACTTCGACGAAGACGATGCTGTCAGCGAAGGGGAGGCCACACCACAAACATCAACAAAGAGAGTCAAAGAGAATCCATATGTTGCGCCTGTAACCAAAAGCGATGCGGCTCCTGCTGCCAAATACGTTCCACCTTCTATGCGAAAGGCGCCTTCCTCGGATGAAGAAGTACTGAAGCAACTTCGTCGACAACTACAAGGTCAGCTGAACCGTCTTTCGGAAGCAAATCTCATCTCCATCCTGCAGGCCGTGCAAGAAGTCTACACAAATAACGCACGGCAATACGTGACTTCAACCCTTGTCGAGCTATTGCGTGGCTTAGTCTGCGATATTGCCGTGCTGAACGACACGTTCTTGATTTTGCACGCAGGCTTTGCAGCAGCACTGTACCGTACAGTTGGAACAGACTTTGGCGCCCAGATGCTGGAAGCCATTGTGCAAGCTTTTGATCAGCACTACAGCAGAGATGCTGCAACCGAAGGAAAGCAAGCTCTGAACTTGCTGGCATTCTTGGCGAATCTGTACACACTGAATGCCATCTCAGCCGATATCTTATTCGATTATATTCGGATGCTCCTCGAAAGAGAAAACTTCAGTGAGAACTCCACAGAGCTGTTGGTGAGAGTGATTCGAGTCTCTGGCCAGCAGCTCCGTTCAGATGATCCCACTGCATTGAAGGATATCGTGCTGCTCTTGCATCGCACGATCTCAGCTGTTGGGAAAGACAACGTCAGCGTGAGAACACAGTTCATGATTGAGCAGATTGACAACCTGAAGAACAACCGTGTCAAGACTGGCGTGGCAGCTAGCGCACTGAGTGCTGAGCACATGCAACGGATGAAGAAGACTATCGGCAGTATCAAGACTGTCAAGACAACCGAGCCGCTCCGAATCGGCCTTGCTGATCTTCGCGATGCCGACAAGCAGGGCAAGTGGTGGCTCGTAGGAGCAAGTTGGCAGCCGAAGGATCATTCGAAATCATCGACCGCAAAGATCGAGAAAGCCGCCATTGAAGAAGACACTGCTGACGCATCCGATGCTGATGCAGGTGTTGTGGACCTTGACAAGCTTGCCAGACAGCAAGGCATGAACACTGACGTGCGACGTGCGATTTTCATCGCCGTGACTGGCGCCATTGATCCAGAACATGCCTTCGTGCGGGTCCAAAAGCTGAACTTGAAGAACAAGCAGCAGCTAGAAATTCCACGAGTGCTCCTCCACTGCATCGGTGCGGAGCCTGTCTACAATCACTTCTACACCTTGATCGCCTGCCGCTTCTGCGGTGACCACAAGATGTGGAAAGCTTGGCAGTTTGCGCTTCTCGACATCTTCCGAAGACTTGGTGAGAACCAAAACGAGGACGACGACGAGCCCGAAGAGAACGAAGAAATGGATGTGAGGAAGGTGTACAACCTGGCCAAGCTGTACGCAACTCTCGTCGCCGAAGGTCTGCTTCGCATCACGATTCTAAAGGCACTCGACTTCGGTGCCTTGGCATCAAAGACACGAGTGTTCGTTGAGACGATGCTGGTCACGATCATGATTCTGCTGCGCAAGAAGGCACACAAGGGAGGGCTCGAACATGCCGTCAAGCAGACCTTTGAGCAGGCGCATGCAATCCAGGAAATGCTACCAGGCTTGAAATACTACCTTACCACCATCGTGCCCGAAAGCGAAGCCATCGGCAACAAGAAAGAAGCAAAAGTCGTCGTGAGTGGGTGTGAATATGCTGTTGAGATACTGAACGAGACAAGGAAGGGCAAGGCCGCCGTCGAAGACGACGTCTCGGATGTCGACTGAAGCATTCCTCGAAACAGCCAATATGATCCGCCGTAGAAGTCGCCAAGCCAGAACGTTCAATGTCTTATCCACGTAACACAGGATGTCGCCATTGTCCATCACTTCTCACCAAAGCCTCAGCATATCGCTTTGTTCAGTACAGTAAGTGTTCAGCTTGATGACTCGAGATCGCCGGATCCGGTCGATTTCAGGACATTGTGCATTTCCTTTGTTCGAGCTTGGGAACCGTGTTGCATCTTCTTGTTTTCTCAAATTACTATGCTCCTCTTCACATATCCAACAAGCAGTCGCTAAGATGTCAATGCTCGCTCCTTGGAGATGGACCGACCTGCTGAATTGGGTTACGGGCCTTGAAGACGCCAGCTTCGACTATGAACGCATGGAGATCGACGATGATATTGATGGTGGAAAGGGCGTCATTGGAGTTGATCCTAGTGCGCAATTGGTTCACGATCGTGACCCGGAGACTGGCGAGGACTTCGGCAGGTCGAATTCCAGCTCTGTCACTTTCGAAAGTGAGCATGAACCAGTCTCTGAGCAGAATAAGGAGTCGATATTTGGTTTCCGGGACCAAGGTGCTGGTCAGCTCGAGGATGACAATTACGATACTCTTGACACCGCAAATGTCGAAATGCAACGTGGCCGTGATCTCGAGGATGTCAATGATGAGACGAACGTGGCCATTGACGGCAATGAGAGGGAAGAAGACGGGGACGATCAGCTTTACGCAGAAGACGATGAGTCAAGTGAGCTCTCTGACCAGGATGATGACTATGCTGAAATGCCCCTGAGTCCGGAGGAAGAGGAGTCACTTGGCAACAGTGTTCTCGGTCATCCTCGACGTGCCAAAGTACGACGACCTTCGGACATTGCCAAGATCAACGCCAAATGGGAAGCAGCGAACGCCGGAGCAGCCAAAGCACAAGCAAGACAGCGGAAGGTCTCGATTAACGATCGAGTTGTGTATCGATCTCCAAAGACTTCCATGAAGGACGGCGATGGGTCGTCGTGGGCCTCAACGTGGACCAACTCTCGGAGGCTGCCTGCTCCGCTGCGGTCGTCGTTGAAGTCTTGCAGTCCCAAGTTCGGTGCGGCGGCGACTATTCATCCTCGAATACCGCGTGGACTACACTTGCACCGATATTCTACCGCTTCACCATCTGCTGTGGCTGATGAGCCTTCCAAAATAAACACTCCGGTCAACCTGAATTCGCCCTTCGTTCCTTCGCACTACGCTTCGACGTGGTCAAAGTCCACATCGTCGAAGACTGGCTCTCCTACATCTCACTTGAGCTCGCCAAAATTGCCAAAAGATGGCTCTACGAATGCTGCCACACACGCTAGCACTCCGCGATCCGCCTTGAGCCCACAGAGGCTCCCATCTCCTTGGTACCCAACTGCTTCTCCGCAACCCTGGACTCCAAATCTCAATCTTGCGCAGGGTGGGAATGCTGTATCCCGAATGACGTCTCATCTGGACTTCCGATCAGAATCGTCACCCTACCTTGCAGAGCGCAAAACTTGGGAAAGCAGTCCTCTTCGATCTCGCACGACCTCTCTCAAGTCATCTCCACAGGGATCGCCATACTACTTCGCAAAGTCCCATCTCTCAGAAGGGACTCAGTCAAGGTCCCGCACAGCGTCTCTTCAACCGACCGCTTCTACCTCACCGCGATACCCCCCGCGCTACTCTCCAGGGCTCAACACCAAAGGTCCAAGCTCTCCGCGATCTCGCACGGCTTTTCTCAATTCAGTTCGGCACCCATCCACACCCTTCGGACCAACAAAGAGCTTCGAAGAGGTGATGAGCAGACGACCACCATCACCATATCCTCCCCGGACTTCCACGTCCAACCGCATCACCCAGCCAAAGTCAAACTTTAAAGACTTTCGCGTTCGCAAGGTTGATCCGCTCAGGTACAAGAACAAGCTTGATCGTGCTCGTAGGCTGCCGGATACGCCGACGAGATCGCATCTGCCGCCTAGTCCCAGGAGGAGTGTCTCGAGGAAGAGGGCGTGTGAGACTTGTAGTAGGGCGTTTAGGGTGACGAAGAGGAAGAAGAGTGGGAAGGCTGCGACTACAGGGCGTAGACAGAGAAAGGCTGCTGCTGTTGTGGCCACTATTGCCGTTGAGAAGAATGGTAGAGCGAGAAGGAGTGGGAGAGCTAGGAGGAAGCCTGTTCAGTATGGTGCGTGAGGTGTCATTATGGATTAGATTCTGTCAATGGATTTACTCATGTTCAGCTTCATTCCCTTTCTCGTCATAATCTGATACCAGAGTGTCTGTCTGCAATAGTCAGTGCTTCATTAACGATATGCATTGCAACTGCCTGTCGAAGGCACCTTGGCACCAGACTCGTTGCCAGGAGCCCTCAGCGCCTTAGTGAACTTTGGAACGTGCATCAAGAACGACAGCAGTGGTATAGAGATGATTTACTCGACATTCTGATATGCGAAAGCTCTAGCTCAGCATGACATGCCGATTGCATGCTAAACGATCGAAAACTGCCGAATGCCGCAAGTCGAGCACATGTCGATGAGATCGATTTCGGTCACTGCGTCAAATCATGGAACGTCGCTGTGCGTGCTACAAATTATGATTTTCAACAGAAGATGGCATTGTTAGATGTGGCTGCGTTGTAGTGACCACCCACCGCCTCTGGCAGGGGAAATCTCTCGAATGGACCGAAGGGTTGACTTCACGTTCATGCGGGTTGAGATACTGCTGGCTACATAGCGTTGTTCGACCCATTGGCTGGTACGGTGATGCTTGCGGATGCCGCTGGTGTTGCGATCGGATTGAGATGTGTCGGTGAGGAAGAGAAAAATTTGAGTAGATGTCTGATACATGTATCTGGAATCTTTGAGTAAGGTCAAAGGTAGGTGCGACTTCACGTAGTTGGAACAGTATTGCATTGAAGGATTCCATTGGCACCCTGTATTGGATCAGACTCCCTTCCCGTCACTGACTCCTATGCAAGTGCAGGGAAGATCGTGTCCGTGTAGGGCCGGAGAGATTTCATGTTCGAACGATCAGTCGAATGGCAGGAGCAGTCTGGCAGCCTCGTTGTCTCTCCAGTAGCGGAAGGGTACCATGCCCAAACGGAAGGTATCTCCAGCATCTAACGGCCGACTGGGCTCTTGCATCGTTCGATGGATGTCACTGCCACGATCGACACCATGTAAAGCCCGGCAAG
The DNA here is from genome assembly GCA_002236755.2 of Dothistroma septosporum. Taxonomy (NCBI): domain Eukaryota; kingdom Fungi; phylum Ascomycota; class Dothideomycetes; order Mycosphaerellales; family Mycosphaerellaceae; genus Dothistroma; species Dothistroma septosporum. The sequence continues at coordinate 2,083,719 of NBZP02000006.1, forward strand.
TGTCACCAATCTGTTGTTGACTCCATCATCATCCGTCCCATCTCTGCTTGACTTCCAACATCACAACATCACTCAACGTATCTCCCCGTCTTCATCATTACTGACAGTCTCATCTACCTCCTTCGAGTGGCGCAGAGTACGTGCATATCGAAATACCACGAGCATCTTCGGTCCATTGTGACCAGTCCGGTCGCTTCAACCCTCGCCTACACATCGGCTCGCCATCATGTGGTCCACCTTGATTGCTGGCTTCGTTTGCGCCGCCATTGGCTCTGGTGCTCCGACCGCCGTTAATTCGACCATGTGCAGAGTAAGCAACCATCCCTCCCAAAGTCACAGCCTCAGTTGACCAACAACATCACAGAGCGGCCACTCTTTCCAGGCCAACGGCATGATCTACTGCCTGCCATCCGCGGACACGAAGTCTCATTCGGATCTCGCGACATCGTACAAGTGCCCACACGGCTGGGAACTCGAAGAATACAGGGGCTACGTCGGCTGCTGCCAATATGTCGAGGGTGGCGTACGATGCTTTGTCCACCACCACGTGCCGACGTCCTCGCCGGGACACAAGCGCGATGAGCTCAAGGAAACAGCCGCCATGAAGTCTGGTCTCCAGCGAGACGGTCAAGCTGCTCACATTGACCTCTCCGGGCCCGACGGGTGTCCTCACGGCTGGGATTTTTTGAAAGCCGGTGTCTATGGCCTCTGCTGCAGTAAGACAAAGAAAAGCGGGAGATGCTTCGTTCATGGCTCAAAGCGAGCTGTGCCCTCAGAACTGGACCATACCGAGCCCCAGGCAACACCCAATGAGACTCCAGGCCTCTCATCGACCCATCGCGACACTGACATGAACGCCACGACCGATCGGTGTCCGCTCACGCTCTGGATCAATGACAAAGTCTTCTGCTGCCCTCGGTATATCAATGCCTTCTCAGATTGCCACGAAATCCACAACAAGCTATCAGGATCCACAGCTGTGAGACGCGCTGACATCCAAGAGGCCGTGGGCACGACTCCGGAAGTACCGGCCGGACAGGCAGTGCACATGCCCCTGACCGAAAGGACCGTGTGTCCTCCCACCTGGGAGCTCATTGAATGGCCCAGCGAACTCATGTGCTGCCCTCGCGCGCCATTTTCGGCGGATCGCTGCTTCAAACCTCAGCAACGCCTTACCAGATCTACGGGATCAGAAGGCTCCACTCTCGAAGGATCCGACGCTATGGCTCCAAACCTTCCAAAGTCCACGCTCGGTGAGTGTGCGCTCACTGGAGACGTTTTCGTCTTGCACGAAGTAGACTACTGTTGCCCCAGGGAAGGAAAGGTTTCCACCAGAATGTGTCGTATAATCAGAGACAACGCCGCCTTCTCAGCAGAGATCAAGCGCGCCGAGTCTGAGGACACAACGGCTACGACGCTCTGCGATGATCTGCGCTTCAAGTGTACCACGCTGTTCTCTCCCGCCACGCTGTCTCCTCTCGATACCACTCAATCGACCAGTCAGGATCTCAACGTCGCCAGATCGGCTGCCCTGGCACCGGACAGGCAGTGTCCTTCAAATTGGCAAACTTTCCTCCAGGGTACCCACACTTTCTGCTGTCCCGGCGCAGTTCGCAATGTGGGTCTCGACGCTGCATCGATGCGAAAAGCGTTCTGCTGTATCGGGGTCGAAAAGAAGCCGGGTGAGAGTGGGAGCCAGGGCTGTAAGGGTGATGTGCTGTTGATCGATCCGGATTACGACGAGAAGGTGAACGCAGCTGCAAGGAAGTTGGGGTTGCGGGGACGGGATGTGGATTTGGTGGAGGGGGGACAGGCGGAGACGGGAGTCGTTGGTGGTGATGGATGTGCTCATGAGGAGGTTGAGGAAGTCGAGCTTGGGCGTTCCAGATGAAGAGACGATGCCTTGCCGAGATTTGCGGTGGGTGCGATGATGATTGAGGTGTGAACGGCATGGTGCTGGGCATGTCGATGGCGGTCCCTATGTACCCCTTACCTGGCTTGTAATCTGTAATTCCTAATCATGACTCCTACCCCTCGAACGAAGAGCATTGTCGAGATCTCGTTTTTGTCTCTTCCTCTCCGCGCACGCGGTTTCGGTGTAATGTTCCCGTGATGATGCGCGGATGAGATTGGAGGGCCTGCTTGAGGAGTCAGCGATCTCCATTTCAGGTAGTCGGATTCTAGCAATCGGGAGGTATGAGAGTCATGAGATCTACCATCGCCTTGAGACTTTTTCGATTTTGATTCATGGATCGTATGTCATGTTCATCTACCAGTCGGCATGCCACAGGATTTGATTCTCCTGCGAACGTCCTTGATATCCACTCCCGCTTCTAAGTCACACATGCCACGTCTTGCTCGCTCTCGTCGTGGTCTATGTATTAGACGCCCAGTCTCTCCGCTGTAGCCATCAGACTACCGATGAAAGTGACGATCAATCTCGTTCGTAGACTTGTGATGTCCTCCGGTACCAGCCAGATGGTAGCACCCATCTTTCTTGCGATTGAGATGGCGAGCTTGGCGTTCGCGTATGCCTCCTCGTCTGAGCGGCCTGTTGCCACAAGATCGTAGTCGACGTATGAGCTCTTAATGCCGTTTAGCACGTCGAGCAGGTATACGCCAGATGCGATTTGCTGGTCCTTGAAGCTTCGGACTGCTGATGATCGGCCGCCCTTCTTGACTGTGTTGTTTGCCCACTGTACCATGTCTGCGTCGCTGATCTCACGCTTTCCGAGGCGTTGTGCGAGTGCCGAGAGGGTAATCGTGATATCCTTGCGCATCAATTGCCAGACCATGCCGAGTGTCAAAGTCCGCTGGCCGTCTGTGATATCTGCACCCTGGATACCAACAAGCGAGAATCTATTCTGCTTGCCAATCTCCACGGCGTAGTTGGTGTTCTCGACAGCCTTAAACCGCGACATGCCAGACTTTATGGTCAAGTACTGCTCGTCTGGATCCTGGCTGGCTGGTGTGACCGCATTGGCTGGTGGCTTGTTCACGTGCCTCCAGTTCACGCTGCCCTGAATGACCTTGTCGTATGCTTGTAGAAGAACAATACCGTCCTTGAGATCGTCAAAGAACGATGTGACAGTTGGCTTGACATCCATTGAGTTGAGCCATAGTGTGAAGACACGCGCCTCGCGCTCGCCTTCTGCGTCGAAGTCGTCGATCTCTGCCTTCTCTTCCTCCGTGATTGGGTCGAGTCCTGGATGGTTGTTGAAGAGATTTGCGACAAATGCGAGATTCAGCTTCGGGTTACCGGCGGTAAGCGACTTGGGCGTCAGGAACTTGCGGCAAGGTGGATCGAGGCGGTCGGCGTTTTGGAGGACTTGCTCGGCGCGTTGCTGTAGGTCGGACGTCTGGAGAGGTGATCGGGAGCAGACGTTTGGTGCGAGTTGATTGAGCAGGATAGTGTAGTTCTCTGCGTCCTTGACATCGCTGGAGAAGTTCTGAACTCTGCTGTATGTCAGTATTCGGGAAATGCTCTACGTCCCCTGGTCATGCTCACCTTCGGTTCCAACCAGCATTCTTCAAGTGGTAGTTGAACCATCTCAGTAAGATCTGCTCCGGGGGGAGTCGCAGGAACTGCTCCAGTGTCTCGCCGTCTTCCAGCAGTCGGTAGAGCTCAGGATGCAGCTTGATGTCGATCTTGCCCAACAAACCTCTGCGGATAATCTGCCAGATCAGACCCAACACAAGATGTTCGCGCACCTCAATGATGTCTCCGGCACCAATGTTGACCACAGAGCAGCCAATACCCTTGGACGACTCAATGACGATGTTGTTGTTCTCAGTCATGTGGAAAGCATTCAACTTCTTGATCTTCTTGCCCTCCCTGTTCAGTACTCGCTCATCGATGGTGTCCGGCACGCTGTCGTTGATGAGCTTGGCTAGTACGAGCCCGTCTCTGCAAGAGTCGAACATTTCGAAGGTGTCCAGTGGGAAGGGGAGTAGGTGACCAATGTCAGCATCGCCGGCAAGAACCGCATTGATGTGCGAGGTGAAGGCAGTGCGTTCGTCCTCGTTGATGGTGTGCTGCGAGCTGCCTGTTGCTCCTCCCACCGTTATCCTGCCTGTTTTTGGCTGCGCGCCGCCTCCAGTGCCTTGGCTCTGCAGTCCACCAGCTGGTGCTGCTCCAGCCTTGGATTGTGCGGCATTGCTGAAGCCTCGCGATCGCTGCTGAGCGGGACTACTCTGCCGCAGTCGTGCGATCAGGTCGACATAGTCGTCGAGCTCCACACGCCGCGAACTGTCCAGCTCGACCTCTTTCAACGCCTGTCTCACCACATCGTAGGGCTGTCGCTCGGTGCCCTGGGCGGATTTGATCGCGGTCGCCTCGTCAACGTAGCCCTTGTCGTCGACGTCGAGCTTGCGGAAGGCATCGCTGAGACCGTAGATTTCTGACTGCGGGAATTGGGGGTATTTCTGGTAGGTGATCATGTTAGCGAAGCACTTTTGCACGTGCTGTAGCGCAACGGTCAGCTTATACCTTCTGAAGCTTTAGCACGTTCATCGTGGAATGTAGATTGCTATGCAGAATGGACTGTCGTGAGAGCGTAAGTTGAGGAAGGCAAGGAGGTGTAGTCAGTGATCAGGCGAAATATGGCAGCCTGACCATGTTGCGCGTCGTTTCAATGTGCCGTCCTGCGATTCCACTCAGCAGTGACGCAGGGCGGAGACTCAGCCACACAGCCCACCTTCGGCTCTGAGGGCGACCCGATCCGAAGCACATCCACATGTTCTCAACAACCTCCTCGCCTCTCAACCTCCGCAGCCGTGACCATTAACATCGCGATGGCCGCATATTGCACCGCGACGGTCATCCCGACCTTCCACCACTACACATACGAGGCAGTCGGAGAAAACGACGATCGCCTTGTTGAGTCCTTGTGTTGAGAGGGTCTTTGGGAAAACGGTCTGGCGAAAGGTATCACCATGGAATAGATACCAGCGACATCTTCTCTGAATCTTTAACCAGCGGCTCGAGCTCACTGTCTCCTACGCGGGGTTGTTAAAGTGATGTGATGACGCAGCATAACCCCGATGCTGCCACATGCAGCAAGGTCGAGCATTCACGTTTGGGAATTCCTGAGTACTTGGTCGAAGCCGTTGATGACTGATCCACAAACACTCATATCGACGTCTCTTATCATTGCAAATTGAGTACGATGCTGTGTACCCAGACCCCGGCTTGCTGCGTCTCGTGCTTGGAGCGTCCCACACCCAAGACAACATCGGTCACGCATCTTCTCGCCATGTCATCGACCAAGGCGTCAATATTGGTCGTGAGCCCTGCTGGGCGACAGACATCGGATCCGCAAAAGACATGACATGCACGGCTCTGGCAAAGCTTGGCTCCTTGAAGATCTCGTCGACGCTGTTCGACAAGTCATTTATGACCTGCCAGAGAAAGTCGCTACCTGCTGGGATATGCCCCGCAGGTCATGCCGCTCCCGGGGACCAATGCGCCGAGCAAGACCAAACGCCATTCCCACAATGCTGACTTCTCCTTAGTACATCACAGCACTTGTTCGCAAATCGACTGTCTGGGCTTTGTCCTGAACTGCTTGTATTGTTGCCGTTGCGGTGTAGCTAATGTCATTGGCATAGACTGTCTTGTAGATTTCAAGTCCGATTCCATCAAAGCAACAGCAGATTCGATCCACAGCCAGCCATGGCCAACGACTTCTACAGCAACCCAGAGGCCATGTTACGCGCCGTGGGGGTCGGCGGTCCAGGAGGCTTTCCCATGCCCGAGCTCGGCACCCCAGAGTCCGTACGCAAACAGCGAGATGAGCGGGTGGCAAGCATCTTCAAGCATTTTCGCCTACTACACAACATCCTAGAGCGATATGAGAGCACTATACAGAAACGCTGGCTCAAGAAGACAAAGGAGCAGAAGCGGCGAATCCTGCTCGCCTCGTGGGGCGGTGCCATGCCCACGACACACCGAGCAGACTTCGAAGCGTTCAAGAAGCTTCGTGATGACGGTGAATCGACTGGTCATAGGCTTCGATCCCACTTCATGTGGCCTTTCATTAATCAAGAGGACTTGACCAAACCGAGGGTGCGTTTCTATTACTTGCTCAAGGCATATTCTCGTGTCACGAGAAGCACGGTGGCCATGACTGACGACGAGACAGACTCTACTACTATTCTTGAATGCTCGTGGTCGCAACCCACCCTCGGACTTTGCTGCTGCTGACTTTGAGGCTATGCACATCGGGGTGATCAAGCATGCCATTTCGGCAACGTTCCTTAACGAGTATGTCATGCTTTTCAATGGCAAGACAGCAGAATCCGAGTACGGCCAGCTTCTGTCATGGGACGATCATCCCGACGCCTTTCAATGGCTGCATACTCGCAAACATATGCAACCGGGTGAAGGTCTGCTGATTCTGGAATCTCAAGAGAAGACCATGAACTTTCTCGTCGAGTGTGCCAAAGAGATTCTGCACGATGTCGACATGAACGGTATTGTGGAGGTACCAATTCAGTCGGCGCCCCCTTCTGTGTCTGAGCTGGAGACCGGTCTGGCGTCCTTGGCCTTGATGAAAGCTGAAGCTGCGTATCGGGTCCCAGCGCACCTTGACTGGAACCGTATTGAGAGTCTCTTGGCAGCCAAGTGTGATGCCGCGGAAGATCACCTATGGTCACTTAGAGAAGATCCATCGTACTTCTCGTACGTCCTTCGCGATGCGCGGGAACATCGTCAAGAGATGGTGAAGGATGCTCGAGGTCAGACGCATCCGGCCTTCCGGTTCAACAAGGAAGAGATACTGTGGGCCCATGTCATAGGTGAGATTGAATGCTCCTGGCTTTCGGGCTCATTGGTTGACCAGACCTAGGCGATCAAGTAACCTCTGCACATATGTCGCTGGAGCAATGGACAGAACTACATAGACGCGCGGTCGAACTCAAGGAACTTGAGAGTAAGCACGCCTCCAGGATCAAGCCCGAAGATGACCTTCCGGAGGAGTACCTCTTCGCCATTCTCAGCTTCCGCCACGTCCTGATGCAATTCACCCAGGTTCCGATTGGCAAGCTGAAGGTCTCATTATTCGCATCTCCTCCATGGAGAGCATACTTCGTGCGCCAGCCTCACGATGATCTTAGACAGACTTCTGATGTCTTTATGTCAAAGCCGGGTGTTCACTTCCAAGATCCGGAGCGACTCATGCTCTGGCTGCTTCAAACACTTTGGGAAGACGACACGTCGGTGTTCCTACTTCGAATGACGAATCTTGTGGACCAGCTTCAACACATTATCGACTCAGATCCCAAAGCAAAAGATTTCGTATCCTCTTATATCGCAGCACAGATTGGTGATCTATCGATCCTCTGCGAATGCCTACACCAGACTGATCTGTATCAGCCTTGGGCCAATATGTTCGAAGACCAGCTTGTGGACTTACAGGACAAAGTTGACGCGGACTTTGACAAACGTCGTCAGTCATGGACGCGACTGGTCAATGCCACCAAAGGTAGTGAGACATTGTTGGCACGGTATGGCGTACCCGTGGATGGGCGTTTCGAGTACCCAGTCGAAAAGCGTAGGACGAAGGAGAACACAGAGACTCTGCGCAAGGCTGAGCAGAATCTCGACGCATTCTGGACGAAAGTCGATGAACTTTTGCATCGTAATGCAGGAGAGCTACATAATACTGCGACTCGTCAGTTGATGTTGCAGCCGAGACTTCTCCATAGGACGCCAGAGTGGGTTGAGCGGGAGCCTGAGCAGGTAAGAAGAGTGCTCGAGCGAACGACAAGATTGAGGCTGTTTGTAAGCCGTTATCCGAGATCTACTTTGACCTGGAGCGGCGAACCGAGAGCACGACCAAGGAAGATGTGGGTATACCGAAGCCAAGATCGAAAGAGAAGACCCGTGGCACAGGAGCACCCGAACCTTCTGCAATGAATCATATTACATCAACGGAGGTCGACTCTTCAGCCCATCAGTCAACCTTCCGAGTTGACGCTCGCGCCCTCAAAGTCTTCAGAACCATCTTCCACACTCCCTCCCCGAACTCAAACCCCGGCGAGATACCCTGGGCGGATTTTGTGCATGCTATGGTGTCAACCGGATTCAGGCACGAGAAACTCTACGGCAGTGTCTGGCAATTCAATCCGACGAGGCTGGATGTCGAGAGGGGTATACAGTTTCATGAGCCGCATCCGAGTCCCAAGATACCGTACTATATGGCGAGGCGTCATGGACGACGGCTGAATAGGGCGTATGGATGGGGAGGTGGCATGTTTGTGTTGGCGGAGAAGGTGGGGAGGTGAGTGCAGGGTGAGATTGATTGGAGGCCAAACCGACTGAGGGGAAGGACGACGATTGAGCTGGGGTGGCTCGACATTTGATACAGTTTACCTGACTGTTTACCTGACTGCTATCGAGGCTGACTGGGTTCGTGGGCTTCCAATTACTGCTCGTCGCTGTGTGACGGGGATGGCGCTCCAAGAGCGAGGAGCAGACCTGCTGCTGAGGCCGCGGAGGGCTTTGACCACTTGACGGACTGTGGAAATTACCACTTCAGGCAGAAGTCGTGATGATCGATCGCATGGGGAGGCTCACGAATCGACTTAACGACGTGTCCCAGCTGAGCGACTGTGTTGTGGTATGGGATGGATGTTGTCGCTGGACTCGAGAGATTCTTGTATCAGGGAAATGATTGATACCATATGTTTCATCGCTTAGAGACGTTCTGATGTTATCGAAAAGCAACCAATCGTCTCACATCACCACCCGTTGTCAATGGCAACCACCAGCAGTAGATTCGCGGTCAGGATTATGGTTGCCGACGGATGCAACCTCACGCACCGACACGGCCGACTACTCCAGATGGGGAAGGTGTTAGCCGTCGATCAAACCAAGCATTGAGGCGACTCCACAGCACCCATGCTTGCTGGAGCTTAAGTTTGTTGACTCTCATCTCTCCGCCAATACGCATTCACTGCGCCTCAACACTATCGTCGCCGGACCAGGTATCTTGCAGGAAAGACGTCACGCGATAACAACGACTCGGTTTCGCTACCGCAACAGCGTTCGGACTACGCGTGATGATGCCGACAGCAACGAGTTGGTGCAGGGGGCCGTGGAAGGGTCCCCACTCGTGAAAGTGAAATATACACAAGCGCTGACGTCCTCTGTTCTACTGATTTGCCCACATCGCATCGTTCACGCCAGCAAAATGAAGTTCTCGAGCGTGGCATCTATCGCACTGGCCGCCGACGGCGTGTTCGCGTTGCAGAACCCTCATCGCAAGGCACCGGTCAAAGCGAAACGGAGTGCGGTGAGAAGCTCAACTCTGGACCGCGGCACAGCTGGGGCAGCTCCTCAGTATTACACTGACAAGACGAAGAGTGTGTCTCGAATCGCATTGCAAATTGCATCTATGAACTGCGCTGATGCTGCTTAGAATTTGTCGTCAATGGAACTGGCGTACCTCAAGTCCCGTTCGACATTGGCGAGTCGTATGCGGGCACATTGCCAATCAGCAACAACACCAAGGATGAGAACCGACTCTTCTTTTGGTTCTTCCCATCAGAAAACCCAGAGGCGCGCGATGAGATCACGATCTGGTTGAATGGTGGCCCAGGCTGTAGCTCGCTCGACGGATTGTTCCAGGAGAATGGACCGTTCCTCTGGCAAAGTGGCACTTACGACCCGGTGCCAAATGCCTACTCTTGGACAAACTTGACGAACATGGTGTACGTTGATCAACCCGTCGGAACTGGTTTCAGCCCTGCTGCCAAGGGCGCGCCGGCCAAGATCAAGAACGAGCAGGAAGTTGCAGAAGACTTCATGGCTTTCTGGGAGAACTTCATGACTACATTCGATCTCACCGGCCGCAAGATGTACATCACTGGAGAGAGTTACGCTGGCCAGTACATCCCTTACATCAGCTACTACATGTTGAAGGCAAACAACACCAAGTACTTCAACGTCAAAGGCATCCAGATCAACGATCCTAGTATCAATGAGGGGGATACTCTTACTGAGGCGCCTGCTGTCTGGCATCTCAACGATTACGCGAACATCTTCAACCTGAACGACACATTCATGAAGGATGTCAACGAGCGGGCCGAGAAGTGTGGGTACATCGAGTTCATGGAGAAAGCTCTGACGTTTCCCCCGACTGGCAAGCTGCCAAACGCTCCAAACTCTTCACTTCCAGGGTGTGATGTCTGGGGCGACATTGTTACCGCGGAGGTCTACGTCAATCCATGCTTCAACATCTATCATCTGACGGACTATTGCCCATATCTGTGGGACGAGCTTGGCTTTCCATCGATCGGGTGGGGACCGAATAACTACTTCAACCAGAGTGACGTGCAGAAGGCTCTCAATGTTGCTCCTACCAATTTCGCCATCTGTGGAAATCCCACCCTGGGCTTGGACAACGATCAAAGCATACCGAGTGCTCTTGGACCACTCCCAAGCGTCATCGAGTGGACAAACAATGTCATTATCGGCCACGGCCTGCTCGACTATCTTCTCCTGGCCAATGGTACGCTAGCAACCATTCAGAACATGACCTGGAACGGCAAGCAAGGATTCCAGGAAAGACCCACCTCCGACTTCTTCGTGCCATACCCGAATAACGACGACGTCATCCTCAACGCTACATTGTACCAGTCAAACATCCCTGCGATTCCTCTGTACGCGGTAGTCGCTGGTGCTGGTGTTGCAGGAAAGACGCATACGGAGCGTGGTCTGACTTTCGTCACCGTCAACAACGCTGGTCATGAGATTCCACAGTACGTCCCTGGAGCTGCATACCGACAGCTTGAGTTCTTGCTTGGGCGCATTCCAAGCTTGACTACCGTTGGGCCGTACACGACGCAGATGGGCAATAAAGCAGCGTAGATCAAGCAGTCTGGACTGGATTGGCTGCTGTGCTTGGATTTGAATTTGTTGTTCAGCTTGCACAATCGAGTCGTATGATTAGCGCTGTAGCAATTGTACCACATCCTGTACGACCGCAGGCACTGTTCCCTGACAGCAAACTGAAATGGCGTCTTGGTCGCTGGTGCCGCAACTGTCGCTGCACTAGTGCCGAGCTTCCCTGTCTGTAGTCAACCGCTACGTCCATGCACGTCTGCTATCTTCGCCGCCAATTTCAAGGAAGTCTGTAAATTCCAGGACGGTACAGCTTTCATAGTCGGCGTTACACAGCAGCGTGCTAGACTTGCAGGATCACTCGTTGGTCCCGACCTGAAGCGCGAGGATTGATGTATACCGAGTCCGCAGCGTTTCCAGTTACAATTACCCTTCTACTTACATCGTTTCTTACTGTACCTGTTTCCTAGCTTACCACATGAAACTGTCAAGGGGGCCGGTGTAGAATGCCGTGGGGCTGGAACGCTTCCGCGAGCACGGGCTGAGTGGACACGTCCAAAGGAGCTGATTGTTCGTGGAGGTGGTTTGAGGATTGGTGGCACGGCACTATGAGGGAAGGATGGCATTATTGTGTGGTGAGGCGATGAGGATGGCTGGTGAGGATGGCGATGAGGATGGACTTAGCTGCCTGCTACCCAAGCTCTCGCCGGCTTGCACTTCTCCGCCAAGATAAGAGTACCGAATGCTACCATCCGTCGGGCAAACTCATGATCCGTGCGACAGATGAGCGGACGAAGTCATAGTCGTATCGTCGTATTCACCCTCAACCGAAATCAGCTACCTACAACAATAAAGAACATGAGCTTGACAGCATACGTCAACAATCTCGTCAACGTCCTCGTTTCCTGATTCAGCGCGACAACATCCGGAATCCTCTCGTCTTCATAAAACGTTCTCATCACATCTTCAGGAACCTTACCTCCCGTATCTGCGGTGTTGATGAACGACACAGTCTGGATAACGTTGACATACCATAGATTCAATGGTAAGGCAATTCCACCATCCGCTTTCCTCTCCCTTCTCCGGCGGTTGTACGATTTCGCCAACGTCTGCACGGTCACGGGTCCCGGATGTGCATCGCGGAGCATGGCTTCCAGCATGGCAGGTTGGAAGGTGTAGTTGTCGCCTTGGCGTGCATCGAGACGGGTCAGGGAAGCGTCGTGCTCGATGACATTGTGGCGGCGCAGGTCGATCAAATCGAAGGTACCGTTGGAACGAACGATTTCCTTCAGAGGTCTGGCGATAGCAGTGGCGAGAGCTTTGCTTTGGTGAAGACCTATCATGCAGGCTTGTTCGACTTGGGAAATGGTGAGGCCTTTGCCGTCCCGTGGTCTGTGAAGTGTTAGTTTTCGTCAGTTACAAGACTGAGTAGACTTGCAAGTAACCTTGATTGGCGAGGGCGTTCAGGCCAGGGCAGGGACTTCGATTCGTGATGTCTCCTCGAATGTACTGGTGGTCGACGTCGCCGGTGCTCAATGTCTTGGTAGGAGCTTGAGATGGAGAGAGTACGCCTCTGATCAGGTTGATGAAGCTGAGATGCATTGTGATGAAGCTTAGTAGACTCGTCAGGCCCGTGGAATGTAAGAGGGAATAAACTGTACGGTCCTGCGTGCCGAAAGAGCAGCTTTTGGACAGACTGGTCAGGTCTCAGACAGAACAAAGCTTTTCCTGGTGCTGCATCATATGTCGGTCAGCCCATACACTTACCTCCAATATCAGGCGGATTCGCGTACACGGCAATTGCCTTGCGTGGCGTGTACGGGTATTCTTCATGCATATCAACAGCGGTCCTTCAGGTAGCCATCCAGCGCAAACTGCAGTTGAACTCAACTCGATTATACTTTGTGGCACATACGGCTTCAGCTGAAGTCGCCACGAACAAAGCGCACCGGAACTTTATCCTTGCATGGCACCACCGTATGAGCCGCGGGGCGTGCCTGCATGCTGCATCTAAAAATCAAGCTTTGAAGTGCATCAGCTGAGGATGATGGCCTGTTTGGTTGAAGCTGCAGCTACTATATGTAGCTTCTGGAGGGGTGTATTGTAGTCTCGACCACGGCCACGGCGACTCACGGACGACTCATCAGCACGGCTGCCTTTTGAGTCTACAGTGACAGTAGAAGCACTCTGACCTTCGGAACGAGTGAGTTGGTGTCATTCTACTACGGTGTGTAGCAACGATTGCAGCAACGGTTGCAGCAATGGGCCCGTTGCAACAATAGTTGTAGCAATTATTGCAGCAATAATTGTAGCAACAATTGCAGCAACGATTGTAGCAACGATTGCAGCAACAATTGCAGCAACGATTGCAGCAACGATTGTAGCAATAATTGTAGCAACGATTGTAGCAAAGATTGCAGCAACGATTGCAGCAACAATTGCAGCAATGATTGCAGCAACGATTGCAGCAACAATTGCAGCAATGATTGTAGCAACGATTGCAGCAATGATTGCAACAACGATTGCAGCAATGATTGCAGCAATGATTGCAACAACGATTGCAGCAATGATTGCAGCAATAGGCGCGATTGCAACAACGATTGCAGCAATGATTGCAGCAACAATTGCAGCAACGATTGCAGCAACGATTGCAGCAATAGGCGCGATTGTAACAACGATTGCAGCAATGATTGTAGCAATGATTGCAGCAACGATTGTAGCAATGATTGCAGCAACGATTGTAGCAATGATTGCAGCAACGATTGTAGCAATGATTGTAGCAACGATTGTAGCAATAATTGTAGCAATGATTGTAGCAACGATTGTAGCAATAATTGTAGCAACGATTGTAGCAATAATTGCAGCAACGATTGCAGCAACGATTGCAGCAACGATTGTAGCAACGATTGCAGCAATGGGCGCAATTGCAACAACGATTGCAGCAATGATTGTAGCAACGATTGCAGCAACGGTTGTAGCAACGATTGCAACAACGATTGTAGCAACGATTGTAGCAATAGGCGCGATTGCAACAACGATTGTAGCAATGATTGCAGCAATAATTGCAGCAACGATTGTAGCAACGATTGTAGCAACGATTGCAGCAACGATTGTAGCAACGATTGCAGCAATGGGCGCGATTGCAACAACGATTGTAGCAATAATTGCAGCAACAATTGCAGCAACGATTGTAGCAACGATTGTAGCAATAGGCGCGATTGTAACAACGATTGCAGCAATGATTGCAGCAACGATTGCAGCAACAATTGCAGCAATGATTGCAGCAACAATTGCAGCAATGATTGCAGCAACGATTGCAGCAATGATTGCAACAACGATTGCAGCAACGATTGCAGCAATAGGCCCGATTGCAACAACGATTGTAGCAACGATTGTAGCAATAGGCACGATTGCAACAACGACTGTAGCAACGATTGTAGCAATAGGTGCAATTGCAACAACGATTGCAGCAACGATTGCAGCAATAGGCGCGATTGTAACAACGATTGCAGCAACGATTGCAGCAATAGGCGCGATTGTAACAACGATTGCAGCAACGATTGC